>CM075754.1:10032924-10094597 GCA_037974335.1 Prionace glauca
TCACGTGCTCACTGTGTGTGGAGGGGGGGGGGGGGGGGGGAGTTGCATACACCTCAAGTACCCCATTGATCGTGATCACAATGTTGACAGAGTCTAGACCCTGTGATTACGTGTGGGTGGATGCCACCTGAAAAAACGTTGCCAGCGCCAATGGGAAGAACTCTCATTTTCCTGAGTCCCAAAACAGGACAATCGATCCCAGCGTGGGGGTATAAAGATTTGGGGGAAAAAAACATTAAATGTGCGTCACACTGATTCCGGAAATTTTGCCCTAAGCATCTTTGACTCGAGGCTGCTTCGAGCAGAGTGTTGACTACCACAAGGGCGAATCGAGGTGAGTGGGTACCTCCAAGGGAAGGAGCAAAGACCAGCCCAGGAATAGGCCCTATGGCCCACCAAACCTGTCCCCATCATGACGCCTGCCTAAACTAAAACCGTGTGCACTTACAGAGCCTGTACCTCCCTGTATCCCATCCTAATCATGTATTCATCTAGATGCCCTTAAATGGCGCTATCGTACCTGCTCCCACCACATCCCGGGCCATAGTGTTCCAGACAATATGTGCAGGTTAGGTGGATTGGCCATGCTAAATTGCCCCTTAGTGTCCAAAGATGTGCAGGTTAGGTGTATTGGCCATGCTAAATTGCCCCTTAGTGTCCAAAGATGTGCAGGTTAGGCGGATTTGCCATGCTAAATTGCCCCTTAGTGTCCGATGATGTGCAGTTAGGTGGATTGGCCATGCTAAATTGCCCCTTAGTGTCCAAAGATGTGTAGGTTAGGTGGATTGGCCATGCTAAATTGCCCCTTAGTGTCCAAAGATGTGTAGGTTAGGTGGATTGGCCATGCTAAATTGCCCCTTAGTGTCCAAAGATGTGCAGGTTAGGAGGATTGGCCATGCTAAATTGCCTCTTAGTGTCCAAAGATGTGTAGTTTAGGTGGATTGGCCATGCTAAATTGCTCCTTAGTGTCCAAAGATGTGCAGGTTAGGTGATTAGTCAGATAAATAAGTAGGGTTAAGGGGATAGGGCCTGGGTGAGATGCTCTGTTGAAGAGTTGGTGCAGAATTGTTGGGCTGAATGGCTTCTTTGTGCACTGTAGGGACTCTGTGATTCTATGAAAGTTTTTGGGAGTTTTTAATGGGAGTGCCTTGGAGTGAAAGTGGAATGACTAAACCCCTAAAGCTGTGAAAGATTTGTTGAACGTTGAAGTAGCATTCTGCTTGTGTGGGGTGGCGTTGGGGTTGCGGATTGGGGCGGAGAGTGGAGGGGACAGTCCATGAAGGAAGACTGGAACGAAGAGGGACTAATTCCGAAGAGGTGGCATAGAAGGAAGGGACGAGTGGTTCCCCCCCCCCCCCTTGTTGTGACACGACTGGATTCGGAACGTGGGGGAGGTAGGAAACTGGAGCTCCCGGAAGAAACCCAAGCAGGCACGGGGAGAATGTGCAGACTCCGCACGGACAGTGGCACAAGCCGGGCAGCGAACCCCTTTCCTGCCGGTGGGACCTTCTAGTCCTTCCCAAGTCGAACGTACCCCCCCCTCCCACCCTCCTTCCCCTGACACCCACCCAATCCTCAGCCCCCCAGCGTCACAGTGGCTTCCCTTGGGCAGGGGTTGGGGGGGAGGGGGATGGATTTTGGAGCCAGGCAAAAATCCATTGGGAAACCCTGCCCATTGCTCTCTCTCTGCCCCCAGTTTTGACTGCGTGCCAGGTTTTGGGGTTACCGGGATCTGAATCGGTCCTGACCCGAACTTTGGTGTCACCCATCCTTGCGCTGCCCTTTTATCTCCGGTGCCCTATTTATAAAGCGTGTGAATGCCCTCTGGGAAGTGGGACGGCTTCAGTTCAAAGCGAGGGAGGCAGGGAAGTTGTTTTGGAAACACACCCTCCTCCAATCTCTTCCCCCAGCCGAGCGCAGCGAACAACGGGAGGGAGCCGGCGGAGAGCCACAGCCAGTTCAGGTTGGCACAGTCCCCTACGACCCGCAGAAGGGAGGGGGGTGGGGTGGGGAGGGGGGTGTGGGGAGGTCGAAGTCTACACCAAAACTTCATTGTCTGCCTTCACCCGAGCGGCAGATAAACTCCAATCTCTCTCTCTCTCTCTCTCCACCCTTCCTGAGATTAGTGGCAGAGAGGTCGCTTCTCGTGGTTGCATGAATGGTACGTTGGAAAAGGGGGCTAGGGGTGGGGGGGGAGAAAGAAAACTTTTTTTTCAACAGCGACCTTTGTATTATCTTGTTACCTGCACTGGGCTAAACTGAAAAGTCTGGTATAGGCAGATTTTCTTTTTAAAAGTCATGCAGCTGTGTTTTGTGTGTGTGTGTGTGTGTGTGTGTGTTTTGTGTGTGTGTGTGTGTTTTGTGTGTGTGATTTGTGTGTGTGTGTGTATTTTGTGTGTGTGTGTTTTGTGTGTGTGTGTGTGTCTGTGATTTGTGTGTGTGTGTTTTGTGTGTGTGTGTGTGTTTTGTGTGTGTGTGTGTGTTTTGTGTGTGTGATTTGTGTGTGTGTGTTTTGTATGTGTGTGTGTCTGTGATTTGTGTGTGTGTGTTTTGTGTGTGTGTGTGTGTTTTGTGTGTGTGTGTGTTTTGTGTGTGTGATTTGTGTGTGTGTGTTTTGTGTGTGTGTGTGAGTGTGTGCGTGTTTTGTGTGTGTTTTGTGTGTGTGTGTGTTTGTGTGTGTGTTTTGTGTGTGTGTTTTATGTGTGTGTGTGTGATTTGTGTGTGTATGTGTGTTTTGTGTGTGTGTTGTGTGTGTGTGTGTGTGATTTGTGTGTGTGTGTATGTTTTGTGTGTGTGATTTGTGTGTGTGTGTGTTTTGTGTGTGTGTTTTGTGTGTGTGTTGTGTGTGTGTTTTGTGTGTGTGTGTGTGTGTTTGTGTGTGTGTGTTTGTGTGTGTGTTTTGTGTGTGTGTTGTGTGTGTGTGTGTTTTGTGTGTGTGTTGTGTGTGTTTTGTGTGTGTGTGTGTGTGTGTTTGTGTGTGTGTGTTTGTGTGTGTGTGTGTGAGTGTGCTATCTGTTGGATTGTCCCAATCGCTGCTGTACGAAAGCTGATTGTGTGTGTCACACAGGGGCTCAGAGAAGTGTGGGGATTGCATGAGCACAGAGGAATGTAACAGAAAATGAGGTGTGTTTTTCGAGTCAGAAATTGCTCATCCAAAATCCTATTAATCCGGATAGTTTCTCCATCTTGACTCTTTAAAATCAGTGCATTTATCACGCAAACATTTTCTGTTTCATTCATTTGTGGGACACGGGTGGACCAGCATTTATTGCCCATCCCTGGTTGCCCCTTGAGAAGGTGGTGGGTGAGCTGCCTTCTTGAATCTCTGCAGTCCGCGCGCTGTGGGTTGACCCACATGCCGTTAGGGAGGGAATTCCAGGAGTTTGACCCAGCAACTGCGAAGGAATGGCCAATATATTTCCAAATCAGGATGGTCAATGGCTTAGAGGGGAACTTGCAGGGGGTGGGTGTTCCCATGTATCTGCTGTCCTTCTAGACGGAAGTGATCGTGGGTTTGGAAGGTGCTGTCTAAGGATCTTTGGTGAATTGCTGCAGTGCATCTTGTAGATGGTACACACGGCTGCTACTGAGCGTTGGTGATGGAGGGAGTGAATGTTTGGGGATGGGGTGCCAATAAGGCGGGGTTGCTTTGTCCTGGATGGTGTTGAGCTTTTTGAGTGTTGTTGGAGCTGCCCCCATCCAGGCAAGTGGGGAGTATCCCATCACACTCCTGACTTGTACCTTGTAGATGGTGGACAGGCTTTGGGGGGTTAGTTGAGTTACTTGCCACTGTATTCCTTGTATATTGTATAAGTTGTGCATGAACGCCATCTGGCTCACGTTTAAAAGCGTACTGTCTTTTTCTCAACGATGGCACAATGTCTAAAGTTTACTTATTAGCACTGCATTAACACTGCAATGAAGTTACGTGAAAATCCTCCAGTTGCCACAGGCCAGCGCCTGTCCGGGTACACTGAGGGAGAACTTAGCACGGCCAATCCACCCTAACAAGCAGGTCTTTCGGAGGAAACGGGAGCACCAGGAGGAAACCCACGCAGACATGGGAGGAATGTGCAGATGCCACACAGACAGTGACACACGGCTGGAATCAAACCTAAGTCATTGGCGCTGTGAGGCAGCAGAGCTAACTACTGCATCACCGTGCCACTTGACATGGTAGCAACCTTGGTTAGTCACCCAGGAATAGGTGTTAAAATCCCACAGTCAGTAGATTCCTAATTCCACATTTTTAAAATTGAATTCAAAGTTCACCATCTGCCGTGGCGGTGGTCCCTGGAACGTTGCCTCAGTTTCTGGATTGATAACCTAGTGACACTAGGCCATTTCCTCCACTATCATACTTGTGCCTTGTCGATGGTGGACAGGCTTTGGGGAGCCAGGTAGTGAGTTACTCACCACAGCATTCCCAGCCTCTGGCCTGCTTTTCGTACCCACAATGTTTATATGACTGGATCCGGTTCTGATCAATCATAGAATCGAATCCCCACCATGCAGGAGAAGGCTGTTTGGCCCATTGAGTCTGCAGTGACAACAATCCCACCCAGGCCCTGTAACCCCACATATTTACCCTGCTAATCCACCTGACACGAAGGGGCAATTTAGCATGGCCAATCCATCTAATCTACACACCTTTGGACACTAAGGGGCAATTTAGCTTGGCCAATCCACCTAATCTACACACCTTTGGACACTAAGGGGCAATTTAGCATGGCCAATCCACCTAACATGAACATCTTTGGACACTAAGGGGCAATTTAACATTGCCAATCCACCTAACATGAACATCTTTGGACACTTAGGGGTAATTTAGCATTGCCAATCCACCTAATCTACATATCTTTGGGCACTAAGGGGCAATTTAGCATGGCCAATCCACCTAACCTGCACATCTTTGGATGCTAAGGGTCAGTTTAGCATGGCCAATCCACCTAACCTGCACATCTTTGGATGCTAAGGGTCAGTTTAGCATGGCCAATCCACCTAACATGAACATTTTTGGACACTTAGGGGTAATTTAGCATTGCCAATCCACCTCATCTACATATCTTTGGACACTAAGGGGCAATTTAGCATGGCCAATCCACCTAACCTACACATCTTTGGACACTAAGGGGCAATTTAGCATGGCCAATCCACCTAACCTGCATATCTTTGGACACTAAGGGGCAATTTAGCATGGCCAATCCATCTAACCTGCACATCTTTGGACACTTAGGGGCAATTTTATTAACCATCTTAAACCCGTGCCCTTGGCTCTCAGGCTGCACATCGCCAGCTGTCTGATCTAACAGCACTGATCAAAGAGCAGCAGAGGAGAACTTGTTGTCCTGAGGTCCCTTTGTTCCAATTCGAGCCTGTACAAGCTGTAAGTCCTCAGGGGATTCAATGTATCATCACTCATCAGTCTTTTCAGGTTTTAACAAGGAGAAAGGAGAACAGTATCGTTGGCAATTGTTCAGAGCAATGTTAAATCCATGACTTACACTCACCCACCCCCAGTCCACCTAACCTACACAACTTTGGACACTAAGAGGCAATTTAGCATGGCCAATCCACCTAACCTGCACAACTTTGGACACTAAGAGGCAATTTAGCATGGCCAATCCACCTAACCTATACAACTTTGGACACTAAGAGGCAATTTAGCATGGCCAATCCACCTAACCTACACAACTTTGGACACTAAGAGGCAATTTAGCATGGCCAATCCACCTAACCTACACAACTTTGGACACTAAGAGGCAATTTAGCATGGCCAATCCACCTAATCTGCACATCTTTGGACACTAAGAGGCAAATTAGCATGGCCGATCCACCTAACCTGCACATCTTTGGACACCAAGGGACAATTTAGCATGGCCAATCTACCTAACCTGCACATCTTTGGACACCAAGGGACAATTTAGCATGGCCAATCCACCTCACCTACACATCTTTGGAGTTTGTGAGGAAACTGGAGCACCCGGAGAAAACCCACACAGTCACGAGGAGAACATGCAGACTCCGTACAGCCTCCGCAGGCTAGAATTGAACCCGGTGTGTGAGGCAGCAGTGCTAACCACTGTGCTAGTACAGTCACCATCAGACTGTTAATTGTAGATTACTTTTCATTGAATTAAGTTCCGCTGTGGCGGGGTCCTGGAGCATTATCCTGGGTCTATGGAATACGAGCCTCAGTAGCATTATGCCACTGCGTCCTCTGTCTTGTCTACCTGTTTCTGGGAAAGATTAGGTGGGTGACACTAATTGCCAATGAATCAGTATTGTATCTGGCACACTTTGCATCAGATGTGTGCACTTGTGTAAATACTTGAAGGGACTTTTTGGAACTGCGTTGCAATCTTGATAGGGGCAAGATATTGGATCGCAGGAATCAAAACACCTCAATGCTGACTTCAAAAAAAAACCTCTGAAAGGTACTCTTGTGAAGTTGTTCACAATTAGCCGTGCTAATATCTCCCTCGGCTTCGCCCAACAGGCTCGGGGATTTTCACAGTAACTTCACTGCAGTGTTAATGTAAACCTACTTGTATCACTAAACTTAAAACACAGCCGGTTTCTTCCCACAGTCCAAAGATGAATATGTCCTTGATTGTTAAGGGGGTCAGGGGATATGGGATAAAGGCAAGAGAATGGGGATGAGAAGAAAATCAACCATGTTGGGATCACGGAGCAGGTTCGATGGGCCGAGTGGCCTAAAGGTTTATAAAGGTCAGGTTCTCTCCGAAACAGTTTTATGCCACTCTTGGACACAAAGGTAAGGCCAGTGCCCAAGAGGTAATATAACTTTAATAGGCGCACCAACAGAGGACAGGATTGAATCATAGACTCCCTACAGTGCAGAAGGAGGCCATTCAGCCCATCACGTCTGGACCGAACACAACCCCACCCAAGTCCTATCCGCAGGACCCTATGCATTTACCCTAGCTAGCCCCTCCCGACACTAAGGGGTAATTTAGCATGGGCAATCCCCCTAACCTACACATCTTTGGACACTAAGGGGCAATTTAGCATGGGCAATCCCCCTAACCTACACATCTTTGGACACTAAGGGGCAATTTAGCATGGCCAATCCCCCTAATCTGCATATCTTTGGACACTAAGGGGTAATTTAGCATGGCCAATCCACCTAACCTGCACATCTTTGGACTATGGGAGGAAATCGGAGCACCCGGAGGAAACCCACGCAGACACGGGGAGAATGTGCAGATTCCACGCAGACAGTGACCCGAGGCCGGGAATTGGACCTGGGTCCCTGGCGCTGTGAGGCAGAGTGCTAACCATCATGCCACCCTGTATTACTATATTACTCCTGGAAAACGTAGGCCGGAATTTTTCCAGCTTGCCCGCCAGGGGAATCAAAGCAGACATTCAGGACTGTTGGCCTGTCTGGGATTTTCCCGGTCTAGGAGTGAGCGTGGCTGGAAAATCCTGTCCAGGATCTGAACTGCTTTGGAAATCTGGCTTGACAGAAGCAGCCTCTATGTCTTTGAACTTTTATTTATAATTATTTGGATTATTAACATCACTTCCTTCCAGTTACAAGTCTTGTCATTGCCAAGAACTGATTTTGCCTCAACTCATGAACTGCTGCACCTGTTATTTTGTTCTGTTCCACGAGCATTGGCTGTGGGTCCACACCCTTTGGGTCCTGTTGGTGAGCTGGGGGTCTGAGGGGGCCGTTCAGCCCATCTAGCCTGCTCCAGGCCCTATCCCTGTAGTCACGTGCATTTACCCTGATAAACTTCCTGGCCGTAAGGGGCAATTTAGCACGGCCAATCAACCTAACCCGTACATCTTTGGAGAAAACTGAATCACCCGGAGGAAACCCACGCAGACACGGGGAGAATGTGCAAACTCCACACAGACATTATCCGAAGCCAGAATTGAACCCCGGTCCCTAGTGCCGTGAGGCAACAGTGCTAACCACTGTGCCACCGTGCTGCCCATCTCTCACCAATTTTGGCAGACGCACCTTAGAAAGCATCCTTTCCAGATGTATCACAGTGTGGTATGGGCTCCTGCTCTGCCTAAGGCCGCAAGGAACTACAAAGGGTTGTGAATGTAGCCCAGTCCATCACTCAAACCAGCCTCCCATCCATTGACTCCGTCTACCTACAAAGCAACCAGCATAATCAAGGACATACACCCTGGAAATTCTCTCTTCCTCCTTGGGAAAAAGATACAAAAGCCTGAGCTCAGGTACCGATCATAAAACTATAAGATATAGAAGCAGAATTAGGCCACTCGGCCCATCGAATCCGCTCTGACATTCCGTCACGGCTGATTTTCTTGTCATCCCCATTCTCCTGCCTTTTTCCCATAACCCCTGACCCCCTTAACGATCAAGAACCTATTGCACCGACTCAAGAACAACTTCTTCCCTGCTGCTGTCAAACTTTTGCATGGACCTACCTCGCACTAAGTTGATCTTTGTCTGCACCCTAGCTATGACTGTAGCGCTACGTCCTGCCCCCTCTCCTTTCCTTCTCACCTAGGTACTCTATGAGCAGTATGCTTTGTCAGTATAGCGCCCAAGAAATAGCACCCTTCACTACGTCCCAGTACCCGTGACAATAATAAATCAGATCAAAAGATTGACATCTTTGCGACGAGACAGGTGAACCTTGAGCTTATGGACTTGTCCTGAAGCAATGCGCATACTGTTTCCTCTCACAGTCCAAAAGACGTGCAGTTGGATTGGTCATGCTCAATTGACCCTTAATGTCAATAGCAATAGGAATAGCAGGGCAAATATGTGGGGTTTTACAGGGATTGGGCCTGGTTGGGATTGTGGTTGGTACAAACTCAATGGCCTTCTTCTGCATTGTAGGGAGTCAATGACCTTTGGACCCTAGTGCACGAATCGCAAAAACCCAGTCTGCAGGTACAGCAGGTGATCAAGAAGGCGAATGGACTTTATCGGGGGATAGAATTTAAAAACAGGGAGGTCTTGCTGCAACTGTACAAGGCACTGGTGAGGCCGCAACTGGAGTACTGTGTGCAGTTTTGGTCCCCTTATTTGCGAAAGGATATATTGGCCTTGGAGGGAGTGAAGGGAGAGAAGGTTCACCAGGCTGATACCGGAGATGAGGGGGTTAGCTAATAAGGAGAGATTGAATAGACTGGGCCTGTACTCTTTGGAGTTTAGAAGGCTGAGGGGGGATCTTATAGAGATTTACAAGATAATGAAGGGGCTAGATAGGTTAGAGGTCAAGAGATTCTTCCACTTAGAAAGGAAACCAGAACTAGAGGACACAGCCTCAAAATAAGCGAGGGGGGGGTGCAGTTTAGAACAGAGTTGAGGAGGAACTTCTTCTCTCAGAGGGTGGTGAATCTCTGGAATTCTCTGCCCATTGAAGTGGTGGAGGCTACCTCATTGAATATGGTTAAGTCACGAGTAGATAGGTTTCTGATCGACAAGGGAATTAAGGGTTATGGGGAGAGGGCGGGAAAGTGGAACTGATCCACTTCAGATCAGACATGATCTTATTGAATGGCGGGGCAGGCTCGAATGGCCTACTCCTGCTCCTATTTCTGATGTTCTTATGACCATGTGTCACTCTGGCTGGCAGCCCACTTGCTTTGGCTCCCCACCCCTGCCTCTTTGACGTATTTCTTCCTTTCTGGTGATGGTTGCTTCACCCATCGCACGGTGCGACTCGAGACCATCAGGAAGGAAATGGGAGAGCTCAGGAAAACAAGAAGTAAAACTCAGGAGGAAGAGTTTTTGATCTGATGCTGAGGTTCGCTGCCTGAGGAAGTTAGGAGTAACCCCTGGCTGAATAATATCTGACAGGGGAAAGTAAACAAGGCCTCGTTTGCAGAGGAATGCGAACTATTTGAGTTCATTTTCGTGGAAACAGTGATAAGCCGCCACCTGGTTCTTTGTTGTTGGCCACGTCACTGACGGGAGTCGTCATGGCAACAAGGTGGCTAAGTTTGGCCTAGATGTCGGGAGGCCCGGTTTCAGTTCCTGCCTTCACCCTTCCAACTCGCAGTCCAGAAACAGGCCATTTGGCCCATCCGAGCCCTGCTGGCCCTTTCTCTGTACATTCCACATGCGCTGCCCCCCCCTCCCCCCCCCCCATTCTGGAATTTTTATCCACACGGCAGATTTTGGATTTTCCAGCCTAAAAACTCAAAAACCCCAGCCAAGGTCAACGGATCTTTCCACGGACCTTCCCTCGCCCTGCTCCTATTCCCCAGCTGGGCGGGACAGGAAAATTCTGCCTGGAGTTTTACCACCCTCGCCCGTGACGGGAATCGGAGCGGGTGAGGCGTGGGCAATGGAGAGGACCGTTGATCCCGGGCAGGATTTTACAGTTTTGGGATGAGCGAGGCTGTAAAATCCCACCCTCTGACTCCTAACCGTGACTCTATGATCTCAGTAAACGGTGGAAGAGGCTGGAAGGACCTGACACCTGCTCCGAAATCCTATATCCCCAACACTCTGGAAACACTTATCGCTCCCAACTGTGTTTAGTGAGCTGTGAAGAAGCCGTATGGGCTCAAAGCCCCTGGGCTGGAATCCCCCCACCCTCTCTCCGTCCCTCCCACCCCACCTGTTTCATGATGGCGGAAGCTGTCTGCCATTGGCTGCTGGCGGGATCTTCCAGTCCCGCCGATCGCGCGGCTCGCTGTTCCCGTGGCTGGGGCACACGCCGTGGTGGTTTCGGGGGGAGGGAGTGGCTATCAGTTGTCATCGACGGGACTGGAAAATCTCACCAGCAGACGGGGCTGGAAAATCTGGCCCTCTGCCTCTCTCGCTCTCCAGAGACGCTGCCAGAGCTGTTGAATTTTCCAAGCTCTCCAGCAATATTTGGCTCTTATTTTGCATTTAGATAACCTCCTGCTTGAAGGCCAGTGACCCCCATTCACCCCCTCATCCCAGCAAGTTCCTAACCATTCCTTCGGATAAAGGCACACGTTTCTCCTGAATTTCTCGGTGGGCGGCACGGTGGCACAGTGGTTAACACTGCTGCCTCACAGCGCCAGGGACCTGGGTTCGATTCCCAGCTCGGGTCACTATTTGTGTAGAGTTTGCACATTCTTCCCGTGTCTGTGTGGGTTCCCTCTGGGTGCTCCAGTTTCCTTCCACAGTCCAAAGGTGTGTAGGTTAGGTGATTGGCCATGCTAAATTGCCCCTTAGTGTCCAAAGATGTGTAGGTTAGGTGATTGGCCATGCTAAATTGCCCCTTAGTGTCCAAAGATGTGTAGGTTAGGTGGATTGGCCATGCTAAATTGCCTTTAGTGTCCAAAGATGTGTAGGTTAAGTGGATTGGCCATGCTAAATTGCCTTTAGTGTCCAAAGATGTGTAGGTTAAGTGGATTGGCCATGCTAAATTGCCTTTAGTGTCCAAAGATGTGTAGGTTAAGTGGATTGGCCATGCTAAATTGCCTTTAGTGTCCAAAGATGTGCAGGTTAGGTGGATTGGCCATGCTAAATTGCCTTTAGTGTCCAAAGATGTATAGGTTAAGTGGATTGGCCATGCTAAATTGCCCCTTAGTGTCCAAAGATGTGTAGGTTACATAGAACATAGAACATTCCAGCGCAGTACAGGCCCTTCGGCCCTCGATGTTGCGCCGACCAGTGGAACCTATCTAATGACCCTCTAACCTAAACAATTCCAATGTTATCCTATCCACTGACCACTTGAACGCCCTTAAAGTTGGCGAGTCCACAACATAAGAACATAAGAACTAGGAGCAGGAGTAGGCCATCCAGCCCTTCGAGCCTGCCCCGCCATTCAATAAGATCATGGCTGATCTGTCGCTGCTCAGTTCCACTTTCCCGCCCTCTCCCCATAACCCTTAATCCCTTCTCTTATCAAAAACCCATCAACCCGCGTCTTAAAAATATTTAGCGAGGCAGCCTCCACCACTTCAATGGGCCGAGAATTCCAGAGATTCACCACCCTTTGAGTGAAGAAGTTCCTCCTCAACTCCGTTCTAAACCGCCCCCCCTTTTATCTTGAGGATGTATCAACTATATCAACTGCTGCAGGCAGGGCATTCCACGCCCTTACTACCCTCTGAGTAAAGAAGGTAGATTAGGCAATTTAGCATGGCCAATCGACCTAACCCACACATCTTTGTAGTGTGAGAGGAAATTGGAGCACCCGGCGGAAACTCATGCAGACATGGTGAGAATGTGCAAACTACGCAGATAGTTACCCAAGGCCAGAATTGAACCCAGGTCTCTGGCACTGTGAAGCAGCAGTGCTAACCACTGTGCCACCATGCTGCCCCTTAGTGTCCAAATGTGTAGGTTAGGTGGATTGGCCATACTAAATTGCCCCTTAGTGTCCAAAGATGTGTAGGTTAGGTGGATTGGCCATGCTAAATTGCCCCTTAGTGTCAAAGATGTGCAGGTTAGGTGGATTGGCCATGCTAAATTGCCCCTTAGTGTCAAAGATGTGCAGGTTAGGTGGATTGGCCATGCTAAATTGCCCCTTAGTGTCAAAGATATGTAGGTTAGGTGGATTGGCCATGCTAAATTGCCCCTTAGTGTCAAAGATGTGCAGGTTAGGTGGATTGGCCATGCTAAATTGCCCCTTAGTGTCAAAGATGTGTAGGTTAGGTGGATTGGCCATGCTAAATTGCCCCTTAGTGTCAAAGATGTGCAGGTTAGGTGGATTGGCCATGTTAAATTGCCCTTTAGTGTCCAAAGATGTGTAGGTTATGTGGATTGGCCATGCTAAATTGCCCTTCAGTATCCAAAGACGTGTAGGTTAGGTGGATTGGCCATGCTAAATTCCCTCCCTTGTCAGGGGAATTAACAGGGTAAATATATGGGGTTATGGGGATAGGGCCTGGGTGGGATGGTGGTGGGTGCAGACTTGATGGGCCAAATGGCCTCTTTGTGCACTGTAGGGATTTGACCGTTCTATGATTGGAATTGTGCGTTGCTGTACATCTGTCATTCTGTAAAGTCTGTAACCGAAACTGTTCTTTTCCAGTTGTGAGGGAGACAATGGAGGGCGAGAACGGTCAGAGCCCGGAGGAGAAGGAGGATTCCGATCAGGATCAGCTGTGGGAGGAGCTCGAGAGCAAACGCCTCATTCTAACGAGATCCATCAACCCCAGCAAACTGATGGCCTACCTCCGACAGTGCAAGGTCATCGACGAGGAGGATGAAGATGAGATCCTGCGCTCCCACCTCCTGATTTCCCGGAGGGCTCGCGCAAGTCAGCCATCTTAACTCTCTTCCTCTCAGAAGTTGTCTCCTCTTGCCTCAGCCCATGTCTTTGGTCGCGCTGGGTGGAGTGGGCGGCGGATGGGTGACAGATGGAGTTCAGTGGATGGGGGGTGTGGGGGCGTGGGGAGTGTGAGGTGAGGAAGAATATGGAGAGAGACAAAACATGTGTGGACCAATGAAGATGGCAAGACAGAGAAGAGTGGGGCGGCACGGTGGCACAGTGGTTAGCACTGCTGCCTCACCGTGCCAGAGACCTGGGTTCAATTCCTGTCTTGGGTCACTGTCTGTATGGAGTTTGCACCTTCTCCCCGTGTCTGCGTGGGTTTCCTCCGGATGCTCTGGTTTCCTCCCACTGTCCAAAGATGTTCGGGTTGAGTGGATTGACCATGCTAAATTGTCCCTTAGTGTCAGGGGGGGGTGCTAACTAGGGTAAATGCATGGGGCTATGGGGATAGGGTCTGGATGGGAATGTGGTTCGTGTAAACTCAATGGGTTGAATGGCCTCCTTCTGCACTGTATGACTCTTAATAAAGCATACAATATCCTGGACTTTATTAATAGGGGCATAAAGTACAAGAGAAAGGAGGTTATGCTGAAATTATACAAGACATTAGTTAGACCACAGCTGTAATATTGTGCACAGTTCTGGGCAACACTTTATAGGAAGGATGTGAACACATTGGAGAAAATGCAGAGGAGGTTTACAGGAATGGTTCCAGAGATGAGAAACTTCAGGTGCTTTTTTTAATTCATTTGTGGGGTGTGGGTGTCTCTGGCTGGGCCAGCCTTTATTGTCCACCCCTAGTTGTCCGAGAGTCAACCACATTGCTATGGCTCTGGAGTCCCATGTAGGCCAGACCGGGTAAGGACAGCAGATTTCCTTCCCTAAAGGACCATTAGTGACCCAAATGGGGTTTTCTGACAGTGGTTTCATGGTCATCAGTAGATTCTTAATTCCAGATACTTTTTTATTGAATTCAAATTTCACCGTCTGCTGTGGTGGGATTCGAACCCGGGCCCCCAGAACATTAGCTGATTATCCAGATTAATAGTAGAGCGATAATACCACTCGGCCACCTCCTGGTAGATTGAGGATAGATCGGGGAGGTTGGGACTGTTCTCCTGGGAGAGGAGAAGGCTAAGAGGAGATTTGATTGAGATGTTCAAAGTCGCGAGGGAAGCTGGACAGAGAGGGAGGAACTGTTTCTGGTTGTAAAAGGACCGAGAACGAGAGGGACACAGACTGAAAGTGATTTGCAAAAGGAGCAAATGTGATATGAGGCATTCTTGAAGGCATTGGATGATTATTTGAATAGAAACAATACGCAGGGGGTACAGGGAAAGACAGGGGAATGGGCACTAAGTCACGATGGTCATTTGGGGAGCTGGTATAGTCACGATGGGCCGAATGGCCTCCTTCTGCCTCGGAACGATGCTGTTATTCTGTAGTTCTACGTACTGAGGGCAATCTTTGGAGCATCCCGTTTTAAGATGGCCATTTCCCTTGGAATTAGGAATGTCTCTCAGATCCAACATTCTCAATCACATTTCCTCATCTCTCCTCACTCAGCTGAGGATCTTTCCACCGTTATTCCTCCAAGCTCCAGTAGACTTGCTACTCCCCTGCGCACCTCCTCCTCCTTAACCGTACCCCTCAAACCCCCGTCGCTTCTGGCTCTCCCCCTCGGTACTTTCTCCCATTCCATTTGCCAATGCCGTCTGGCACTGCGTTTCTAGCACAGTTGATAGTTGAATTATTGGGCAGACGGGGTGAGGGTTTAGGGGTAGGATAGTGCCCGGGGGGGGGGGGGGGGAACAAAAAACCATAAGGACTAGGAGGAGGAGTAGGCCGTTCGGCCCCTCGAGTCTGCTCCGCCATTCAATAGGATCATAGCTGATTCCTCACTTTCCTGCCCTTTCCCCGTAATCCTTGATTCCTTTACTGATCAAAAATCTATCTCAGACTTAGACAGACACAAGGACTTTGCCCCCACAGATCTCTGTGTTCAGGCGTTCCAAAGACTCTCAACTCTCAGAGAAGAAATTTCTCCTCGGCTCAGACTTAAGTTGGCCTCCCTTTGTTCTGAGATTGCTCCTGAACTCCCCCACGAGGGGAAACACTCTCTCAGTGTTTATCTTGTCAAGCAGCTGAAGAATCCCAGACATTTCAGTGAGATCATCTCTCATTCTTCTAAATTCCGGTGCATCGGGTCCCAACCTGTTTAACAAGCCTTCGAACAATATCTTTCCTTAAATAAGGGAGCAAAGACTGCTCCCAGAGCTCCAGATGTGGTCTCACCACTATCGTGCGCGCACACACACACACACGCACACAAACACACGTGCACACAAACAGACATACATAAATGCACACATGCACACACGCATATGCACGCACACATATATACACACACACACACGCTCGATCAAGGCCTTCACATCTACACTTCAGCTGGTGTCTGTTTTGATTCATTCGTGGGACATGGGCTTCGCTGGGCTGGGCCAGCATTTATTGTCCATCCCTAGTTGCCCTTGGAGGGTAGTTGAGAGTCAACTGCATCGCTGTGGCTCTGGGGTCACATGTAGGCCAGACCGGATAAGGACAGCAGATTTCCACTATTTGCTGTGGCGGGATTCGAACTCGGGTCCCCAGAACATTAGCTGGGTTTCTGGATTAATAGTCTGCCGATAAAATCATTAGGCCTCCCCTGGATGGGGATTGGCCGCCCTGCTTCATTGCTATTGCTTCACCAGTCCTTTGAGGCAGTTAATGGAACCTGTATCTGGGATCCACTAGCTTGGCACCGGAGATCTGGGCGACACACTGGCACAGTGGTTAGCACTGCTCCCTCATGACGCCAGAGGCCCGGGTTCAATTCTGGCCTTGGTCACTGTCTGTGTGGAGTTTGCACGTTCTCCCTGTGTCTGCGTGGGTTCATAGAATCATAGAACCCTACAGTGCAGAAAGAGGCCCTTCGGCCCATCGAGTCCACATCAAATGCAATCCCACCCAGGCCCTACCCCCATATCCCTACATATTACACCCACTAATCCTTCTAACCTATGCATCCCTGAACACTAAGGGGCAATTTCTTAGCATGGGTTTCCTCCAGGTACTCCATTTTCCTCCTACAGTCCAAAGATGTGCAGGTTAGGTGGATTGGCCATGCTAAATTGCCCCTTAGTGTCCAAGATGTGTAGGTTAGGTGGATTAACCATATTAAATTGTCCCTTAGCGTCCAAAGATGTGTAGGTTAGGTGGATTGGCCATGCTAAATTGTCCCTTAGTGTCCAAAGGTGTGCGGGCTAGGTGGATTGGCCATGCTAAATTGTCCCTTAGTGTCCAAAGATGTGCGGGTTAGGTGGATTGGCCATGCTAAATTGTCCCTTAGTGTCCAAAGATGTGTAGGTTAGGTGGATTGGCCATGCTAAATTGTCCCTTAGTGTCCAAAGATGTGTAGATTGGGTGGATTGGCCATGTTAAATTGCCCCTTAGTGTCCAAAGATGTGTAGGTTGGGTGGATTGGCCATGCTAAATTGCCCCTTCGTATCCAAAGATGTGTAGGTTAGGTGGATTGGCCATGCTAAATTGCCCCTTAATGTCAGAGGGATTAGCTAGAGTAAATGTGAGGAGTTATGGGAATATGGCCTTGGTGGGATTGTAGTTGGTACACACTCAATGGGTTGAATGGCCTCTTTCTGTACTGTGGGGAATCTCTGATTCTATTTTCTGCTGCTATTGTCGCCCTGACTCTCCTGTTGCTTGAACAGCAATCCTCCCTGTTTGCAGGTCGCCTCCTGGATATCTTGCGTACACGGGGTAAGCGTGGATATGAGGCCTTCCTGGACAGCCTGGAACTTTACTACGTTGAGCTCTACAAGTTAATCACGGGCAAAGAGCCATCCAGAAGTTGCTCGGTGTTGATCGGTGAGTAACCAGCTGTTTACGTGCCAAAGTCTTTTCGTAAATATACATCAGCCAGTGGATTGTCAGATGACCAATGAACTGAGCAGGTGGCTGAGTTTCAAAGCTTATGGGTTAATTCCGGTATGTCAGAATTGTGATGACAGGAGGCAGTTGCTACACGTGTTGGGTTTTTGTTTTAATGTTTCTACAGAATGGTTAAAATTCAATAGGCAGTTGGCGTGCCTGGAAAACGTTTAACACAATGGTTGCGCAAACAAGTTAATTCCTCACTTCAGCTTGGAGTTTGTTACTTTGTTCGAGCTAATGGATTTCTGTTTACAACAAAGAATCCTAGGTGTGATAATACCCATGATATGCATGGGGGAATTGACCTCTCAGTTGGGCTTGTTGAATACAAGCTCCCTGGGGATTTATAATCAGTCAACCAGATGGAGCTCCCAGACAGAGTCCTATATAAAGCAAGACAATGAGTGGGTCCATTATACTTTAAGTCCTGGTTGAGATGTGTTGTATTCACCACAGGCTTGTGGTTATTGTTCATTCTCTCTCTGTGGCAATAAAACACTGTCCCTTTACAGCCAACTCCTGGAGTTATTATACCTGGGAAGTTGTTTGATTGTTAGGGTTCTTGTGGTAATGTGCAAAGCTGGGTGGGTAGCAGAGAGAAAGAAGCTTTAGCAGTTTTTTAGCATTGGAATTGCTGTTAGCACTCTGCTGAAGTCAGCGGTATGTATAGGTTGTTCCTGAGAACTCTCTCTTCACAAAATCTTGCTTCACGAGAGGTGCAAGGCTGTTAACAAGTGTGCCCAGGTCTGCTAACTGTACTTATCTGAAAGGGGTTAGATCTATACATGAATGAGGCTTATTTGGAACTGAGACAGTAATAAGCTCTGAAGTAATTTCCTTCAATTTTAAATGATGTTCAACTGTTAATGGTTAGGCTGCTTCATTTGTTATAGTCATCTTTAAACGATAAGATTAAATAAAGTAGTTTTATGATAAGAGATCGTTACTTTGTCAGTGGAATCAATCCTGGAGCGAGGTCCATCTCCTCACATATTTATGCCAAAAATAAAAATGTGTTAGGGTCTAGACTGCCTCTCTATTGTAAACTGGGGTTCTGGTCCTGGACCCTAATGGAGTTTACTGAACACACACATGATTAGTTAACGTTGGAATTGAATGTTGAACTGAGTCATTTCACTGGAGCCAAATTTAATCCAGATCAGATTAATCTCTGTTAAGATCGTAAGAAATAGGAACAGAGTAGGCCATTCAGCCCCTCAAGCCTGCTCCAACGTCATGGCACATCCGACATTCCTCACTTTCCTGCCCTATCCCCGGAACTCCCTTACTAATCAACAATTTATCTATCTGAGCCTTAAATAAGCTTAAGGACTCTGCCCCCACAGTTCTGTCTGGCAAGGAGTTCTAAAGACTCACTTGAAAGAAGAAAATTCCTCTGCATCTCAGTCTTAAATTGGTGACCCTTTATTCTGAGACTATTCCTCTGGTTCCAAACACTCAGCATTTACTCTGTCAAGCTCCCTGAGGATCCCAGGTGTTTCTGTGAGATCACCTCTCATTCCAATCAGCCAAGTCCCAACCTGTTTAACCTTTCCTCATGAGTCAACCCCTGTATCCCGAGCAATCTTCCTTCTCTGTACTTCCTCCAATGAGGCAATAACTTTCCTTAACTTCAGGGCACCAAAACTGCTCAGAGAGCTCCACATGTGGACTCACCAGTACCCCGAACAGTTGCAACAAGGGGGTAGCACTGCTGCTTCACAGTGCCAGGGTCCTGGGTTCGATTCCCGGCTTTGGTGCCTGTGTGGAGTTTGCACATTCTCCACGTGTCTGCATGGGTTTCCTCCGGGTGCACCGGTTTCCTCCCACAGTCCAAAAGATGTGCGGGTTAGGTTGATTGGCTGTGCTAAAATCCCCCCTTACTGTTCTGAGATGTGTAGGCTAAAGGGATTAGCGGGTAAATATGTAGCGATATGGGGGTAGGGAATGGGTGGGATTGTGGTCGGTGCAGACTCGATGGGCCAAATGGCCTCTTTCTATGAACCTGTAGGGTTTCTATGATTCTATGAAGACTTCCCAACTCTTATACTCCAACCCCCTTGAAATAAGGGCCAATATTCCATTAGCTTCCCTGATTACCTGCTGCACTGATGTGGTTGCTTCTGTGGTTCGTACACAAGTACTGCCAAGTCCCTTAAAAAAACGGAATATTCTCTGGGCTCGGACACAGAAGGGCGATCTCCCTAGCGTCTGACTCCCCCTGTGTTTTAGGCCAGAGTCTAGATTATTGTTGTCCCTTCATTCAGCTAACAAGATCCTTGCCTGAAACTTGACCCCCCCCCCCCCCGCCCCCCCATGCCCCCCGGTGTGCCAAGTCCATTGACCCATTGTTTCATCAAAGGAAATTGAAACAAAGACTCGGGTTCCCGCAAGATCACAGGATGCCTTGAAGCACAAGGAAGTGATCTTCGACCTGTGGTTACTGTTGTAATGTAGGAAACATAGTGGTAAGTCTGAGAGCCTTGGAGGTAGCAACCTGGATTGTTTAGGATATATACAACATTCCCTGGCTTTTGATCATAGAATCCCGACAGTGCAGAAGGAGGCCATTCGGCCCATTGAGCTTGCACCGATAACAACCCCACCCAGGCCCTACCCTGTAACCCCGTGCACTTACCCCATCAATCTCCCTGACCCCGAGGGCAACTTAGCACGGCCAAGCCACCTAACCTACGTACCTTTGGACATTAAGGGGCAATTTAGCCTGGCTAGTTCACCGAACTTGCGCATCTTTGGGCACTAAGAGGCAATTTAGCATGGCCAATCCACCTAACCTGCACATCTTTGGACACTAAGGGACAATTTAGCATGGCCAATCCACCTAACCTGCACATCTTTGGACACTAAGGGGCAATTTAGCATGGCCAATCAACCTAACCTGCACATCTTTGGACACTAAGGGGCAATTTAGCATGGCCAATCCACCTAACTTGCACATCTTTGGATACTAAGGGGCAATTTAGCATGGCCAATCCACCTAACCTGCACATCTTTGGACACTAAGGGGCAATTTAGCATGGCCAATCAACCTAACATGCACATCTTTGGACACTAAGGGGCAATTTAGCATGGCCAATCCACCTAACTTGCACATCTTTGGATACTAAGGGACAATTTAACATGACCAATCCATCTCACCTGCACAACTTAGGACACTGAGAGGAAATTTGGCACGACCAAACCCCCTAACCTACACATCCTGGGACTGTGGGAGGAAACCGGAGCACCCGGAGGAAACTCACCCAGACACGGGGAGAACGTGCAAACCCCGTGCAGACAGTCACCCGAGGCTGGAATCGAACCCGGGTCCCTGGCTCTGTGAGGCAGCAGTGCTAACCACTGTGCCACCGTGCCTCCCCTTCTCCCAGCAACTGATTCCAGCATTTTGTACACTCCAACGATGGAGATGGGCAAAGGGTTAAATTCGGAAAGCATACTTAGCTTCCTGTTGAAACATTTCCTGTATCTATTCACAGCCAAGCAGAAAATAATAAGCTTTCCAGAGTCAGCCTATAGATTGCAGCATTTGCACAAAACAATTTTGAACCCCCCCCCCCCCCCCCCCCCCCCGAGCCGTGTCACCCTTGCTGCATTCACACATCACGATGCCCCGCTCGAACCCCATTCAATCTTTCCTTTCTTTTTAAATCAATTCACTTCTCCTTCATCTTTTTTGACTCAGTCGTGGGACATTGATGTCGCTGGCGAGGTCAACATTTATTGTCCCATCCCTAATTGCCCCTTGAGAAGGGGGTGGTGGTGAGCTGCCTTCTTGAACGGCTTGATGCAAACTGAGGTTTGCCAAGCCTCCCCCCCACCCTGACGGGTTCACATGTAACCCTGGGAGATTAGTGTGGCTATTAACTATTAACCTCAAATGTGCCAGCCACCAAAGGCAATCCTTCTCCTGTCCTCAGCCAGTGTCCACACCACTGGGCTGAGGACCATCGAGAATATTTTCGCTTTTGATTCACTGGGACGTGGGGGTCGCTGGCTGGGCCGACACTTACAGCCCATCCTTAGTTGCCTCTTGAAACTGGGTGGCTTGCTCTGCGATTTTCAGAGGGTTCGATTCCCGGCTCGGCCTGTGCGGAGTCTGCACATTCTCCCCGTGTCTGCGTGGGTTTCCTCCGGGTGCTCCGGTTTCCTCCGAAAGGTTAGGTGCATTGGCTGTGCTAAATTCTCCCGAACAGACGCCAAAGTGTGGCGACCAGTGAGATTTTCACAGTAACTTCACTGCAGTGTTAATGTAAACTACCGGAGGCACTAATTAATGTACTTAAAAATTTGAAGTGCGGGATCTTTTACTCTCACCTGAGACGGGAGACGGGACCCGGGCTTCATGTCTGCTCTTGTGAGGTATGACCCTTTTGAAGCAACTCACAAGAACATAGGAATTGGGAGCAGAAGTAGGCCATTCAGCCCTTCGAGCCTGTTCCGCCGTTCAATCAGATCATGGTTGATACCTCCCTGGTCGGCACGGTAGAACAGTGGGTTAGCACGGCTGCTTCGCAGCTCCAGGGTCCTGGGTTCGATTCCCGGCTCGGGTCACTGTCTGTGTGGAGTTTGCACATTCTCCCCATGTCTGCGTGGGTTTCCACCCACAGTCCAAAGATGCGCGGGTTAGGTTGATTGGCTGTGCTAAGAAATTGCCCCTTAGTGCCCAGGGATGTGTAGGTTAGAGGGATTAGTGGGTATAATATGTAGGGATATGGGGGTAGGGCGTGGATGGGATTGTGTTGGGTGCAGACTCGATGGGCTGAAGGGCCTCTTTCTGTACTGTAGGGTTCAATGGTCTCAAATCCACCTGTTCCCCATATCCTTGTTTCCCATTTTTTAAAATTAGAAAAATATTTATCTCCTTCTTGAAATCATTCAGATGCTGTAGGACAGCGAGTTCCACAAATTCACCACCCTCTGAAAGGAATAGTTTCTCCTCATCTCAGTTTTAAATCTACTGCCTCCCGACCCATGCCTGTGACCCTCTTGTTCAAGATTGCCCCACAAGGGGACGTATTTATTTTATCAATCCCTTTTAAAATTGTACATACTTTGATCAGATCCCCTCTCATCCTGTTAAACTCCAGCGAGTGTAACATTTTAAAGTTTATTTGTTAGTGTCACAAGTAGGTTTACATTAACACTGCAATGACGTTACCATGAAAATCTCCCTAGTCACCACATCCGGCGTGTGTTTGGGTACACTGAGGGAGAATTTACAATGCACCTAACCCGCACGTCTTTCGGACTGTGGGAGGAAACCGCAGCGCCTAGAGAAAACCCGCGCAGACATGGGGAGAATGTGCCGATTCCGCATGGATAGTGACCCAGCCCAGGAATTGAACGCAAGTTCCACCTAAACCGCACATCGTTGGACGATAAGAAGCAATTCAACATGGCCAATACATTTGACCTTTCGGACTGTGAGAGGAAACTGGAGCACCCGGAGGAAACCCCCGCAGACATGGGGAGAATGTGCAGATTCCACACAGACAGTGACCCAAGCCAGGAATCAAATGCAAATCCACTTAAAGCACTCAACAGTAAGAAGCAATTCAACAGGGCCGATCCATCTAACTTTTCAGACTGTGGGAGGAAACCGGAGCACCCGGAGGAAACCCACGCAGACACGGGGAGAACGTGCGGACTTCATCACAGACAGTGACCCGAGCCGGGAATCGAACCCGGGACCCTGAGCACTGTGAGGCCGCAGTGCTAACCACTGCGCCACTCCACTGAGCAGTGGTAATATTGCTGGACTACTTATCCAGAAACGCAGCTAATGTCCTGAGGGATATGTTGATGAGGGTTGGGGGAGGGAGGAGGGGGGGGGGGGGGGGGAGAAACAAGTTTGGAGATGAGGAGAATAAATATCAGCATAGAGCAGTCAGGCCGAATGGCCTTTGTGAATCCCCTGAAGAAGATTTGCTGAAGGAAATCTACCGACATCTCCAGCAGAGGCTGTAACATCATCAGAATTCTTTGGAATAAGCGGTGCATGTCCACATGTTGTTGGAATGCATTACAAGCATTCCAGCTCCGTCCCAACCTGCCTGACTCCCGACAGAAGCGCTCGCTGGGACACGCCACTGTTTCACTGGGATTAGTAAATTCATGCAGAGGTTAAGAAAAATACGCAATATTCTGGGTCTCCGGGGCAGCTATCTCCATCCGTTAGTGACCTGCCGAGGGGTTATCCTCAGGGCGGCTGACCACTGCCCCTTCCAGCACCGGGGTGGGCACGTCGTGCCAGCGTCACCTCTGTTCCCCGTCACCCTGCCAGTGTATCCCCTCTCTGGCAGGCGACAGCAGTCCAACACACAATGCATTCCAGTCATTATCCTTACCACTGTTGCCGCTCGTGGAAGGATGGAGACGGAGAGGGGCGAGGACTTAAAATAATCAGCAGAAGAAGCAAAAGTGCAACGTGAAGGGGTGAATCATAGAGTCCCGACAGTGCAGAAGGAGGCCATTCGGCCCATCGAGTCTGCACCCACCACAATCCCACCCACCCTCCTAACCCCATGCATTTACCTGACACCTAGGGGCAATTTAGCACGACAAATGCACCTAACCCGCGCATCTTTCGGACTGTGGGAGGAAACCGGAGCACCCGGAGGAAACCCACACGGTCAAGGGAGACGGTGTGCAGACTCCACACAGACAGCGACCCAAGCTGGGAGGTTACTCCATTGGCAACTGAAAAGGGCAATTGGCATTGGGTGATAAATATTGCCCCACAGCCCATGAATGATTGAAAAATTCATTCAGATTCTGACTGAACGATGCCCCTACACCGGGATGGCACAGCACTTAGCACTGCTGCCTCACAGCACCAGGGACCCTGGTTCGATTCTGGCCTCGGGACACTGTCTGTGTGGAGTTTGCACGTTCTCCCTGTGTCTGTGTGGGTTTCCTTCGGGTGCTCCGGTTTCCTCCCACAGTCTAAAGATGTGCAGATTAGGTGGATTGGCCGTGCTAAATTGCTCCTAGGTATCCAAAGATGTGTAGGTCAGGTGGATTGGCCATGCTAAATTGCCCCATAGTGTCCAAAGATGTGCAAGTTAAGTGGATTGGCCATGCTAAATTGCCCCATAGTGTCCAGAGATGTGCAGGTTAGGTGGATTGGCCATGCTAAATTGTCCCTTAGTGTCCAAAGATGAATAGGTTAGGTGGATTGGCCATGCTAAATTGTCTCTTAGTGTCCAAAGATGAGTAGGTTAGGTGGATTGGCCGTGCTAAATTGTCCCATAGTGTCCAAAGATGAGTAGGTTAGGTGGATTGGCCATGCTAAATTGTCCCTTAGTGTCCAAAGATGTGCAGGTTAGGTGTATTGGCCATGTTAAATTGTCCCATAGTGTCCAAAGATGTGTAGGCTAGGTGGATTGGCCGTGCTAAGTTGTCCCTTAGTGTCCAAAGATGTGCAGGTTAGGTGTATTGGCCATGTTAAATTGTCCCATAGTGTCCAAAGATGTGTAGGTTAGGTGGATTGGCCATGTTAAATTGTCCCTTAGTGTCCAAAGATGTGTAGGTTAGGTGGATTGGCCATGCTAAATTGCCCCTTAGTGTCCAAAGATGTGTAGGTTAGGGGGATTGGCCATGCTAAATTGCCCCTTAGTGTCCAAAGATGTGCAGGTTAGGTGGATTGGTCATGCTAAATTGCCCCTTAGTGTCCAAAGATGTGTAGGTTAGGGGGATTGGCCATGCTAAATTACCCCTTAGTGTCCAAATATGTGTAGGTTAGGGGGATTGGCCATGCTAAATTGCCCCTTAGTGTCCAAAGATGTGCAGGTTAGGTGGATTGGCCATGCTAAATTGCCCCTTAGTGTCCAAAGATGTGTAGGTTAGGGGGATTGGCCATACTAAATTGCCCCTTAGTGTCCAAAGATGTGTAGGTTAGGGGGATTGGCCACGCTAAATTACCGTTAGTATCTGTAATAACTCCAGGACTCGCTGTAAAGGAAAAGTGCTTCATTGTACAAAATAAAGTGAAGCAAAAGCTCAAGCCTGTGGTGAACGCAAACAGGTCCCAACCAGGGTAATAGAATAATGAACCCACTCAGCAGAATCTGCATCTTCTCCCCGTGTCTGCGTGGGTTTCCTCCACCTGCTCTGGTTTCCTCCCACAATCCGAATGACTTGTTGGTGAGGCTGCCCTGGCCGTGCTGAATTCCCCCTCAGGAGTGTGGCAACTCGGGGATTTTCACAGCAACTTCATTGCAGTGTTAATGTCAGCCAACCCCTGACACCTAATCAATGAAAAGACGGGCTGTGGGAATGCAGCGGAGAAGGGGCCAGGAGGGGGAGTGGGGGTGGGCTGGTTGGCTGCAGACGGAGGAGATTTGGCAACCCGAGGTATAAATGATGATCAAATTTCAGAAGTGGAATTGGTTGACGGGCGCCAAGCGCTCGCGATGTTGCCAGAACTTCCAAGGTTTCGCTTGTGAGTGGGCTCGCCGGTGGTTTCTTCGAAGGCTGCTTCTCATTAATTCCGTGCCACTGCGATCTGGGATTGCCCAGAGGCCCCCGGAGGGCAAGACCGTATCTGTCTCGCTGTTTCCGGAATCGAAGTCTGGGATTGACGCTGAGCAAGTCCTGGCACAGGTCTTGGGCAAGTGGCAAACATCAGGTAAAAGGATCGGCCACTGAGGAGAGGGAACTAGTGCAAACAATGTATGTGTTCATTGCCAAATAATGTCCAGGCTGTTGGTGTGGTGGGTTACCAGGGTAGGATTAACCATTCACAGCACTGGATCAGCCATGATCTTATTCAGATCAGCCATGATCTTATTGAATGGCGGGGCAGGCTCGAAGGGCCAGATGGCCTACTCCTGCTCCTATTTCTTATGTTCCTATGTTCTTATGTTCTGAAGCAGGGGATTGGCAAGGGTCGATCCAGAGTGCTTGCACGGCTAACAAAGGGTCTCGACTGGAGTTCTGGGATCTCTCCTTGGGGCTGCAGAAAATTCCTTGCAAAGCTTTCAAATAAAGATAGCACTGATCTCCAAGCACTTCCTCTCCAAAGTCTGATAAATGCTTTCGATATTGTGGCACACGGTGACCTCGGGTCACTGTCTGGGTGGAGTCTGCACATTTTCCCTCATGTCTGGGTTTCCTTCGGGTGAACAAAGAACAAAAACAGCCCGGGAAACAGGCCCTTCGGCCCAACCAGCCCGCGCCGCCATCTTAACACCACCAGTCCCCTCCTCCACCCATGACCCTTATCTAATGTTTTATGGCCATCCACATTGAGGGAAACTAATTTAGGGACAGTTTATTACTGCCAATCAGCCTAATAGCACATCTTTGGGGTGTGGGAGGAAACCGGAGCGCCTGGAGAAAACCCACGCAAGCACGGGGAGAATGCGCAAACTCCCACAGACACTGGCCCAAATCCGATTTCCTCCCAAATATGCAGGTTAGGTGGATTGGCCATGCTAAATTGCCCCTTAGTGTCCAAAGATGTGTAGGTTATGTGGATTGGCCATGCTAAATTGCCCCTCAGTATCCAAAGATGTGCAAGTTAGGTGGATTGGCCATGCTAAATTGCCCCTTAGTGTCCAAAGATGTGTAGATTACGTGGATTGGCCATGGTAAATTGCCCCTTAGTGTCCAAAGATGTGTAGGTTATGTGGATTGGCCATGCTAAATTGTCCCTTAGTGTCCAAAGATGTGTAGGTTAGGTGGATTGGCCATGCTAAATTGCCCCTTAGTGTCCAGAGATGTGTAGGTTAGGTGGATTGGCCATGCTAAATTGTCCCTTAGTGTCCAAAGATGTGTAGGTTAGGTGGATTGGCCATGCTAAATTGCCCCTCAGTATCCAAAGATGTGCAAGTTAGGTGGATTGGCCATGCTAAATTGCCCCTTAGTGTCCAAAGATGTGTAGATTACGTGGATTGGCCATGGTAAATTGCCCCTTAGTGTCCAAAGATGTGTAGGTTATGTGGATTGGCCATGCTAAATTGTCCCTTAGTGTCCAAAGATGTGTAGGTCAGGTGGATTGGCCATGCTAAATTGCCCCTTAGTGTCCAAAGATGTGTAGGTTAGGTGGATTGGCCATGCTAAATTGTCCCTTAGTGTCTAAAGATGTGCAACTTAGGTGGATTGGCCATGCTAAATTGTCCCTTAGTGTCCAAAGATGTGTAGGTTAGGTGGATTGGCCATATATGGGTTTAGCGGGAGAAGTCTGGGTAGGATAATCTGTTCCTGATGGGCTGCACTGTTGAGATTCTATAATCAGGAACATCCTTTTAATCTTTCAGCCATTTATTGTGTTTCTTAAATGTTGTGAGAGTTTCCACCTCTCCCACCCTCTCAGGCAGTGAGTTCCAGATGCCCACCACCTGCTGGGTGAAGTTGAGAGCCAGCTGCCAGATAGCCGCAAGAACTTGTAATCTTGTGATAATATTTAATTTAAAACTTTAATCAGCCACACAGCTACTATCTTCAATTTTTACAAGATTAAACCACTTAATCTGTGCTTTCATATTAATGGCAGTGACGTGATAGGGTTGTTATTGGTCACACAATCCCTATAGTGCAGAAGGAAGCCATTCGGTCCACTGTGTTTGCATTGAGTTTCTGACAGGATCTCTTATCCAGAATTATCCTCCGCCCTATCCCGGTGCCTTGCACAGTCACCATAGTTATTCACCTCTAACCCACACATCTTTGCACACTAAGGGGCAATTTAGCATGGCCAATCCACCTAACCTGCACATCTTTGGACACTAAGGGGCAATTTAGCATGGCCAATCCACCTAACCTGCACATTTTTGGACACTAAGGGGCAATTTAGCATGGGCAATCCACCTAATCTGCACATCTTCGGACACTAAGGGGCAATTTAGCATGGCCAATCCACCTAATCTGCACATCTTCGGACACTAAGGGACAATTTAGCATGGCCAATCCACCTAACCTGCACATCTTTGGACACTAAGGGACAATTTAGCATGGCCAATCCACCTAATCTGCACATCTTTGGACACTAAGGGGCAATTTAGCATGGCCAATCCACCTAACCTGCACATCTTTGGACACTAAGGGGCAATTTAGCATGGCCAATCCACCTAACCTGCACATCTTTGGACACTAAGGGCAATTTAGCATGGCCAATCCACCTAACCTGCACATCTTTGGACACTAAGGGGCAATTTAGCATGGCCAATCCACCTAACCTGCACATCTTTGGACACTAAGGGCAATTTAGCATGGCTAATCCACCTAACCTGCACATCTTTGGACACTAAGGGGCAATTTAGCATGGCCAATCCACCTAACCTGCACATCTTTGGACACAGGGAGAATGTGCAAACTCACAGAGAAAGGCACCCAAGGTTGGAATGGAACCCGGATCCCTGGCGCTACAAGGCCTTGTTCCATCATGTTGTTATTAATCTATCCTCCCTTCTCCTCTCCCACCTGACTGTCCTCCTCGCAGTGGAAGAGGGCTATGAAGGACTGACGCAGTTTCTGATGGACGAGGCTGTCAAGCTGCAGAAACAGCTGAAGGACAGGGACATGGAGATCCATAGGTTGCACGGCAAGTGCGAGGCCCTGCAGGAGAGCTGCAAGCAGCTCGGCCAACATAACCAGGAGCTGAGGAGCTTCCAGGAGCGTTATAGCAAGCTGAAGGAGGAGTTCCATCTCTACAACAACGAGCTGAACAAGATCAAGGAGGGGAACTATTTGCTGTCACTGCGAAATGCCAAACTCAACGAGGAGAAGAATGAGGCGGTGATGAGGAGCCGGGAGCTGCAGCTTGAGGTGAGAATGCAGAACTTTCTTTTACTATTAGAACAGATTAGACCGTGACATTGGGCAAAATGGATGGACCACTGATTTCCCATGATGCATCGGGGATGCAGAATTCTGCCCTTCCTGTGCATCATGGGAAATCACTGATTCACGCCCCTGGTGCATCATGGGAAATCATTGGTCCACACTCCAGGTGCATCATGGGAAATCATTGATTCACACTCCAGGTGCATCATGGGAAATAATTAGTTCACAACCCCCAGTGCATCATGGGAAATCACTGGTTCACACTCCAGGTGCATCATGGGAAATAATTAGTTCACAACCCCCAGTGCATCATGGGAAATCATTGTTTTACACTCCCAGTGCATCATGGAAAATCACGGATTCTTGCCCTGCAGTCTTGTTGGAAATGACCACCCTGCCTTGGACATTGTTGGCTGGGCCAGCATTTATTGCCCATCCTTAGTTGCCTTTGGAGGGCAGTTGAGAGTCAACCGCATTGCTGTGGCTCTGGAGTCACGTTTAAAATTTATTTTATTAGTGCCACAAGTAGATTTACATGAACACTGCAATGAAGTTACTGTGAAAATCCCCTAGTCACCACACTCTGGCGCCTGTTCGGGTAACACTGAGGGAGAATTTAGCACGGACAATGCAACTAACCAGCACATCTTTCCAACTGTGGGAGGAAACCGGAGCACCCGGAGGAAACCCACGCAGACACGGGGAGAATGTGCTGACTCCACACAGACAGTGACCCGAGGCTGGAACCACTGCCAGGTGAGGACGGCAGATTTCCTTCTCTAAAGGGAAATTAGTGTTTTTCCGACAATGTTTTCACGGTCCTCAGTAGATTTTAATTCCAGATTTTTTTAAAATTGAATTCAAATTCCACCATCTGCCGTGGCGGGATTCGAACCCGGGTCCCCCAGAACATGAGCTGAGTTTCTAGATTAATAGTCTCGCAATAATCCCACTATGCCATTGCCTCCACTCCTCACCTATCACCTCTTGGGAAACAGTTCAGTTTTTATTCGGATGGTGTGGGTGGAGGAGATATGAATCCTCTTGTCTCCCCCTCCCCCCCACCTCCCCTCTTGCCCCGCACCCCTCTTTGCGTCTCCATTGCCAGTGTTGTTCAATACACCACCCCTTCAGGAGTTATCCCCCCCATTCACTTCCACTTGGCACCTTGGGAAGTGCAGTAACCAGCTTGCCCACTCCCCCTTGCCACCCACTCAACCTCTCCCAACCACTAGGCAATCTCATTTTTAATTTCAGTTGCAGATCAGTTAGAGATAAGCGTTGGCAGCGATTCTGGGGATACTTTTCCTCTTCTCTTTCAAAACATCGCTGAAGTACAGTCAGGCTCTGGCATGTACCAGGCTGGAGGTGGCACAGCGGGTAGCATCCCTGCCTCTGGGCCAGAAATTCTGGATTCAAATCCACCCCAGGAACTTCTACCTTGCCCAGTCTGGTTGACATGGCACAGTGGGTTAGCACTGCAGCCTCACAGCGCCAGGGATCTGGGTCTGAATCCTGGCTTGGGTCACTCACTGTGTCGGAGTTTGCACATTCTCCCCGTGTCTGCGTGGGTTTCCTCCAGGTTCTCCGGTTTCCTCCCACAGTCTAAAAGGTGTGCTGGTTAAGGTGCATTGGCCTCTCTGCTCACATCACCAGAATATATTAAAATAAACATCCACCCTTTAGGATTGATTAATGTAAGACAAGTAGTCTTACATTAACACTGTAATGAAGTTACTGTGAAAATCCCCTAGTCACCACTGTCCAGCGCCTTTGGGTACATTGAGGGTCAATTTAGCATGGCCAATCCACCAAACCTACACATCTTTGGACACTAAGGGGCAATTTAGCATGGCCAAACCTACACATCTTTGGACACTAAGGGGCAATTTAGCATGGCCAATCCACTAAACCTACACATCTTTGGACATTAAGGGGCAATTTAGCATGGCCAATCCACTAAACCTACACATCTTTGGACATTAAGGGGCAATTTAGCATGGCCAATCCACCTAACCTGCACATCTTTGGACACTAAGGGGCAATTTAGCATGGCCAATCCACCTAACCTGCACATCTTTGGACACTAAGTTGCAATTTAGCATGGCCAATCCACCAAAACTATACATCTTTTGGACTGTGGGTAGCAACTGGAGCACCCGGAGGAAACCCTGGCAGACACGAGGAGAATGTGCAGACTCTGCACAGACAGTGACCCAAGCCGGGAATCAAACCTGGGTGCCTGGTATTGTGTGGCAGCGGTGCTAACCACTGCGCCACCGTGCTTAAGAGACCAGATTCATCAGGATGTTGCCCAGGTCGCGAGAGCATTGACTATGAGGTGAGGTTGGATAAAAGCGGATTGTTTTCACTGGAAGGACAGAGGTCGAGGGGCGATCTGATAGAGGGCTCCTGTATTGAGTACTCAGTGGCAGAAGTCCCTTTATTTACAAGTCTGACAACAGCACACAGAGTACTTTCAGTTAACAGTTTACACTCTGAGTGCCAGAGGAACTGACACGCCTGGTTAAATACAAAGCCCATCAATTTGGCCCTCAATCAGGGAGCTCATATTCTAACAGGCCCGCTTTAATTGGCTGATTAAAGTCATTGCATCTACAAAATGATGAGAGGCATAGACAGGATGGATAGTCAGAGGCTTTTTGCCCAGGGTGGAAAGGTAACTAACTACAAGAGGGCACAGGTTTAAATTGAGAGTGGGGGAGGTGGGGGGACAAGGTTAGGGGAGGCTCGCGAGGAGCATTTTTCACACAGAGAACGGTCGGTGTCTAGGACACTTGTCCAGTGGAGGTAGTGGAAGTGGGCACGTTGGCAACATTCAAGGCAAGTTAGACACATGAATGGGAAATGGGATAGAAACAGTCGGGCTTGATGGGCCAAAGGGCCTGTCCCTGTGCTGTATTGTTCTTTAAAAACAAACCCCGTGTGGAATGGAGCCAGGTCACCTGGCCACACGCGGCAGTGAGGCCTGAGGCCCAAGTTTGGGCCTAGCAGTTGCCCAGACACAGTCGAGCCTAGGGTTCACGTTGTTACCCATTTGTTCGGTATTCTTATGAGCAAGGGTCTGACACATTGAAATACGAGTGAACCTCAAGGAGTAAGGATTGGAATAAGATGTAGACGAGGGCCTTGGATTAGATGGGTGATAATTATCCAACCGTGGGCTTGACCGATTGTGATGATCGAGGAGGCAAGCGATGAAGGGGGAGAGGCGGTGGTCAAAGCTAATTGAAATCCAGTACTAACTGCGTGCTACAGAGAAACATAGAAATATAGAAACTAGAAGCAGGAGGAGGCCAGTTGGCCCTTCGAGACTGTTCCCCATGGCTGATCATCAAATTCAACACCCTGATCCCCCCCTTCCTCCCATATCCCATGATCCCTTTAGTCCCAAGAGTAATATCTAATTTCTTCTTCAAATCACACAATGTTTTGGTCTCAACTACTTCCTGTGGGAGTGAATTCCACACATTCAGCAGCCTCTGGGTGAAGAAATTGCTCCTCACCTCAGTTCTAAAAGGTTTACCCCTTACCCTCAAACTGTGACTCCTACTGATAGAAGGGGAGCTTTATATTGAGCGAGCGGGAGTTCAAGGAGAGGTAATGTGCCTGAAAGTTCACACTTTAATGCTGACCAACTCTTCAGGCTGCACCCAGATCAGAAGGCCTCAATGGAGTCAATGGGTGATGGAGGATGTGGCGCCATCTTGTGTTCGCTCTGAGTGGTGTCTCTCATCTCATCTATTGTTTCAGCATCGAACCACAGAATCCCGACAGTGCAGAAGAAGGACTTTCAGCACCCTACCCCACCCCCCCCACTCCGAGTCTGCACTGACCATAATCCCACCCAGACCCTATCCCCATAACCCCAAGCATCCACCCTAGCTAGTCCCCCTCACACTAAGGGGCAATTTAGCATGGCCAATCCGCCTAACTCACTCATAGGGACGGCACGGTAGCACAGTGGGTTAGCACTGATGCCTCACAGCGCCAGGGACCTGGGTTCGATTCCCGGCTTGGGTCACTGTCTGTGAGGACATTCTCCCCGTGTCTGCGTGGGTTTCCCCTGGGTGCTCCGGTTTCCTCCCACATTCTGAAAGATGTGCTGGTTAGATGTGTTGACCCGAACAGGCGCTGGACTGCGGTGACGAGGGGAATTTCACAAGAGTTTCACAGTAACTTCATCGCGGTGTTAATGTAAGTCTTACTTGTGACTAATAAATAAATAAACTTTAAATCTTTGGTCACTAAGGAGCAATTTAGCCTGGCCAATCCACCTAATCTGCACATCTTTCGCAGACAGGGGGAGAATGTGCAGACTCCACACAGACAGTGACCCGAGCCGGGAATCGAACCCGGGTCCCTGACACTGTGAGGCAGCAGTGCTAACCCACTGTGCCACCGTGCTGATAGGGGGATGCTCGAGGTAACAGAGAACGGATATGAAGGGAGAAGGCATTGCAGGGTGATGCCTGGTTATAGAAACATAGAAAACCTACAGCACAAATAGGCCCTTCAGCCCACAAGTTGCGCCGAACATTTCCCTACCTACTAGGCTTACCTGTAACCCTTTATCTTACTGAGTCCCATGTACTTATCCAAAAGTCTCTTAAAAGACCCTATCGAATCTGCCTCCACCACCACCGATGGCAGCCGATTCCACTCACCCACCACCCTCTGAGTGAAAAACTTACCCCTAACATCTCCTCTGTACCTACTCCCCAGCACCCTAAACCTGTGTCCTCTCTTAGCGACCATTTCAGCCCTGGGAAAAAACCTCAATATCTCTCAACATCTCATACACCTCTATCAGGTCACCCCCTCGTCCTTCGTCTCTCCAAGGATAGCTGGGAATGGGAGCAGTCCCACACACAGCTGAATGAGGGGTCAGAATGCAGCGTGTTACTGGGCTACCAGTGAGAACCAGGTCAGGGTCAGGGACAGTGTCAGTGTCAGGGTCAGGGTCAGGGTCAGGGTCGGGATCAGTGTCAGGGTCAGGGTCAGGGTCGGGATCAGGGTCAGGGACGGGATCAGGGACAGGGTCGGGATCAGGGTCAGGGTCAGGGACGGGATCATGGACAGGGTCGGGATCAGGGTCAGGGTCAGGGTCGGGATCAGGGTCGGGATCAGGGTCAGGGTCAGGGTCAGGGTCGGGATCAGGGTCAGGGTCGGGATCAGGGTCAGGGTCAGGGTCGGGATCAGGGTCGGGATCAGGGTCGGGATCAGGGTCAGGGTCGGGATCAGGGTCAGGGTCAGGATCAGGATCGGGGTCAGTGTCGGGATCAGGGTCAGGGTCGGGATCAATCAGGGTCAGGGTCAGGATCAGGGTCGGGATCAGGGTCAGGGTCGGGATCAGGGTCGGGATCACGGTCAGGGTCAGGGTCGGGATCAGGGTCAGGGACGGGATCAGGGTCAAGGTCGGGATCAGGGTCAGGGTCAGGGTCGGGATCAGGGTCGGGATCAGGGTCAGGATCAGGGTCGGGATCAGGGTCAGGGTCGGGGTCAGGGTCGGGATCAGGGTCAGGGTCGGGATCAGGGTCACAGTCAGGATCAGGGTCGGGATCAGGGTCAGGGTCGGGGTCAGGGTCGGGATCAGGGTCAGGGTCGGGATCAGGGTCAGGGTCAGGGTCGGGATCAGGGTCAGTGTCAGGGTCGGGGTCAGGATCAGGGTCGGGATCAGGGTCAGGGTCAGGATCAGGGTCGGGATCAGGGTCAGGGTCAGGGTCGGGATCAGGGTCAGTGTCAGGGTCGGGGTCAGGATCAGGGTCGGGATCAGGGTCAGGGTCAATATCGGGATCAAGGTCAGGGTCAGGGTCGGGATCAAGGGTCAGGGTCAGAGTCGGGATCAAGGTCAGGGTCAGGGTCGGGATCAGGGTCAGGGTCAGGGTCGGGATCAGGGTCAGGGTCAGAGTCGGGATCAAGGTCAGGGTCAGGGTCGGGATCAGGGTCAGGGTCAGGATCAGGGTCGGGATCAGGGTCAGGGTGAGGGTCGGGATCAGGGTCAGGGTCGGGGTCGGGATCAGGGTCAGGGTCAGGATCAGGGTTGGGATCAGGGTCAGGGTCAGGGTCAGGGTCGGGATCAGGGTCAGGGTCGGGGTCGGGATCAGGGTCAGGGTCGGGATCAGGGTCAGTGTCAGGGTCGGGGTCAGGATCAGGGTCTGGATCAGGGTCAGGGTCAATGTCGGGATCAGGGTCGGGATCAGGGTCAGGGTCAGAGTCGGGATCAGTGTCAGGGTCGGGATCAGGGTCAGGGTCGGGATCAGGGTCAGGGTCAGAGTCGGGATCAGTGTCAGGGTCGGGATCAGGGTCAGGGTCAGGATCAGGGTCCGGATCAGGATCGGGATCAGGGTCGGGATCAGGGTCAGGATAAGAGTTGGGATCAGGGTCAGGGTCAGGATCGGGGTCAGGGGCAGGATAAGGGTCGGGATCAGGGTCAGGGTAAGGGTCGGGATCAGGGTCGGGATCAGGGTCAGGGTCGGGATCAGGGTCACGGTCAGGATCAGGGTCGGGATCAGGGTCAGGGTCGGGATCAGGGTCAGTGTCGGGATCAGAGTCAGGGTCGGGATCAGGGTCAGGGTCAGAATCAGGGTCAGGGTCAGGATCAGGGTCGGGATCAGGGACGGGGTCGTGGTCAGTGTCAGGATCAGAGTCAGGGTCGGGATCAGGGACAGGGTCAGGGTCATGGTTGGGATCAGGGTCAGGGTTGGGATCAGGGTCAGTGTCAGGGTCGGGATCGGGGCCAGTGTCAGGGTCGGGGTCAGGATCAGGGTCGGGATCAGGGTCAGGGTCGGGATCAGGGTCAGTGTCGGGATCAGGGTCAGGGTCGGGATCAGGGTCAGGGTCAGGGTCGGGATCAGGGTCAGAGTCAGGGTCGGGGTCAGGGTCAGGGTCGGGATCAGGGTCAGGGTCGGGATCAGGGTCAGTGTCAGGGTCGGGGTCAGGATCAGGGTCGAGATCAGGGTCAGGGTCGGGATCAGGGTCAGGGTCAGGATCAGGGTCAGTGTCGGGATCAGGGTCAGGGTCAGGGTCGGGATCAGGGTCAGGGTCAGGGTCGGGATCAGGGTCAGAGTCAGGGTCGGGGTCAGGATCAGGGTCGGGATCAGGGTCAGGGTCGAGATCAGGGTCAGGGTCGGGATCAGGGTCAGTGCCGGGATAAGGGTCAGGGTCAGGGTCGGGATCAGGGTCAGAGTCAGGGTCGGGGTCAGGATCAGGGTTGAGATCAGGGTCAGGGTCGCGATCAGGATCAGGGTCAGGGTCGGGATCAGGGTCAGAGTCAGGGTCGGGGTCGGGATCAGGGTCAGGGTCGGGATCAGGGTCAGGGTCAGGGTCGGGGTCAGGGTCAAGGTCAGGGTCAGGGTCGGGATCAGGGTCAGGGTCGGGATCAGGGTCAGGGTCAGGGTCAGGATCAGGGTCAGGGTTGGGATCAGGGTCAGGGTTGGGATCAGGGTCAGGGTCAGTATCGGGATCAGGGTCATGGTCGGGATCAGGGTTAGGGTCAGAGTAAGGGTCAGGGTCGGGATCAGGTTCAGGGTCGGGATCAGGGTCAGGTTCAGGGTCGGGATCAGGGTCAGGGTCAGGTTCGGGATCAAGGTCAGGGTCAGTGTCAGGATCAGTGTCAGGGTCAGGATCAGTGTCGGGATCAGGGTCAGGATCAGGATCAGTGTCAGGGTCAGGTTCAGTGTTGGGATCAGGGTCAGGGTGAGGGTCAGGTTCAGGGTCCGGGTCGGATCAGTGTCAGGGTCAGGATCAGTGTCAGTGTCAGGGTCAAGGGTTAAGGTCAGAATCAGGGTCAGGGTCAGGATCAGTGTCAGAGTCGGGGTCAGGGTCGGGGTCAGGGTCAGTGTTGGGATCAGGGTCAGGGTCAGGATCAGTGTTGGGATCAGGGTCAGGATCAGGATCAGTGTCAGCGTCAGGATCAGTGTCAGGGTCAGGATCAGTGTTGGGATCAGGGCCAGGATAAGGATCAGTGTCAGGGTCAGGATCAGTGTTGGGATCAGGGTCAGGATCAGGATCAGTGTCAGGGTCAGGATCAGTGTCAGGGTCAGGATCAGTGTTGGGATCAGGGTCAGGATCAGGATCAGTGTCAGGATCAGGATCAGTGTTGGAATCAGGGCAAGGGTCAGGGTCAGGATCAGGATCAGTGTCAGGGTCAGGATCAGTGTTGGGATCAGGGTCAGGATCAGGATCAGTGTCAGCGTCAGGATCAGTGTCAGGGTCAGGATCAGTGTTGGGATCAGGGCCAGGATAAGGATCAGTGTCAGGGTCAGGATCAGTGTTGGGATCAGGGCCAGGGTCAGGATCAGGATCAGTGTCAGGGTTGGGGTCAGGGTCGGAGTCAGGGTCAGTGTCAGGGTCAGGGTCAGTGTCAGGGTCAGGGTCAGGGTCAGGGTCAGGGTCAGTGTCAGGGTCGGGATCAGGGTCAGGGTCAGGGTCGGGATCAGGGTCAGGGTCAGGTTCGGGATCAAGGTCAGGGTCAGGATCAGTGTCAGGATCAGGATCAGTGTCAGGGTCAGGATCAGTGTTGGGATCAGGGCCAGGATCAGTGTCAGGATCAGGATCAGTGTCAGGGTCAGGATCAGTGTTGGGATCAGGGTCAGGGTGAGGGTCAGGTTCAGGGTCGGGGTCAGGGTCGGGTCAGTGTCAGGGTCAGGGTCAGGATCAGGGTCAGGGTCAGAATCAGGGTCAGTGTCGGGATCAGTGTCAGGGTCGGGGTCAGGATCAGGGTCAGGGTCGGGATCAGGGTCAGAGTCAGGGTCGGGGTCAGGGTCAGGATCAGGGTCAGGGTCAGGATCAGTGTCAGTGTCAGGGTCAGGGTCAGAATCAGGGTCAGTGTCGGGATCAGTGTCAGGGTCGGGGTCAGGGTCGGGGTCAGGGTCAGTGTTGGGATCAGGGTCAGGGTCAGGATCAGTGTCGGGATCAGGGTCAGGGTCAGGATCAGTGTCGGGATCAGGGTCAGGATCAGGATCAGTGTCAGGGTCAGGATCAGTGTTGGGATCAGGGTCAGGATCAGGATCAGTGTCAGGGTCAGGATCAGTGTTGGGATCAGGGTCAGGATCAGGTTCAGGGTCAGGATCAGTGTTGGGATCAGGGTCAGGATCAGGATCAGTGTCAGGGTCAGGATCAGTGTTGGGATCAGGGTCAGGGTCAGGGTCAGGGTCAGGATCAGTGTTGTGATCAGGGTCAGGGTCAGGGTCAGGATCAGGATCAGTGTCAGGGTCAGGATCAGTGTTGGGATCAGGGTCAGGATCAGGATCAGTGTCAGGGTCAGGATCAGTGTTGGGATCAGGGTCAGGATCAGGATCAGTGTCAGGGTCAGGATCAGTGTTGGGATCAGGGTCAGGGTCAGGGTCAGGATCAGTGTTGTGATCAGGGCCAGGGTCAGGGCCAGGGTCAGGGTCAGTGTCAGGGTCAGGATCAGGTTCAGGGTCAGGATCAGTGTCGGGATCAGGGTCAGGATCAGGATCAGTGTCAGGGTCAGGATCAGTGTTGGGATCAGGGCCAGGGTCAGGGTCAGGGTCAGGATCAGGATCAGTGTCAGGGTCAGGATCAGTGTTGGGATCAGGGTCAGGATCAGGATCAGTGTCAGGGTCAGGATCAGTGTCAGGGTCAGGATCAGTGTCAGGGTCAGGATCAGGATCAGTGTCAGGATCAGGATCAGTGTCAGGGTCAGGATCAGTGTTGGGATCAGGGTCAGGGTCAGGGTCAGGGTCAGGATCAGTGTTGTGATCAGGGCCAGGGTCAGGGTCAGGGTCAGGATCAGGATCAGTGTCAGGGTCAGGATCAGTGTTGGGATCAGGGTCAGGATCAGGATCAGTGTCAGGGTCAGGATCAGTGTTGGGATCAGGGCCAGGGTCAGGGTCAGGGTCAGGATCAGGATCAGTGTCAGGGTCAGGATCAGTGTTGGGATCAGTGTCAGGGTCGGGGTCGAGGTCAGTGTCGGAATCAGGGTCGGGGTCAGGGTCAGGGTCAGGGTCAGGGTCAGGATCAGTGTCAGGGTCAGGGTCAGGGTCAGGGTCGGGGTCAGGGCCAGGGTCAGGGTGAGGGTCAGTGTCAGTGTCAGGGTCAGGGTCAGGGTCAGGGTCGGGGTCAGGGTCGGGGTCAGGGTCAGGGTCAGGGCCAGTGTCAGGGTCAGGATCAGGGTCAGGGTCAGCCCAGGGCCTGCTCTGTCTCACTGTGACGCCCTCACCTCCCTTTCAGAATGACCAGATGAAGTGCCGTCTGCACGGGGTCCAGGAGGAGTGCCTGATGGAGCGGAAACTCTCCAGCAAGTTAAGGATGGACATTGAGCAGCTGCCGAGTAGGCCCAGCATCACAAAACTGCAGCTGGACAACGAGCAGTTACAGAGCACCGTTCAGCAGCTCCAGCACTTCATCCAGGTAACTGACTACTGCCATCGGCTCAACCGAAAACCTCATCCTGCTTCTGCTGCACACTCAAATATACCTGCCCCCTCCCCACCACCCTACCCCCTGCACCCTTCCACCCCTCCGACCCCCACCTTCCCCTCCGCTCCCCCGATTGTAGATGGGACCATCCCACAGCAGGAGCTGAGCTGAGTCCATGGAAAGGTCAGCCATGATCTTATTGAATGGTGGAGCAGGCTCGGATGGGCCTACTCCTATTCCTAGTTCTTACGTTCAATGCAGCCTGCTTGACTTTTTATTAATTCGTGGATCATCGCTGGCTGGGCCAGGATTTATTGCCCATCCCTAGTTGCCCTTTGAGGGCAATTGAGAGTCAACCACATCGCAGTGACTCTGGAGTCACATGTAGGCCAGACCGGGTAAGAACGGCAGATTTCCTTCCCTAAAGGACATTGGTAGAACCAGATGGGTTTTTCCCGATAACGGTTTCATGGTTATCAGTAGATTCTTAATTCCAGATTTTTTTTATTGAATTCAAATTCCAACATCTGCTGTGGCGGGATTCGAACCCGGGTCCCCAGAACATTAACAGAGTTTCTGGGCTTCCTACCACTAAACCACTGCCTCCTCTGATTGGCAACCCATCCACAAACAATCACTCCCTCCACCACCGATGCACAGTAGCAGCCGTGTGTACCATCTACAAGACACACTGCAGCAACTCATCAAGGCTCCTTAGACAGCACCTTCCAAACTCATGACCGTTACCACCTAGAGTGAGCAGCAGATACCTGGGAACAGCACTATCCAGATGTTCCCCTTCAAGTCACTCACTATCCTGACTTGGAAATATATTGTTGTTCCTTCACTGTCACTGGGTCAGGATCCTGGAACTCCCTTCCTAACAGCACTATGGGTGTCCCTACACTACATTGACTGCAGCAGTTCAAGAGCACAGCTCACAAAGGCAATTAGGGATAGGCAATAAATAGCTAATGAGCAAAATCCACATCCAATGAAAGAATTTTAAAGAGAAACGGCGACATGGTGGCACAGTGGTTAGCACTGCTGCCTCATCACTCCAGGGACCTGGGTTCGATTCTGGCCTTGGGTGACTGGCTGTGTGAAGTTCACTCATTCTCCCCGTGTCTGTATGGGTTTCCTCCAGGTGCTCCAGTTTCCTCCCACAGTCCAAAGATGTGTAGGTTTAGGTGAAGGGGTCATGCTAAATTGCCCCTTGCTGCCCAAAAATGTGCTGGTTGGGTGGATTGGCCTTGCTAAATTGCCCCTTAATGTCCAAAGATGCATGGGTTAGAATGATTGGCCATGCTAAATTGCCCCTTAGTGTCCAAAGATATACATGTTAGGTGGATTGGCCGTGTTAAGTTGTCCCTTAGGTGTCCAAACATGTGTGGATTAGGTGGATTGGCCATGCTCAATTACACTTAGTTTCCAAAGATGTGTGGGTTAGAATGATTGTCCATGCTAAATTGCCACTTAGTGTCCAAAGATGTGTAGGTTAGGTGGATTGGCCATGCTAAATTGCCTCTTAGTGTCCAAAGATGTGCAGGTTAGGTGGATTGGCCATGCTAAATTGTCTCTTAGTGTCCAAAGATGTGCAGGTTAGGTGGATTGGCCATGCTAAATTGCCCCTTAGTGTCCAAAGATGCGTAGGTTAGGTGGATTGGCCATGCTAAATTGCCCCTTAGTGTCCAAAGATGTGCAGGTTAGGTGGATTGGCCATGCTAAATTGTCCCTTAGTGTCCAAAGTTGTGTAGGTTAGGTGGATTGGCCATGCTAAATTGCCCCTTAGTGTCTAAAGATGTGTAGGTTAGATGGATTGGCCATGCTAAATTGCCCCTTAGTGTCCAAAGTTGTGTAGGTTAGGTGGATTGGCCATGCTAAATTGCCCCTTAGTGTCTAAAGATGTGTAGGTTAGGTGGATTGGCCATGCTAAATTGCCCCTTAGTGTCAAGGGGGCTAACTAAGTTAAATTACGGGGATAGGGTCTGGATGGGATTGTTGTCGGTGCAGTTTGATGGGCCAATTGGCCTTTTTCTGAACCGTGTGTCTTCTATGATTCTAAGATGAATTTCCAATTTAGATCCATTTTAGGGTCGGGTTTCACCTGCCCACAAAAGCCTGGAACGAATGCTGAATCGAGGATGGGTATGGTTTGAGAGCAGCCTACCTCTCCTTCAGGCTGTCTTGATCTAGAATCCATGCGTACGTAATCTGCCATGTACTTATCCCCCCCTTCCATTCCCAAATCAAATCTCACTGATAGAAACGGGAAATGGATCTGACTGGGCTCGAGTAAACTCCTCAAGAGCTTTCTCCAAAAAGGAATCTCTGTTGTTCATTCCCTGTGACAGGCGAAGAATGCTCTTCCCAGCACCGAGAAGGCCCTCCTGGATATTATGGAACATGACCGGAAGGAGGCATTGGAAGACAGGCAGGAACTGGCCGAGAAATTGTGCAACACTACCATGGAGCTCCAGCAAGCTGAGGAACTCCGAGATAGAGTAATTGAATCTGGACTGAAACAGCGTGGCTCAATTTCGAATGTTGTGTTGCAGACTGAGTTTCTTGATGGAAGTGGAGGAAAGTGTACACAGTTTGTGGTGGAAGGTATTGTGGTTGGCAGGGTGGCGCAGTGGTTAGCACTGCCGCCTCACAGCGCCAGGGACCCGGGTTCAATTCCGGCCTCGGGACACTGTCTGTGTGGAGTTTGCACCTTCTCCCCGTATCTGCGTGGGTCTCCTCCGGGTGCTCCGGTCTCCTGCCACATTCCAAAGCTGTGCAGGTTAGGGTGAATTGGCCATGTTAAATTGCCCCTTAGTGTCCAAAGATGTTCAGATCAGGTGGATTGGCCATGCTAAATTGTCCCCTTAGTGCCAAAGATGTGCAGGTTAGGTGGATTGGCCACGCTAAATTGCCCCTTAGTGTCCAAAGATGTTCAGATCAGGTGGATTGGCCATGCTAAATTGCCCCTTAGTGTCCAAAGATGTGTAGGTTAGGTGGATTGGCCATGCTAAATTGCCCCTTAGTGTCCAAAGATGTGCAGGTTAGGTGGATTGGCCATGCTAAATTGCCCCTTAGTGTCCAAAGATGTGTAGGTTAGGTGGATTGGCCATGCTAAATTACCCCTTAGTGTCCAAAGATGTGCAAGTTAGGTGGATTGGCCATGCTAAATTGCCCCCTTAGTGTCCAAAGATGTGCAGGTTAGATGGATTGGCCATGCTAAATTGCCCCTTAGTGTCCAAAGATGTGTAGGTTAGGTGGATTGGCCATGTTAAATTACCCCTTAGTGTCCAAAGATGTGCAGGTTAGGTGGATTGGCCATGCTAAATTACCCCTTAGTGTCCAAAGATGTGTAGGTTAGGTGGATTGGCCATGTTAAATTGCTCCTTAAGGAATTAGAAGGTAAATGCGTGGAATTCCGGGGATAGGGCCTGGGTGGGATTGTTGTCGGTGCAGGCTCGATGGGTGGAATAGCCCCCTTTTTGCACTGTAGGGATTCCATGATTCTATTCTATGACTCTCAGATTGGTTTGTATTTGCTGGAGCTCAGAGAAACAAGAGGTGACTTGGTTAAAATATGCACGAATCCTGAGGGGGGCTTGACAAGGCGGAGAGGGAGAGGATATTTCCACTCGTGGGAGAATCTAAAACCAGGAGGCCGCTGTTTAAAAAATAAGGGGTGGCCCGTTTAAAAGAGGAGAGTCTTTTCTCTCAGAGGGTGATGAGAGTTTGGAAACCCCCTTCCTCGAAAGGTGTTGGGGCCAGAGTCTTTGAATACTTATAAGGCCGAGCTGGATAGATTCTTAACGAGGCGGTGAAGGGTTATCGGGGGGTCGGGGGGGGGGGGTCGGAGGCCATGTGGGGGCTGTGGTTACAATCAGATCAGCCACGATCTTGTCGAGTGGGAGAGCAGGCGGGGGGGGCCTAGCCCTGCTCCCGATTAATATGTTCGAATGTCCTTGCAGTATCTGAGAGAGAGAGAAGAACTTGCCCTCCAGTCTGCGACAGTGCTGAAGGAGTGCCAGATGCACAAACACCGCATGGAAACCGCTCTCAAGCAACTGGAAGAGGTGGAGAAGGAACGAGACCAGGTATCGTCCACACGCACAGCAACACCCCTGCCATCCACTGTCTATTCAAACTGAGCTACTGTACCTCAACACTGGGGGGGGGGGGGGGGGAGGGACGGGGTGGGCAGAAGGGGTTAACTCACTCACCGAGTATTTATCAAATCCCGATGGAGCGGAAGGAGGCCGTGCTCGGCGGATTGGCCGGGCTAAATTGCCCCCTTAGTGTCAGGGGGACTGGCTAAGGTAAATGCACGGGGTTATGAGGACGGGGCCTGGGTGGGATCCATAGAATCGTAGAACCCAACAGCGCAGAAAGAGGCCCTTCGGCCCATCGAGTCTGCCCCGAACACCATCCCACGCAGGCCCTACACCCATATCCTGCACCAGACGCTGTGGCCGGTGCAGACTCGATGGACCGAATGGCCTCCTTCTGCACTGTAGGGATTCGGGGATTCTATTCCACCCATCGAGGCCCTATCCCCGTAACCCTACATATTTACCCTGGCTAGTTTCCCTGATACTTAGGGGCAAATTTAGCACGGCCAATCCATCTAACCCGCACATCTTTGGAGTGTGGGAGGAAACCGGAGCACCCGGAGGAAACCCACGCAGACACGGGGAGAATGTGCCAACTCCGCACAGACCCAAGTGACCCAAGCCAAGTGAGGAAGGCAGATTTCCTGACTTGGCTTGGGTTTTACAGCGCGTGAGGAGGCTATTCAGGCCATTGCTTTATTGCTGGCCCATTGACACAGCTTATCATCCCACTCCTAGTGGCCCGAGGGCAGTTGAGAGTCAACCGCATTGCTGTGGCTCTGGAGTCACATGTAGGCCAGACCGGGTAAGGACGGCAGATTTCCTTCCCCAAAGGGACATTAGTGAACCAGATGGGTTTTTCTGACAGTGGTTTCATGGCCATCAGTAGATTCTTAATTCCGGATACTTTTTATTGAATTTAAATTTCACCGTCTGCCGTGGTGGGATTCGAATCCAGGTACCCAGAGCACTGTCCTGGGAATCGAACCTGGATCCCTGGCACGGTGAGGCAGCAGTGCTAACCACTGTGCCACCGTGCCACTCGTTCTAGAGTCACATCCAACCCAGGCTGGAGGGATCATCACCTTTTGCTTTCGTGGGCCAGGATTGTTTTGCAAAATGCAGTGGGCTCTCCTGGAATTGATCCCAACATGATATGGCAATGCTGTCCGCTGAGCCACAGGGCAGCTCAGGAACACTCCACCGCTGTGGGTGTGACATTATTCAGAGCTTGCTGCATAGTAGACGGAGAGTTTAAACCTTCATCTACCAGAGCCCAAAAGGTTTTGACGCTGACCAAAGTTAGAAAACAGAGACAGTGGCAGAGTGATATTGTCACTGGACCAGAGGCCCAGAGCAATGCTGTGGGGGATCTGGGTTCGAATCCCAGAATTGCAGAGGGTGGAATTTGAATTCAATAAATATCAGGAATTAAGAACCTACTGATGGCCATGAAACCATTGTCGGAAAAACCCATCTGGTTCCCTTTAGGGAAGGAAATCTGCCACCCTTACCCGGCCTGGCCTATGTGTGAGTCCAGAGCCACAGCAATGGGGTTGACTCTCAACTGCAACGAGGGATGGGCAATAAATGCTTGTCCAGCCAGTAATGGCCATGTCCCATGAATGAATAAAAAAGCATACTGTGGCTACAAGGGCAGGTCAGAGGCTGGGAACCTCCGACCAACTCACCTCTGGACTCCCCAAAGCCTGTCCACCATCTGCAAGACAATGTGGTTGAGATGGGCCGAGTAAGCCACTCAGTTTAAGGGTAAGTAGAGGAAATTAGGGACAATCACATCCAAGGGCAGCACTGTGGCAGCACCGTGGGTTAGCACTGCTGCCTCACAGCGCCAGGGACCCGGGTTCGATTCCCAGCTCGGGTCACTGTCTGTGTGGAGTCTTGCATGTTCTCCCCATGCCTGCGTGGGTTTCCTCCGGGTGCTCCGGTTTCCTCCCACAGTGTGCAGGCGAGTTGGGTTGGCCATGCTAAATTGACCCTGGTGTCAGGGGGTTTTGCAGGGTAAGTATGAAGGGTTATGGGATTAGGGACTGGGTGGGATTGTTTGGTACCGATTCGATGGGCCGAGTGGCCTCCTTCTGCACTGGTGGGACTCTATGATCCCATGAAAGAATTAAAAAGCAACCATTATACGGTCACAGATTAGATATCTCAACAATGTGGGATGCGGGTCATCCAAGTATTGTCAAATTAACAGAACGATAGGACGTTTACTTCCCAGTTTAGTTCCTGACCGTCTCTGTTTCGTAGGCCCTGAAGGTTCGTAACGAGGCTCAGACCATGTACGCCCAAAGCATGCTGGATAACGGCAGGTACCGACGGCAGATCTTTGCACTGCAAGAGAAACTGGACAACCTTCATCTGGCGCTGGCGGAGAAGGAGGGGGAGCTTGGCACCCTGAAGAACCAGCTGTGCCAACTCAACAAGAGCCACATCACTGCCGACTACCTGGATTTCTGTGTAAAGTCCCTCACGTCAATCTCCAGAGAAAGGCCTTGTATCTATGCCCCCGATAGGACATAGAAAAACTACAGCACAAACAGGCCCTTCGGCCCACAAGTTGTGTTATAGGCTTACCAGTAACCCTCAATCCCATTAAGTCCCATGTACTCATCCAGAAGTCTCTTAAAAGACCCCAGCGGGTTCGCCTCCACTCACCCACCACCCTCCGAGTGAAAAACTTACCCCTGACACCTCCTACTCCCCAGCACCCTAAACCCGTGTCCCTGAAAGTTGGGAGTCAAGTAGATAAGGTTGTTAAGAAGGCGTACGGTGTCTTGGCGTTTATTGGTAGGGGGATTGAATTTAGGAGTCGCAGCGTCATGATGCAACTTTACACAACTCTGGTGCGGCCGCACTTAGAGTACTGTGTGCAGTTCTGGTCCCCACATTACAGGAAGGATGTGGAGGCTTTGGAGAGGGTGTAGAGGAGGTTTACCAGGATGTTGCCTGGTATGGAGGGGAGGTCCTATGAGGAGAGACTGAGGGATTTGGGGTTGTTTTCGCTAAGAGGGGATCTTATTGAAACATATAAGATGATTAGAGGTTTAGATAGGGTGGATAGTAATAGCCTTTTTCCTCTGATGGAGAAATCTAGCACGAGGGGGCACGACTTTAAATTAAGGGGGGGTAGTTATAGGACGGATGTCAGGGGTAGGTTCTTTACCCAGCGGGTGGTGAGGGACTGGAATGCCCTGCCAGCTGCAGTTGTAAATGCGCCTAGTTTGGGGGCATTTAAGAGATCCGTGGATAGGTTTATGGACAAAAAGGGATTGGTTTAGGTTAGTGGGTCATTGTTTTGTAACTGGTCGGCGTAACATCGTGGGCCGAAGGGCCTGTTCTGCGCTGTAATGTTCTATGTTCTATGTTCTATGTTCTGTGTTCTGTGTTCTTGTGGCAGCCATTTCCACCCTGGGAAAAAGCCTCTGAGAATCCATTCGAAAGCCTCTAGAATCCGCTCCGCGGTGACGATACCAATCTGCCGCTGCCTCCCCATACCCCCCCCCCCAACTCATGGGCAACGCCACATTCTCTCACGTCAAGCCCACTCGCTACTTCCGAATTGTCGTCACTGCAAAAAAAAGGTGGAGACTATTTCGCGCCTCACACCGCGCCCACAAATAGGAATAGAGAGGCCTGACCCCGTCACCTAGAAACTAGAAGCAGGAGTAGGCCATTCGGAGGATAAAGGAATCCAGTGCCACGCAGGTCAAATTAATTAATATTCATCCGTGAGTATCATCCTTCCTCTCCCAAACCCGCTGTAATCTAGTTCTGTGTGCATTGGATCTGCCTCACTACAACATAGTGTTTGGATCTGACCCTCTGCTACCACAGAGAAACTAGAAGCAGGAAAAGGCCATTCGGCCCTTCGAGCCTGCTCCGCCATTCATTCTGATCATGGCTGATCATCGAATTCAATATCCTGATTCCCCCCCCTCTTCCCCTCCCATATTCCTTAATCCCTTTAGCCCCAAGAGCGAGATGTAATTTTTTCTTGAAATCACACGATTTCTTTTTACACAGAGAAGTGGTAGGTGTCTGTAGCGCGCTGCCAGGGGTGGTGATGGAGGCAGAGATGATGACGGAGGCAGAAACGATAGGGGCACTTAAGGGGCTTTCGGATAAGCACGGCAATATGTGAGGAAGAGAGGGACATGGACCAAGGGCAGGCAGAAGAGGTTAGCTTAATCTGGCATCATGTTCGGCTCAAAATCGTGGGCAGAAGGCTCTGTTCCTATGCTATATTGTTCTATCTTTCCATAGTGAGAGGATTTGAGGGATAGGGATGTTTTACTGAAATTGTATCGGGCGTTGGTGAGGCCACAGCTGGAGTATTGTGTGCAGTTTTGGTGTCCTTATCTGAGGAAGAGTGCCCTCGCCCATAGAGGGAGTACAGAGAATTTTCTCACCAGGAAATCTGCTGTCCTTAACCGGTCTGGCCTACCTGTGAGTCCAGAGCCACAGCAAGGTGGGTGACTCTCAATTGCTCCTTGAAATGGCCTAGCAAACCACTCAGCACAAGGACAACTAGGGATGGGCAATAAATGCTGGCCCAGCCAGCAACATGAATGAAAATCATGCTTAGCTTATCACAGAATCATAGAACCCTACACTGCAGAAAGAGGCCCTTCGGCCCATCGAGTCTGCACCGAACACAATCCCACCCAGGCCCTATCCCCATACCCCTACATATTACACCCACTAATCTCTCTAACCTACGCATCTCTAGACACTAAGGGGCAATTTCTTAGCATGGCCAATCAACCTAACTCATACATCTTATGAAGAGAGATTGAGTGGATTGGGCCTGTACTCGTTGGAGTTTAGAAGGCTAAGGGGAGATCTTGTAGAGACATATAGGATAATGAAGGGGCTAGACAGGGTAGAGGCAGAGAGATTCTTTCCACTTAGAAAGGAAATCAGAACTAGAGGGCACAGCCTCAAAATAAGGGGGAGTCAAGTTAGAACAGAGTTGAGGAGGAACTTCTTCTCCCAGAGGGTAGTAAATCTTTAGAATTCTTTGCCCATTGAAGCAGTGGAGGCTACCTCATTGAACATGTTTAAGTCACAGGTAGATTGATTGATAAGGAAATAAAGGGCTATGGGGAGCAGGCCAGTAAATGGAACTGATCCACAACAGATCAGCCATGATCTTATTGAATGGTGGGGCAGGCTCGAGGGGCTAGATGGCCTACTCCTGCTCCTATTTCTTACGTTCTTATGTTATATCTTTGGACATATTTAGCCTGGCCAATCCACCTAACCCGCGCATCTTTGGACTGTGGGAGGAAATGGGGGCACCCGGAGGGAACCCATGCAGACACGGGGAGAGTGTGCAAACTCCACACAGGTAATGACCTATAGTGGGGTCCTTTGGTGCTGTGAGGCAGCAGTGCTAACCGCTGTGCCACGCTGCGGCAGATCCAGCCAGTGTAAAGATCTAAGAAATCTCACCCAATATTTTCAGCTCCCTCAGTGTTGCCAGCGAAACGGGGCAACTTTGATTGATGTGAGATTCGCCTTGGCGACCTCTTGACCTTAGAAGTGAGTGCGCTAAGCTACGCTGAAATATAAACCATAGGCATCACTTCGCTATGCCACCTGAGATCAGGTGGCTGAGTGTGGAGGTTAAACCTGGGCCTTCTGTAACTAAACCACTGAGAGGCAATGAGATTTTCCTATCCCAACCCAGTTGACATCAATCTGTTTTGATTCTTCAGGACTCGATGAGCAGTCGTTCAAATTTTTCTGACTGCCACAGGGATTGGAGCAGCACAGACCTGGAGCAAGACACCCTTCCAAAGTTCTGCAGGCGGCATTGTGTGAAAGTATGTTTTCCCGCATCCTTGTCTAGATATTCAATACCCGAGAGTGGGCATCTCCTCCTATCCCTGTACCATTTATTCTTTTTTAAAATTCATTCGTGGGACATGGGCCTCACTGGCTGGGCCAGCATTTATCACCTATCCTTAGCTGGACTTTAAGCTGGTGTTGTGAGACTTCACTCCAGTTTTCTCCCAGTCATATGATGTGTGGATTAGGTGGATTAGCCATGCTAAATCCTCTGTCCGTACGAAAGACGTGCTGGATGTGTGTGTAGGCCACGCTAAATTGTCCCTTAGTGTCCCAAGATGTGCAGGTTAGGTGGATTGGCCATGCTAAATTGTCCCTTAGTGTCCAAAGATGTGTAGGTTAAGTGGATTGGCCATGCTAAATTGTCACTTAGTGTCCAAAGATGTGTAGGTTAAGTGGATTGGCCATGCTAAATTGTCCCTTAGTGTCCAAAGATGTGCAGGTTATGTGGATTAGCCATGCTAAAGTGTCCCTTAGTGTCCCAAGATGTGTAGGTTAAGTGGATTGGCCATGCTAAATTGTCCCTTAGTGTCCAAAGATGTGCAGGTTATGTGGATTGGCCATGCTAAATTGTCCCTTAGTGTCCAAAGATGTGCAGGTTGTGTGGATTGGCCATGCTAAATTGTCCCTTAGTGTCCAAAGATGTGCAGGTTATGTGGATTGGCCATGCTAAATTGTCCCTTAGTGTCCAAAGATGTGCAGGTTAGGTGGATTGACCATGCTAAATTGCCCCTTAGTGTCCAAAGATGTGTAGGTTAGGTGGATTGACCACGCTAAATTGTCCCTTAGTGTCCAAAGATGTGTAGGTTAGGTGGATTGGCCATGCTAAATTGTCCCTTAGTGTCCAAAGATGTGCAGGTTAGGTGGATTGGCCATGCTAAATTGTCCCTTAGTCTCCAAAGATGTGCAGATTATGTGGATTAGCCTTGCAAAATTGTCCCCATAGTGTCCCAAGATGTGTAGGTTAGGTGGATTGGCCATGTTAAATTGTCCCATAGTGTCCAAAAATGTGCAGATTATGTGGATTAGCCACGCTAAAGTGTCCCCATAGTGTCCCAAGATGTGTAGGTTAGGTGGATTGGCTATGCTAAATTGTCGCTTAGTGCTCCAAGATCTATAGGAGAGGAGAATTAGTGGGGCAACGAGGAATGATCTATAGATGCTGGACCTGGCCCAGCAATACCCACATTCCAAGAGAAACAATAAAATAAATGATACATGACCCACTAAGGAGAACAGGAGAGGAATTTACATGTTTAAATTCTTTTTCATCTTCTAGGGAATGAAATCAACATCGACCCAATGCCGAGAACTTCCAGGTAAGATCCACATTAACTACAGTGAGTGGGCAACATGTTTTAGTGTGAAGAGACAAGTTGAATGTAAAGCATGTCATTGAAAAGTGCTTTGAGTTGTGCTATCAGTAAGAGGGAAAAGTTCTGCCCTGTGGTTCAAAGTGGCTTCTAATGATTGTGTTTGGTCAATATTGCTTCTGGTGTTTTGTTACAATAAAAGTCTTAAGATGTGAACTCTTACCATGTTATACTTTCTACACCTCACTGAAAGGTCAAAAATTCTTGTTCAGAAGTTATTCATCTCTCCAGAGATTGTAATAACTCACCAGCCAAGATTGAACAGGTTGAAGCCTGTTCTCTTTGGCAAAGAGGAGGCTGGGTGGGGCTCTGGGGGGAAGATGTTTTACAGCGGTAAGGGTGATCAAAACCAGAAGCCGCAAATACAAATTAGCCATCACTGAATCTACCAGGGGGACACTTCTTTATCCAGTGAGTGGTTAGGATGTGGAAGTCACTGTCAGAAGGAAGTGTGCGTGCAATAGCACTGAAGTATTTAACTGGATGCTAGATTGTAGGGTGCCATGGCAGCACAGTGGTTAGCACTGCTGCCTCAGAGCGCCAGGAACCAGGGTTCAATTCCGGCCTCAGGTGACTGTGTGGAGTCTGCACGTTCTCCCCATGCCTGCTTGGGTTTCCTCCAGGTGCTCCAGTTTCCTCCCATACTTCAAAGATGTGTAGGTTAGGTGGATTGGCCATGCTAAATTACCTCTTAATGTCCGAAGATGTATAAGTGAGATAGAATTAAAGGCAATTTAGCATGGCCAATCCACCTAACCTGTACATCTTTGGACACTAAGGGGCAATTTAGCATGGCCAATCCACCTAACCTGTACATCTTTGGACACTAAGGGGCAATTTAGCATGGCCAATCCACCTAACCTGTACATCTTTGGACACTAAGGGGCAATTTAGCATGGCCAATCCACCTAACCTGTACATCTTTGGACACTAAGGGGCAATTTAGCATGGCCAATCCACCTAAACTACACATCTTTGGACAGAAAAGGGCAAATTGGCATGGCCAATCCACCTAACCAGTGCAACTTTGGAGTGTGGGAGGAACAAAGAACAAAGAACAAAAACAGCCCAGGAAGCAGGCCCTTCGGCCCAACGAGCCCGTGCCGCCATCTCAACACCACCAATTCCCCTCTCCACCCACAATCCTTGTCTACTGTTTTATGGCCATCCAGATTGAGGGAAACTGATTTAGGGACAATTTATTCCTGCCAATCAGCCTAACAGCACATCTTTGGGGTATGGGAGGAAACCGGAGCACCCGGAGAAAACCCATGCAAGCACGGGGAGAGTGCGCAAACTCCCACAGACACCGGTCCAAATCCATGTAACTGCACAGCAATCAGCGATAGTCACTGAGCTGTCGTCTTGCCCAGTATCTGGTCCAGTTTAGGCAGACTCCGCACAGATTGTGACCCGAGGCCAGAATTGAAGCCAGGACCCTGGCGCTGTGAGACAGCAGTGCTAACCCACTGTGCCACCATGTTGCCCTTATAGTTATATCTTTAAATGAATGCAGTGAATTGCAAACAGGGTATTAACTAAATTCCTGAGAGCACATTTACAATCTTACCACCAATAACCATGTGTATTCTTCCTTTTATTTTTCAGAGAGTGAATATGGTGAAGATTTATCTCCAACGGTAAGTGTTCAAAGAGTTTATTTGTGACTATATCTTTGCTCCAGGGTAATAATGCATTGGTTGCGATATCTCTCATTTTAATTTGACCCAAATTTTCTGCCCTTCAAGCTTTATTTTTGATTTGATTTATTATTGTCACCTGTGTTGAGATGCAGTGAAAAGTATTGTTTCTTGCGCGCTATACAGACAAAGCATACCATTCATAGAGTACATAGAGGATAAGGAAAGGAGAGGGTGCAGAATGTAGTGTTACTGTGATAGCTAGGGTGTAAGGAAAGATCAACTCAATATAAGGGATGGCAGTGGTGAAGAAGCTGTTCTTGAGATGGTTGATATGCGATCTCAGGTTTTTGTATCTTTTTCCAACAGAAGAATGTGGCTGTTCTCTTCCGTATCTCTGTAATCTCCACAGCGCCCTGAGATACATGCATTGCTCTAACCTTGATCTTTAACAATCCCCTATTCTAATCTCTCCACCACTGATGAATCTAGCCTGCCTTCATTTGCCTTGGCCCGAAGCCCCTGGGATTTACTTTCTAAACATCTCCACCTCTACCACCTTCAGAACATTTGTTACAATGTTGGTCTTTCACCAAGATCTTGGTCATCGACACTACAATAGAGATAATAAGAATATAAGAACTAGGAGCAGGGGTAGGCCATCTGGCCCCTCGAGCCTGCCCCGCCATTCAATAAGATCATGGCTGATCTCTTTGTGGACTCAGCTCCACTTACCCGCCCACACATCATGACCCTTAATTCCTTTACTGTTCACAAATCAATCTATCCTTGCCTTAAAAACATTCAATGAGGGAGCCTCAACTGCTTCACTGGGCAGGGAACTCCACAGATTCACAACCCTTTGTGTGAAGAAGTTCCTCCTCAACTCAGTCCTAAATCCGCTCCCCCTTATTTTGAGACCATGTCCCTTGGTTCTAAGCTGTCAAAGCTATCCAGGAGGTGTCAATGCTGCCAAAGAACTGTCCAAGGATACTGGATGATTTGGCATGGAGGCAAAGGGTGGTGGGTGGGTGTCAAATTCCACTTTATAATGTGCTGGTGAAGCACCCAGTGATGTTTATTATGTTAAAGGTGCTATGTAAATGTTTTCTGAAGCCTATTCAAACACAGCAGGCATCAGAGTTGGTCTTATCCTTCTGTCCTACACGGGCCAAAGGCAGAGACACATCTTTTCATTTCTTTCATCGAGGGTCCTCCGAGGTTGAGAGATTTCCCAACTTGGCAAGCCTCGGTGCAGATCGGATTTTCGATCCAAAGTGTGGAACGTGGTGTGGGCTGAAACAAGAGCTGGAATGGGCAACTCCAGAATTAATGCACAGACTGCAGATAACTAAGTTACTGTGAAAATACCCCTAGTCGCCACACTCTGGTCCCTGGTTCGGGTACAGAGAAGGAGAATTTAGCACGATAAATGCACCTAACCAGCACGTCTTTCGGACTGTGGGAGGAAACCGGAGCACCCAGAGGAAACCCACACAGACACTGGGAGAATGCGCAGACTCCACACAGACAGTGACCCAAGCTGGGAATTGAACCCAGGTCTCCGGCGCTGTGAGGCAGCAGTGTTAACCATTGTACCACCGTGCTGCACTAGTCAGCACGGTCTGTAAACAAAATAGCAGAATGTGTTAATAGCAGAATAAAGGTCAGCACTGTTTGAAAGCAAAATAGCAGAATGTGTTAATAGCACAAAAAGGGACAGCACTGTCTGAAAGTAGAAACATGAAACAAGGTACAGATTGACAGTATGGGGAAAAGCCGATCTACCTTTGACTTTGCTTCTCTCCACACATTCTGCCCGAACAGCCCCAGCATATTTCATTTCTATTTCAGATTTCCAGAATCTGCAGTATTTCGCTTTGTACACAATCAGAAAACCTTCGACGACCCCCCCCCCCACATACACCCCCCACCCCTTTAGGCTTTAGATTCTCCAGTTGTTGCATTGGTATCTGAAACCATGAGTATCTCCAGTGGTTGATTTTGATTGGAGTGATAATGGAGACATGGCAAGTCTCTCAACAGTCTCATGGTTGTATTAAAATTTTGAACGGAATAATTCAAAGGAATAAAACTGCTCCCCATTCCCCCAACATGGGATGTTCCCCCCATTGACCCAACATGGATTTTCTCCCATTCCCCCAATACGGGATATTCCCCATTGCCCCAACATGGGATATTCCCCCATTGCCCAACACGAGATATTCCCCATTGCCCCAACACGGGATATTCCCCCATTGACCCAACACGAGATATTCCCCCATTGACCCAACATGGCATATTCCCCCATTCCCCCAATACGGGATATTCCCCCATTGCCCCAACACAAGATATTCCCCCATTGCCCCCAACACGAGATATTCCCCCATTGCCCCAACACGAGATATTCCCCCCGTTGCCCCCAACACGAGATATCCCCCCGTTGCCCCAATATGGGATATTCCCCCATTGCCCCAATACGGGATGTTCCTCATTGCCCCAACCTGGGATATTCCCCCATTGCCCCCAACACGAGATATTCCCCCATTGTCCCAACGTGGGATATTCCCCCATTCCCCCAATACGAGATATTGCCCCAACACGGGATATTCCCCATTGCCCCAACATGGGATATTCCCCATTGCCCCAACATGGGATATTCCCCATTGCCCCAACACGAGATATTCCCCCCATTGCCCCAACATGGGATATTCCCCCCATTCCCCTAACACGGGATATTCCCCCATTGCCCCAACATGGGATATTCCCCCATTGCCACAACATGGGATATTCCCCCCATTGCCCCAACATGGGATATTCCCCATTGCCCCAACACGAGATATTCCCCATTGCCCCAACACGGGATATTCCCCATTGCCCCAACACGGGATATTCCCCCATTCCCCCAATACGGGATATTCCCCATTGCCCCAACACGAGATATTCCCCCATTCCCCCAACACGGGATATTCCCCATTGCCCCAACACGGGATATTCCCCCATTCCCCCAATACGGGATATTCCCCCATTGCCCCAACACGAGATATTCCCCCATTGCCCCAACACGGGATATTCCCCATTGCCCCAACACGGGATATTCCCCCATTGCCCCAACACGAGATATTGCCCCAACACGGGATATTCCCCATTGCCCCAACACGGGATATTCCCCCATTGCCCCAACACGAGATATTGCCCCAACACGGGATATTCCCCATTGCCCCAACATGGGATATTCCTCCATTGCCCCCAACACGAGATATTCCCCCATTCCCCCAACACGAGATATTCCCCATTCCTCCAACATGAGATATTCCCCATTGCCCCAACATGGGATATTCCCCCATTGCCCCAACACGAGATATTCCCCCATTCCCCCAACACGAGATATTCCCCCATTGCCCCAACACGGGATATTCCCCCATTGCCCCAACACGAGATATTCCCCCATTGCCCCCAACACGAGATATTCCCCCATTGCCCCAACACGAGATATTCCCCCATTGCCCCAACACGAGATATTCCCCCATTGCCCCAACACGAGATATTCCCCCATTGCCCCAACACGAGATATTCCCTCATTGCCCCAACACGAGATATTCCCCCATTGCCCCAACACGAGATATTCCCTCATTGCCCCAACATGAGGTATTCCCTCATTGCCCCAACACGAGATATTCCCCATTGTCCCAACATGAGATATTCCCCCATTGCCCCCAACACGAGATATTCCCCCATTGCCCCAACACGAGATATCCCCCCATTGCCCCAATATGGGATATTCCCCCATTGCCCCAACACGGGATATTCCCCATTGCCCCAATATGGGATATTCCCCATTGCCCCAACACGGGATATTCCCCCATTCCCCCAACACGGGATATTCCCCCATTCCCCTAACACGAGATATTCCCACATTGCCCCAACACGGGATATTCCCCCATTCCCCCAACACGGGATATTCCCCATTCCCCCAACACGGGATATTCCCCCATTCCCCTAACACGAGATATTCCCACATTGCCCCAACACGGGGTATTCCCCCATTCCCCCAACACGGGATATTCCCCCATTCCCCTAACACGAGATATTCCCCCACTGGTCCTGCATGGAATAAACTGCTAAATGTATTAGGGATGATGGATGTTGGGTGATATTTGCTTTCCCCATTTCAGGAGCTGCTCTTGTCCGATATTGAATACGACAGGGAGATGAACAGGTTCTCGATGATGGCATTCCCCCCTTGCAAAGAATCATTGATACGGCGACTGAAGATGGAGGAATCAGAATGCTGGTAAGACGCAGGGAGGGCGCTTACTGGAACCATCCCCCACCCCCCACCTCCCCCCTCATCCCGACACTACCCGCCCCACCACAGACTCTGCTTGGTTCCATCGGTCAGAACATTGAGTACAGGAGTTGGGACGTCTTGTTGAAGTTGTACAAGACATTGGTAAGGCCACGCTTGGAATACTGTGTACAGTTCTGGTCACCCTGTTATAGAAAAGATCTTATTAAACTAGAAAGAGTGCAGAAAAGATTTACTAGGATGCTACCGGGACTTGACGGTTATAAGGTGAGGCAGGACAGATTGGGACATTTTTCCTCTGGGCGTAGGAGGCTGAGGGGTGATCTTAAGAACATAAGAAGTAGGAGCAAGAGTAGGCCATCTAGCCCTTCGAGCCTGCCCCTCCATTCAATAAGATCATGGCTGATCTGAAGTGAATCAGTTCCACTTTCTCACCTTCTCCCCGTAACCCTTAATTCCCTTATCTATCAGAAATCTTATAAATCTTATAAATGTTATATCTTATAGAAGTCTATAAAATAATGAGGGACACAGGTCCGTTAGATAGTCAACATCTTTTCCCAATGGTAGGGGAGTCTAAAACTAGAGGGCACAGGTTTAAGGTGAGAGGGGGGAGAGATACTAAAGGGTCCAGAGGGGCAGTTTTTTCGCACAGAGGGTGGTGAGTGTCTGGAACAAGCTGCTAGAGGTAGTAGTAGACGCAGGTACAATTTTATCTTTTAAAAAACATTTAGACAGTTACATGGGTATAGAGGGATATGGGCCAAATGCAGGCAATTGGGACTAGCTTAGTGATTTTAAAAAATGGGACGGCATGGACAAGTTGGGCGAAGGGCCTGTTTCCATGCTGTAAACTCTATGACTCTTATCCAAGCACACCGCAAAATATTGTGTTCTGAATGGAGAATTTGGTGTGGGCATAGCTACAAAAACTCTACTAAACTGGGAATTCATAGAACCCTACAGTGCAGAAACAGGCCCTTCGGCCCATCGAGTCTGCACCGAACACAATCCCACCCAGTCCCTATCCCCATATCCCTACACATTTACCTGCTAATCCCTCTAACCTACACATCCCAGGACACTAAGGGGCAATTTTAGCATAGCCAATGAACCTAACCCGCACATCTTTGCAACAAGCGAGGTGTGGCACAGTGGTTGGTGCTGCCAGGGACCTGGGTTCGATTCTGGCCTCAGGTGATTGTCTGCGTGGCGTCTGCGCACTGTCTGCGTGTGTTGTGCTCCGGTTTCCTCCGTTACGCCAAAGATGTGCGGGCTAGGTTGATTGTCCGCGCTGAATTCCCCCTTAGGGGGACGAGGAGGGTAACTACATGGGTCTGCGGGGATCGGGCCTGGGTGGGATTGTTGTCGGCGCAGCCTCGATGGGCCGAATGGCCTCCTTCCGCACTGTAAAACCATCCAATGTTCAGCAGAAGGTGCTGAAAGATTGGTTTCTTCTCTTGCCTGGCAGGGAGATTCCAAATTCCATTGCCACGCGGCGGGACTGAAGGATTCTGGCAGTGGGTGGGGCCCACCTGACCCCCACCATTTGACTGGCCCGCCATCCTTGGGTGATGCTATTTGGAGTCTTGGATCTCCACCTATTAACAGTGTGCACCATTTCTCTTGTCTAGCTTTGACTGCAGCTCTTTCGGAAGCTTAATGGATATCAGCGGTAGTAATCCAGGTATGTGTGCGTCGCTCTGAGTGCCCTGGGCGTAAGCATTGAGCACATTGTGCCCCGAGTAGTAAATTTAATGTAATTCTACATTTTGTATCCATTAACCTTGTCTCCCGCTGCCTGGGCAAAGCAGTCATCATAATTAATTAAGGACCCCAGCTATCCCGGACATTCTCCCTCCCACCTTCTTCCGTCGGGAAAAAGACACAGAAGTCTGAGGTCACGTACCGACCGACTCAACATAAGAACATAAGAAATAGGAGCAGGAGTAGGCCATCTGGCCCTTCGAGCCTGCCCCGCCATTCAATAAGATCATGGCTGATCTGTCGTGGCTCAGTTCCACCTTCCCGCCCTCTCCCCATAACCCTTAATCCCCTCGCTTATCAAAAACCCATCAACCCGTTTCTTAAAAATATTTAGCGAGGCAGCCTCCACCACTTCAACGGGCAGAGAATTCCAGAGATTCACCACCCTTTGAGTGAAGAAGTTCCTCCTCAACTCTGTTCTAAACCGCCTCCCCTTTATCTTGAGGCTGTGCCCCCTAGTCCTACTGTCTTTTTTGAGCGGGAAGAGTCTCTCCACCTCTATCCTATCCATCCCATTCATCATCTTATACGTCTCAATGAGATCTCCCCTCATTCTTCTAAACTCTAACGAGTACAAGCCTAGTTTATTCAGCCTCTCCTCATAGCTCAATCCCCTCAACTCCGGTATCAGCCTAGTAAACCTCCTCTTCCCTGCTGCTGTCAGACTTTTGAATGGACCTACCTCGCATTAAGTTGATCTTTCTCTACACTCTAGCTATGACTGTAACACTACATTCTGCACTCTCTCATTTCCTTCTCTATGAAGGGTACGCTTTGTCCGTTTAGCGCAAGAAACTTTTCACTGCATACTAAAATCAAAAACTTATGCTTTCTTAATCAGTCAGGGTCACAGACACAAGGCAGGAAATAGGACTTTGTAAATTCCCAACAGTGCAGAAGGAGGCTATTCGGCCCATCAGGTCTGCACTAACTCTCCAAAAAGAGCATCTCAGCCAGGCTCCCTTCCCCCAGACCCTATGCCTGTTGCCCCCGCAGATTTGTAGCCCACTCTAATCTCAAGTAATCAAGTCTGGAATTCTCCAGTCGTTTGGGCCAGTGGGATTCTCCAGTCCCACTGGCAGCACAGCGCCCCCCCCCCCCCCCCCCCCCCCCCCCCCCCCGCGGGTTTCCCACCAGCATAGGGTGATTTCAATGGGAATTCCCATTGAGAGCGGTGGGACTGGAGAACCCTGCTCGCAAACGACGCACCACCTCCCACTGGCGGGAAACACACGGCTGGGAGAATCTCGCCTCAATTCTTTTAAGTAGTTTAGAATTCTTCTCTCATCATGTGGAGGCCATGGTCTAGTGGTATTATCACTAGACCATTAATCCAGAAACCCAGCTAATGTTCTGGGGACCCGGGTTCGAATCCCGCCACGGCAGATGGTGGAATTTGAATTCAATAAAAAACAAATCTGGAATTAAGAATCTACTGATGACCATGAAACCATTGTCGATTGTTGGAAAAACCCATCTGGTTCACTATCCCTTTAGGGAAGGAAATCTGTCATCCTTACCCGGTCTGGCCTATATGTGACTCCAGAGCCACAACAATGTGGTTGACTCTTAACTGCCCTCCCAGGGCAACTAGGGATGGGCAATAAATTCTAGCCTGCCAGTGACACCCTGCTTCCATGTTACTCTGTAATGAAGGGTTCTCTCTCTAACTGTGCTAGGGGTGTACCTACACCATGGGAACTGCAGCGGTTCAAGATGGCGGCTCACCCCCCCCCCCCCCCCCCCGCCCCCCGCCACAACATCTCAGGGACAACTAGGGATGGAAGAAATGCAGGCCTGGCCAGTGACCCTGCACCCCAGAAAAGGATAAATTTACCAAATAAATCTTTGTCTTACGTAATTGACTCTTATAGATCATAGAATCCCCACAGTGTAGAATTGGGCCCAGTGTACTGACCACAATCCCATTCAGGCCCCATATATTTACCTTGTTAATACCGTGATACTAGGAGCAATTTTAGCATGGCCAATCAACCTAACTTGCACATCTTCGGAGTGTGGGAGGAAACCGGAGCACCCAGAGGGAACCCACGCAGACACGGGGAGAATGTGCAAACTCCACACAGACAGTGACCCAAGCCGGGAATCGAACCCAGATCCCTGGCGCTGAGGGGCAGCAGTGCTATCCACCCGTGCCACCCTTAAATAAATCAAGATGGTTTCTCTATCAGTAGTTCAACAATCCCCCATCATATTCTTTTCCCATTTGCTCTCAAGTATCTGTAGGCTGTCAACCCTCCCTTATCTCCAACTTTCCGTCAATCCTGCTCTCTTGCACCTTCTCCACTTTGATCGTTCTGTCTTTGCCGGCCCCGTGCCCTCGACATCCTCGATCCTGAACTCTGGAATTCTCTTCCCAAATGGCAGGGGAGGGTGGCACAGTGAATTGGTACTGCTGCCTCACAGAGCTAGAGACCTGGGTTCAATTCCAGCCTTGGGCTGTCTGTACGGAGTCTGCACATTCTCCCCATGTCTGCGTGGGTTTCCTCCGGGTGCTCCGGTTTCCTCCCACAGTCCGAAAGACAAAGAACAAAGGAAGATTACAGTACAGGAACAGGCCCTTCGGCCCTCCAAGCCTGCACCGACTATGCTGCCCGACTGAACCCCCTACCTTTCTGGGGACCATATCCCTCTATTCCCACCCTATTCATATATTTGTCCAGATGCCCCTGAAAAGTCACTATTGTATCCGCTTCCACCACCTCCCCCTGGCAGCGAGTTCCAGGCACCCACCATAGGGCATTGGTGAGGCCGCAGCTGGAGTACTGTGTGCAGTTTTGGGCGCCGCACCTGCGCAAGGATGTTTTGGCCCTGGAGGGAGTGCAGAGGAGGTTTACTCGGCTGATACCGGAGTTGAGGGGATTGAGCTATGAGGAGAGGCTGAATAAACTAGGCTTGTACTCGTTAGAGTTTAGAAGAATGAGGGGAGATCTCATTGAGACGTATAAGATGATGAATGGGATGGATAGGATAGAGGTGGAGAGACTGTTCCCGCTCAAAAAAGACAGTAGGACTAGGGGGCACAGCCTCAAGATAAAGGGGGGGCGGTTTAGAACAGAATTGAGGAGGAACTTCTTCACTCAAAGGGTGGTGAATCTCTGGAATTCTCTGCCCGTTGAAGTGGTGGAGACACAGTGAGCACGTGA
>CM075754.1:10094697-10179697 GCA_037974335.1 Prionace glauca
TAGGGGGATATAGCAGACCTTATTAAACATTGTAGGCTTGGGGTTCAGTTTTAGCCTCAGGGGTATAGAGTCTTTAATAATGAAATTTTTATCCACAGGCACTTAAGTCCAGCAAGGGGCATGCGGGCGGCAGGTTGTGGTGGGCTGCTCTTGGATATTGCTTCGGGAGTTGCCTACTGCTTCATGTCGTTGGTGTGCGTAAACTGGACCATCTCGAGGGCATCATGGCAGCTCAGAGGCTATCTCTGTTGCTGTGCGGACACATGGATTTGGGCCTGTGTCCGTGGGAGTTTGCGCGTTCTCCCCGTGGTTGCGTGGGTTTCCTCCGGGTGCTCCGGTTTCCTCCCACATCCCAAAAATGTGCTTTTAGGCTGATTGATTGGGTAACAAATTGTCCCTATATTGGACCTCCCTGATCCTCACACATTAGGCATAGACTAGAGTCATGAATAGGTCACTGACCATGGGACGGCGGCGCGGGCTCGTTGGGCCGAAGGGCCTGTTTCCCGTGCTGTGTTGTTCTTTGTTCTTTGTTCTTTGTTCTTTGTACAGGAAGGGTGGGGAGAAGTTGAACGGGAGGGGAACTAATGTCTTAGCGGGGAGGTTAGCTGGGGTGTTTACGAAGGGTTTAAACTAATATGGAGGGGGGGTGGGGAGGTGGCTGGGAGAGAGTCGAGTGAAAGGAAAAGTATCAGGGAGAAGGTGGTTCTGAGGGACACTTGTGGGTTGAACTGTGTCTGTTTCAATGCTAAGAGTGTGGTAGGGAAAACGGATGAGCTTAGGGCCTTGATGTTTGTGAGGCAGTTAGATGTGGTGGCTGTAACGGAGACGTGGTTACGGGAGGGGCAGGACTGGCAGCTGAATGTTCCTGGGTACAAGTGTTTTAGGTGTGACAGAGGAGGGATGAAGAGAGAAGGAGGGGTGGCACTGTTAGTCAAGGAAAGCATCACAGTAGTGCAGAGGGAGGACGATATGGAAGAGATAGGGATTGAGTCAGTGTGGGTGGAGTTGAGGAATAAAAAGGGAGAGATCACATTGCTAGGGGTGTACTATAGGCCACCCAACAGCCCAAAGTCAGTGGAGGAAGGCATTTGCAGGGGCATTTTGGACAGGTGCAGGAAGAACAGAGTGGTTGTAGTGGGTGATTTTAATTTTCCTGGAGTGAATTGGAGGGGACCTAGAGCTGGGGGTACGGAGGGAGAGGAGTTTGTGAACTGTGTTATGGAAGGGTCGCTAGAACAGTATGTAACTAGCCCGACTAGGGGAGGGGCTATACTGGATCTAGTGTTGGGAAACGAACCGGGGCAGGTGGGTGAGGTAGAGGTAGGTGAACATGTGGCGAACAGTGACCACAAGTCCGTCTACTTTAGGATAAAAATGGAAAGGGACGAGTGCCGTCCGAATGGGAGTGTGCTGAACTGGGGAAAGGCGAGCTATGGCAGGATTAGGAGGGAGCTGCAGCAAACTGATTGGGAGGGACTGTTAGCTGGCAAGTCCACGGTTGGCAAGTGGGAGGCATTTAGGGACAAAATGAAATGGTTGCAGGGGAGGTATGTTCCGGTTAAGCGAAAGGATGGGAAAGGAAGGATTAGACAGCCGTGGATTACGGAGGATATTGAAGACTTGGTCAGGAAGAAGAGGGAGGCGTATGTTAGGTCAAAACAAATGGGTACGGAGAGTGCGCTGGAAGAATACAGCGAGAGTAGGAGGGAGCTAAAAAGGGGAATTAGAAGGGCGAAGAGAGGGCATGAGATGGCTTTGGCTGGTAGGATTAAGGAAAATCCAAAGGCATTTTATTCCTATATCAGAGGCAATAGAGTAGTTAGAGGGAAAATTGGTCCTCTTAGGGACAAGAGTGGTGAGTTGTGTATTGAGTCGGAGGGGATGGGGGAGCTCCTGAATGAATACTTTGCGTCGGTATTAACAAACGAGAGGGGTTCGGAATCGTGTGGTCTCTTGGAGGGAGTGGAGGTTTATTTGCAGGATATAGTTATTACGAGAGAGGAAGTGCTAGGGCTTTTAGGTAGCGTAAGGACGGATAAAGCTCCGGGGCCTGATGGTATTTATCCCAGGCTGCTTAGGGAGGCGAAAGATGAAATTGCTGGGCCTCTGGCGCAAATCTTTGTCTCTTCTTTGGTCACAGGTGAAGTCCCAGAAGACTGGAGGGTAGCAAATGTGGTCCCGTTGTTCAAAAAAGGTAGTAGGGATAACCCTGGGAATTATAGACCGGTGAGTTTGACGTCGGTGGTAGGGAAGTTAATGGAAAAAATACTTAAGGGTAGGATGTATGAGCATTTGGAACGTTGCGATCTGATTAGGGATACGCAACATGGCTTTGTTAGAGGGAGGTCTTGCCTTACGAATCTGGTGGAATTCTTTGAGGAGGTGACAAAAACGGTTGACGATGGGAAAACCGTTGATGTCATCTATATGGATTTCAGTAAGGCGTTTGACAAAGTCCCTCACAGTAGGCTGGTAGAAAAGGTTAAGACGCATGGGATACGAGGCAAGGTAGCTAAGTGGATTGAGAACTGGCTGGGAAATAGGAGACAGAGGGTAGCTGTGGAGGGGACCTTGTCGGGCTGGAGGCCAGTGACCAGTGGTGTGCCACAGGGCTCAGTACTGAGACCTCTCCTCTTTGTAGTCTACATAAATGACTTGGAAGAGGGCGTAGGTGGTGTGATTAGCAAGTTTGCTGATGACACCAAGATGGCAGGGTTGGCGGGTACGGAACTGGATTGTCAGGTGATACAACAGGATAGATAGGTTGGTGCAGTGGGCAGATAGGTGGCAGATGGCATTTAATACTGACAAATGCGAGGTGATGCATTTTGGACGGAATAATGCAGAGAGGAGCTATGTGATTAAAGGGAGGCCGATTAGAAGTATAGCCATACAGAGGGACCTGGGAGTGCAGGTTCACAAATCCATGAAGGTTGCATCACAAGTGGAGAAGGTCGTTAGGAAGGCTTATGGGATGTTGGCCTTTATAGGAAGGGGCATAGAGTATAAAAACTGCTGTCTAATGCTTCAGTTGTACAGAACATTGGTTAGACCGCATTTGGAGTACTGCGTCCAGTTCTGGTCACCTTACTACCGGAAGGACGTGGAGTCTCTGGAAAGGGTGCAGAGGAGGTTTACCAGGATGTTGCCTGGCATGGGGGGACTGGGTTACGAGGAGAGGTTGAAGAAACTGGGACTTTTCTCCTTGGAAAGGTGGAGATTGAGAGGGGACATGATAGAAGTATATAAGATAATGAAGGGAATAGATAGGGTTAATAGTGAGAGACTGCTCCCTAGACTGGGTACGAACACGAGAGGTCATCATTTAAGGGTGAGGGGGGAGAGGTATAATTTGGAGGTGAGAAGAAGGTTCTTTACGCAGAGAGTTGTAGGGGTCTGGAACGCGCTACCGAGTAGGGTGGTGGAGGCAGGAATGTTGGACTCGTTTAAGATGCAGTTAGATAGGTACATGAGTGAAACGAGAATGGAGGGATATGGTAGGGGATATTAAATAGGGTTAAACCTCGGGAGACACCGGAAAGGCAGACTGTAAGATTAATATTTTTGACTTTATTCCACAGGTGGAGGTCCACCTCGTGTCAAACGAGAGGCATTCACACGGCAGGTCGTGCCTGGGCTGCTCTTGGAAGTTCCAGGAGTAGCCTAATACTTCATGTCGGTGTGTGTGCTTGATCCTGGACCGGTAGATGGGCGCCGCAACAGCTCAGTGACTAGCACTGCTGGCTGTGCAGGCACATGGATTTGGGCCTGTGTCTGTGGGAGTTTGCGCATTCTCCCTGTGGTTGCGTGGGTTTCCTCCGGGCGCTCCGGTTTCCTCCCACACCCCAAAGATGTGCTCTCAGGCTAATCGGTTTTTACCAAATTGACACTATTTCTTCCCTGAATCTGACTGAGTAGGGTTCCATTCATAGATATGCAGGGTAGAATAGGTGCAGGGTGATGTGGCGGCGCGGGCTCGTTGGGCCGAAGGGCCTGTTTCCCGTGCTGGATTGTTCTTTGTTCTTTAATTAGGACTGATTAGGGGTAGTCAGCATGGCTTTGTGAGTGGAAAATCATGTCTCACAAGTTTGATTGAGATTTTTGGAGAGGCAACCAAGAAGGTAGATGAGGGCAGTGCAGTTGATGTTGTCCAGATGGACTTTAGCAAGGCCTTTGACAAGGTACCGCATGGATAAGGTTAAGTCCAAGATGAAATATCTAAGTGGATACAAAATTGACTTTTTGACAGAAGCCAGAGGATACTTGTTTTTTCAAACTGGAGATCTGAGACCAGCGGTGTGCCTCAGGGATCAGTGCTGGGCCCACTGTTATTTATCATTTATATCAATGATTTGGATGAGAATATAGGAGGCATGGTTAGTAAGTTTGCAGATGACACCAAGATTGGTGGCATAGTGGACAGTGAAGAAAGTTCTCTCCAATTGCAATGGGATCTTGATCAAATGGGCCAATGAATGGCAGATGGAGTTAATGCGAGCTGATGAATTTTGATAGATAGAACCAGGGCAGGACTTACTCAGTTAATGGTAGGGCATTAGGGAGAGTTACAGAACAGAGAGATCTCGGGGTACAGGTTCATAGCTCCTTGAAAGTGGAGTCACAGGTGGACAGAGTGGTGAAGAAGACATTTGGCATGCTAGGTTTCATTGGTCAGAATATTGAATACAGGAGTTGGGACGTCTTGTTAAGTTGTACAAGACATTGGTAAGGCCACACTTGTAATACTGTGTGCAATTCTGGTCATCCTATTATAGAAAGGATATTATTAAACTAGAAAGACTACAGAAGAGATTTACTAGGATGCTACCGGGACTTGATGGTTTGAGTTATAAGGAGAAGCTGGGTAGACTGGGACTTTTTTCTCTGGAGCGTAGGAGGTGACCTTATAGAGGTCTATAAAATAATGAGGGGCACAGATCAGCTAGATAGTCAATATCTTTTCCCAAAGGTAAGGGAGTCTAAAATTAGAGGGCATAGGTTTAAGATGAGAGGGGAGAGATACAAAAGTGACCAGAGGAGCAATTTTTTCACACAGAGGGTGGTGAATGTCTAGAACGAGCTGCCAGAGGTAGTAGTAGAGGTGGGTACAATTTTGTCTTTTAAAATGCATTTAGACAATTACATGGGTATGATAGATATAGAGGGATATGGGCCAAATGCGGGCAATTGGGATTAGCTTAAGGGTTTAAAAAAAGGGTAGCATGGACAAGTTGGGCCGAATGGCCTGTTTCCATGCTGTAAACCTCTATAACTCTATGAATTGCTGCGTAAGATATATTTTCCACCCTTTGCTTTAGCTGCCAAGGAACACCACCACCTGCAAGTTCCCCTCCAAGCCCTTCACCATCCTGGCTTTGGAATATTTTGCCCGTTCCTTCGCAGTCGCTGGGTCAAAATCCTGGAATTCTCTCCCTAACGGCATTGTGGGTCAACCCACAGCACGGGGGGACTGCAGCGATTCATGAAGGCAGCTCACCCACCGCCTCCTCAAGGGGCAACTAGAGATTGTGCGCCGTTTTGATCTCCTTATTTGAGGAAGGATGTGGTGGCCTTGGAGGCAGTTCAGAGGAGGTTCACCAGAGTGATTCCGGGGATAAGGGGTTTGTCGTTTGAAGAGAGATTGAGCAGTTTAGGCCTATACTCCCTGGAATTTAGAAAAGTTAGGGGATTGAGGTATGCAAGATGATAAAAGGTAATGATAAAGTAGAGCGGATGGACAAAGAACAAAGCCTGTACAGGAACAGGCCCTTCGGCCCTCCAAGCCTGTGCCGACCATGAACTAAAACTCCCTACCCTTCCGGAGACCATATCCCTCTACTCCCATCCTATTCATGTACTTGTCAAGACGCCCATTAAAAGTCACCACCATGTCAGCTTCCAAGACCTCCTCTGGCAACGAGTTCCAGGCACCCAGCACCCTCTGTGTAAGAAAACTTGCCTTGTTTAAACCTTGCCCCTCGCACCTTAAACCTGTGCCCCCCTAGTAATTGACTCTTCCACCCTGGGGAAAAAGCTTCGGACTATCCACTCTGTCCATGCCCCTCATAATCTTGTACATAAGAACATAAGAAATAGGAGCAGGAGTAGGCCATCTGGCCCTTCGAGCCTGCCCCGCCATTCAATAAGATCATGGCTGATCTGTCGTGGCTCAGTTCCACCTTCCCGCCCTCTCCCCATAACCCTTAATCCCCTCGCTTATCAAAAACCCATCAACCCGCTTCTTAAAAATATTTAGCGAGGCAGCCTCCACCACTTCAATGGGCAGAGAATTCCAGAGATTCACCACCCTTTGAGTGAAGAGGTCTCCCCCTCAACCTCCATCATCCCAGTGAGGACAAAGCTGTTTCCTCTTGTGGGATATTCTGGGACGAGAGGTCTTAGGGATAAGGAACAGCAAATTTCAAACGGAGTTGAGGAGAAACTACTTCTCCCAAAGGGTTGTGAACCTTTGTGGAGTTCGCTCCCCCCAAAGTGCGGAGGGTGCTGGGTGGGACAGGTGAGTAAATTTAAGGAGGAGTGAGACAGATTGTTAATTGGTAATTAGAAGAAGAAGAACAACCCAGCACGGGAAACAGGCCCTTCGGCCCAACGAGCCCGTGCCACCACATCACCCTACACCTATTCTACCCTGCATATAGAACCAGCATAGAACCCTACAGTGCAGAAACAGGCCCTTCGGCCCATCGAGTCTGCACCAAACACAATCCCACCCAGACCCCATATCCCTACACATTTTACCTGCTAATCCCTCTAACCTACACATCCCAGGACACTAAGGGGCAATTTTTAGCATAGCCAATGAACCTAACCCGCACATCTTTGGACTGTGGGAGGAAACCGGAGCACCCGGAGAAAACCCACGCAGACACGAGGAGAATGTGCAAACTCCACACAGGCAGTGACCCGAGCCGGGAATCGAACCCAGGACCCTGGAGCTGTGAAGCAGCAGTGCTAAGGGTTATGGGGAGAGGGCAGGAAAATGGGGATGAGGGACATATCAGCTTGAACGGCGGAGCAAATTCGATAGGCCAAATGGCCTAATTATGCTCCTGTATCATACAAAGTTTGTGAACTAAGGACGGGCAATAAACGCTGGCCAGCCAGCGACACAAATGTCCCACAAATGAATGAAAAAAAGTGAGACCGGAACTATCAAAGGAAAGTTTATCAGTCACGAGTACCATAAAACCATAGAACCCTACAGTGCAGAAACAGGCCCTTCGGCCCATCGAGTCTGCACCGAACACAATCCCACCCAGACCCTATCCCCATATCCCTACACATTTTACCCACTAATCCCTCTAACCTACGCATCCCAGGACACTAAGGGGCAATTTCTTAGCATGGCCAATCAACCTAACCCGCACATCTTTGGACTGTGGGAGGAAACCGGAGCACCCGGAGAAAACCCACGCAGACACGAGGAGAATGTGCAAACTCCACACAGGCAGTGACCCGAGCCGGGAATCGAACCCAGGACCCTGGAGCTGTGAAGCAGCAGTGCTAACCACTGTGCTACCGTGCCGCCCCAGGCTTACATTAACAAAGTTACTGTGGAAATCCAGTTCCGTCACGTAGACCTCGTTAAGCAGAACATTCTGAGGTAATTCAGAGTCTGATAAAGGGTCGCCTGGACTCGAAACGCCAGCTCTTTTCTCTCCTTACAGACGCGGCCAGACCTGCTGAGATTTTCCAGCATTTTCTCTCTTTTGATTTCCAGCATCCGCAGTAATTTGCTTTTATTCTGAGGTAGTTTTTTTTTATTTGCAGGGGGAACTGGGTCTCGGAAAGGTAATTTTCATTCCTGGCAGGAATAACGTTTCCACTCTTCTTTGGATTTGAAAGCTATTTTGGCAAAAGGGGGCACCAATCGGTTTTATCACATCGAACAGGAAGCAATTATTCTGGCCTTTCCCTGCCCCCTTCTCTCCAGCAGGGGGGGGGGGATGCTGGTGTACAGACACCAGGCTCCAGTGCGGGCCCTACCCCTGATAGAGAACCCTGCAGCAGTCCATTCAGCCCACTGTGTCCGTGCTAGCTGGAAAAACAAGAGCCACCGAACCTTTTCCCACCTTAAAAAGTTTTTCGTTTATTAGTGTCACAAGTAGGCTTAAACATTAACACTGCAATGAAGTTACTGTGAAAATCCCCCTAGTCGCCCTACACCGATCCTGTTTGGGCACACTGAGGGAGAATTTAGCATAGAATCCTGACAGTGCAGAAGGAGGCCATTCAGCCCATCGTAGCATCCCTGCAGCGCAGAAGGAGGCCATTCAGCCCATTGTAGCATCCCTGCAGCGCAGAAGGAGGCCATTCAGCCCATCGTAGGATCCCTTTAGTGCAGAAGGAGGCCATTCGGCCATTGAGTCTGCACTGACAACAACCCAACCCAAATCCTATTCCTGTAACCCCACATATTTAACCTGCTAATCCCCCTGACACTAGGGTCAATTTAGCATGGCCAATCAACCTAATCTGCATATCTTTGGACTGTGGGAGGGTTGTAAGGATTCTATGATTCTTTTTTTGAGTTAGTTTATCAGTCACAAGTAAAGCTTGCATTAACACTGCGATGAAGTTACTGTGAAATTCCCCTAGTCGCCACACTCCAGCACCTGTTTGGGTCAATGCACCCTAACCAGCATGTCTTTCGGACTGCGGGAAGAAACTGGAGCACCCGGAGGAAACCCGCGCAGACATGGAGACAATGTGCAAATCCCACACCGACAGTGACCTAATCCCGGAACTGAATCCGGCTCCCTGTTGCCGTGAGGCAACCCCTGTGCCACACCATCGAGTCTGCACTGAGAACAATCCTGTCCAGGCCCTCTCTCCGTTACCCCACATATTTACCCTGCTAATTCCCTGACACTAGAGTCAATTTAGCCTGGCCAATCTACCTAACCGGCACACCTTTTCAAATGTGGGAGGAAACCGGAACACCCAGAGGGGACCCACGCAGACACGGGGAGAATGTGCAAACTCCGCACAGAGGGTGACCCAAGCTGGGAATCGAACCCGGGTCCCTGGCGCTGCGAGGCAGCATGCTAACCACTGTGCTACCGTGAGGAGTCACACACACACACACACACACACAGCAGTGTCCTGGGAGACTGACCTTCAATTCCTGGATACTCCGGGCCAATGCTGGAGAGTTGGCAACCCTACTAACTCGGGTAGTGCAGACCAAATCTCCACCATGCATTCTGCGTAAGGGTTTTCCCTCACGTCAATGTTAGAGCTTTTGCCAATCGTGTTAGAACAACGGGGATGGGGGTGGGGGCATATCTCATCCCCACTGCAGTGCAGGAGAGGCCCTTCGGCCCATCAAGTCTGCATCAGCACATTAGAAACACCTTATTGTTGGTGTACCTAGCAATGCAATGTTAACTTCTCCTGATACTCCACACAATTGCACTGTTTGGTGAGTAGTAAATCTGTTTGAGATATGGTTGTCCCAGTGTCAATTAGCATATCACATTTCTGCCCCCAACACTGCTTCTACATTCATTCCAATATATCCTCTAAAATCATACTTCACTGGATTTTGACACTGTTATTGCATGAACAAATTGTTAACGTTATCTTGTTAGGTGGAAACAAAAACCCTTTCCCACTACACTGTCACTATAAACTAAGGATCTACCCGTGATTCTAAATAGCTCACCTAAAAGGGTGGCACAGCAGCACAGTGGTTAGCACTGCTGCTTCACAGCTCTGGGGTCCTGAGTTCAATTCCTGGCTCGGGTCACTGTCTGTGTGGAGTTTGCACATTCTCCTCGTGTCTTTGTGGGTTTCCTTTGGGTGCTCAGGTTTCCTCTCCCAGTCCAAAGATGTGTGGGTTAGGTTGATTGGCCATGCTAAGATATTATCCCTTAGTGTCCAGGAATGCGTACGTTAGTGGGATATGGGGTTAGGGCCTGGGTGGGATTGTGTTTGGTGCAGACTTGAAGGGCCTCCTTCCGTACTGTAGGGTTCTATGATATAAAACCCACTTCCATTTGCCAGCACTTGGGATTAGGTGGGAGTTCAGATCTTTCCGATATGTTTCGGTGTCATCTGTCTCTCAACCTTCCTGTAAATGGGAACAACTTCTCCCCATCCACCCTGAATAGACCACTCACCCCTATCTTATTGAGTTATAAGGAGAGGCTGGATATACTGGGAGTTTTTTCTCTGGAACTTAGGGCACAGGTTTAAGGGAGAGATACAAAAGAGTCCAGAGGGGCAATTTTTTTACAAGTGGTGGTGAACGTCTGGAACAAGCTGCCAGAGGTCGGAATAGAGGCAGATACAATTTTGTCTTTTAGAAAACATTTAGGCAGTTACATGGGTAAGATGGGTATAGAGGGATATGGGCCAAATGTGGGCAATTGGGACTAGAACATAGAACATTCCAGCGCAGTACAGGCCCTTCAGCCCTCGATGTTGCGCCGACCAGTGGAACCAATCTAATGACCCTCTAAACTAAACTATTCCAATGTTATCCATATGCCTATCCACTGACCATTTGAACGCCCTTAAAGTTGGCGAGTCCACAACTGCTGCAGGCAGGGCATTCCACACCCTTACTACCCTCTGGGTAAAGACTAGCTTAGGGGTGAAATAAAAAGGGCAGCATGGACAAATTAGGCCGAAGGGCCTGTTTCCATGCTGTAAACCTCTATGGCTGGATTTTACCGGCACGCCCGCCCCAATCCCGGGGATGGGGAGGCTCGGAGAACGGTATTCTCCACTGGCCTCAGGCGGGATCGTACGAATCTTGGGCGGATGTGATGGTAAAATTCCGTCCTTTGACTCTAAATTTGCCTCTTAACTTTCTCTTGTGAACAAGCCTGACACAAAGATGGTGGGCCTCAAACATTTGTTTTGTTTTTCTCTCTCCTCAGATGTCCGAAGAACTACCCAGCGGCTCAAGCAAACTGAAAGTAAACACAAGTACGCGTCCAGCTACGCGAGATTAATTCTTCTGTCTGCATCGCAATGGGGACTTTCCATTCTTTCTCCCAACCTCTCGTCATCCCAAGAAAGAGCCAAGAAAGGAATGGGGGGACCTTCCGGGAACCCGGCAGAAGTGGCTGGCAGTGGAGTGTCTACGATCTTCTATAGAACCGACTCCCGGGAAGTTCCCTCATGAAGAAAAATCCTTTCTGCTAAAGTCGGAGCTCATGGGATTAAAGGCGGCTAACTGGGTTGCTTCGGGGACTGGTTGGGTAGCAAGATCGTAGGGGCAGTGGACAGGTACTCTAATTGGCAGGATGGCACTAATAGAATCGCCTAATGTCCCTTAAGGATGGAAATCTGCCGTCCTTACCCAGTCTGGCCTACATGTGGCTCAGATCAGCCATGATCTTATTGAATGGCGGGGCAGGCTCGAGGGGCTAGATGGCCTACTCCTGCTCCTATTTCTTATGTTCTTATGACTCCAGAGCCACTGCAATGTGGTTGAGTCTCAACTGCCCTCCAAGGGCAACTAGGGATGGGCAATAAATGCCGGCCTAGCCAGAGACACCCATGTCCCATGAATGAATAAAAAAAGTGAAGGCCTCACCGATTCACCATGTCTATCAAGGACTCGCCAAGACTCCTTAGACAGGATGGCCTAGTGGTATTACCCCTAGACTATTAATCCAGCAGCTCGGCTAATATTCTGGGGATCCTGATTCGAATCCCGCCACAGCACATGGAATAATATCTGGAATTAAGAATCTCCTGATGACCATGAAACCATTGTCGGAAAAACCCGTCTGGCTCACTAATGCCCTTTAGGGAAGGAAATCTACCGCCCTCACCCGGTCTGGCCTACTTTCACCGTAACTTTATTGTAATGTTGATGCAAGCCTACTTGTGACAATAATAAATAGAAAGAAAATGTGACTCCACAGCCACAGCAACGTGGTTGATTCTCAACTGCCCTCGGGCAACTGTGGATAGACAACAAAAGGTGTCCCAGCTAACAACGCCCATGTCCCACGAATGAATAAAAAATGTAATAAAATTGCCACAATCTAGAGGCCGCACGCTGGTCAAGGTTGCCAGGAATCGTGGATATTGGCTGGCGAACTAGACGGCTACAGGAAGAGGGCTGGCACGGATAAAATGGGCTGAATTGCCTCTGTCTGTGAAGCAAATCTTTCTGCATTTTCTGCTGGGCTGCATTTGCTGGGCTCCGCGGGCCCCCGCCACCCCACTCTCTTCCCCCACGTTCCTCTCCGACTGAGAAATTGGTCGCGATTCCGCCCACAGCATAGAAAAAGGCAGCCATTTTGTGCTGGGCGGGGCGTCGCTGGGCTCTGGGCGAGGCGTCCCGGGGTGCCCCAATCGGATTGGGCCGGCAGCTCTACAGTCACAGCAGCGCCCGTCTCAGGTGGTGGCCAACTCTGGGACTGCAGCCAGTCCCCAAAGAGGCCGGACTGGGAGGTGGAGACCTGATTGGCCGGTGGCATTTTTGGATGGTGGTGGTGAGGGTGGGGGGGGGGGGTGGGGAGGTTGAGAGGATTGTGTCTTGTGAGGGATAGAGGTTAGGAGGTCCTAGGTTTGAGGGGCCAGACGGGGAGGATTAAGGGGGATGGGTAACCTTGGCGGGGGGGGAATGGGGCCATAGGTGATCACAGCTTTCCCTTGGCCAACGCCAGTTGACTCAATAAAAGATGCCAAGCCTGGTGTACGCCTCCCTCCACCACATAGGGAGCAAGGAGGGACTGAAACAGAGAGGCGGCCATTAATATTTTTTATTAGTTCGTGGGACATGGGCGTCGCTCGAAGGCCGGTATCTATTGCCCATCCCCAGTTGCCCGAGGGCAGTTGAGAGTCAACCACGTTGCAGTGGCTCTAGAGTCACATTGTTTCAATTTATTATTATCAAGACATTCCGTCAACATTACAATGATGTTGTCGTGAAAGTAGGCCGGACCGGGTAAGGACGGGCAGATTTCCTTCCCTCAAGGGACATTAGTGACCCAGATGGGTTTTTCCGACAATGGTTTCATGGTCATCAGGAGGTTCTTAATTCCAGATTTTTTTTTTCCTTCATTGAATCCAAATTCCACCATCTGCCGTGGCGGGATTCGAACCTGGTTCCCCAGAACGTTAGTTGAGTTTTCTGGATGGATAGTCTAGCGATAATCCATCGCCTTGGCTGCAAACGTGTAGATATATCAAACAGAAGCCAAAAAGTTGTACAGCTACAGGGAGAGAGGAGCATTGTGGGATACATTGGCATCTTCTGCACTGTTGGATCGTTCTTCAATATTTTTCTTTGTGGAGGAGGAGGAGGCAAAGAAAAGGCTTTTGATTAAAACATACTTGAAAAGTTTGCCTTTCTTTACGTCCCGTTTCTCTATGTCAAGTCACTGCTTCGGTCAAGTTGGCCAGACTGGGCCCTGGGTTCCGTCATCACGGTCTCAATGCCAACTGCCGGGGACCCCTTTCCAGAATGTTCTAGAATGAGGAAGAGTGAGGGATGGGGTGGTTAGGGTTGGGTTATTAAACCCTTTCTTTGATTTATATGTTTGAGCAACTCTTGTTATATTTTTATTGTCTGTATTTAAAGAGTTCCTTCCGAAGTAACATGGCCCACTCTCCCCAACCCCCACACCATTACCGGGGGTGGGGGAATAATTCCAGGAGGCACTAGGGCAATCACAGAGGGTGGACAACGCTAAATCGCCAGGAATGAAAGATCCAGCCCCAAGGAAATCTGGCAGAGAAGATCATCAAATCGTACAATCCCTACATTGCAGAAGGAGGCCATTGGCCCACTGAGCCTGCATCAACCACAATCCCACCCAGGCCATATCCCCTAACCCCATGTATTTATCCTGCTAATCTTCCTGACACTAAGGGGCAATTTAGCATGGCCAATCCACCTAACCTGCAAATCTTTGGACACTAAGGGGCAATTTAGCATGGCCAATCCTCCTAACCTGCACATCTTTGGACACTAAGGGGCAATTTAGCATGGCCAATCCTCCTAACCTGCACATCTTTGGACACTAAGGGACAATTTAGCATGGCCAATCCACCTAACCTACACATCTTTGGACACTAAGGAGCAATTTAGCATGGCCAATCCACCTAACCTGCACATCTTTGGACACTAAGGGACAATTTAGCATGGCCAATCCACCTACCCTGCACATCTTTGGACACTAAGGGGCAATTTAGCATGGCCAATCCACCCTAACCTACACATCTTTGGACACTAAGGGGCAACTTAGCATGGTCAATCCACCTAACCTGCACATCTTTGGACACTAAGGGGCAACTTAGCATGGTCAATCCACCTAACCTACACATCTTTGGACACTAAGGGGCAACTTAGCATGGCCAATCCGCCTAACCTGCACATCTTTGGACACTAAGGGGCAACTTAGCATGGTCAATCCGCCTATCCCGCACATGTTCGGAGTGTGGGAAGAAACCAGAGCACCCGGAGGAAACCCACACTGACACGGGGAGAACGTGCAAACTCCACACAGACAGCGACCCCAGGCCGGAATCGAATCCGGGTGCTGCGAGACGGTAGTGCTGACCACTGTGCCACCCTGCTGCCCCCTCACAGGGGTGCTCAGAAAAAAAGATCCTTTGATGAAAATTTTCACCGATCAGTTGCGGAAGTGTTGGTGGGGGGAGTTTGGGGGGGGGGGGTGGGTAGGGGGGTGGTGGGGTGTGAAAGTCTGTTTGACCCACATCACCCAATCAAGAAACAAAGATCTGGTTCTGCAACATAGAACCCTACAGTACAGAAACAGGCCCTTCGGCCCATCGAGTCTGCACCGAACACAATCCCACCCAGACCCTATCCCCATATCCCTACACATTTACCTGCTAATCCCTCTAACCTACACATCCCAGGACACTAAGGGGCAACTTTTAGCATAGCCAATGAACCTAACCCGCACATCTTTGGACTGTGGGAGGAAACCGGAGCACCCGGAGAAAACCCACGCAGACACAAGGAGAATGTGCAAACTCCACTCAGGCAGTGACCCGAGCCGGGAATCGAACCCAGGACCCTGGAGCTGTGAAGCAGCAGTGCTGACCACTGTGCTACCGTGCCGCCGTACCGTACCGTGGTTCTCTAATTATCTGGCTAGGGATGAGGGGAGATGAGGGGGGGGGGGGGGGGGGGGGGGTCAGGATTGGCATTGATGGACCAATGTGGGAATGATTAGTGTCAAGGGTGGGGTGGGGTGGAGGGTGGAAAATCACATGATGCAACCTCCAGGAGCCACATCTGACCAGAGTTGGCAACTAGGCCGAAGCCTTGCCGGATTTAGGAGGGCGGCTCCCGTTTGCCATTGGGGGACTGTTTAATTTGGCCAAGCGATCCCAGCTGAGAATTCCGAGGTTGCGTTTGCTCTTCCCTCTCATTTCCCTGCGATATCGCAGCTGTGCCGACAGCTGTAAACAGGGGAGGAAGATTTACTGATAACCGCAGGCGTTGCCATGGGGACGGGGAGACTGGAACCTCGCACTTAAAGGCCAACCTTCTCCACAAAGAGGGAGACTGGAGGCGGCAAAGTCCCTCGAAGATGGAGGTTTGCTGCTCCGCAAACGGCCCCCCGCGCGAATCACACAAGTGCTGGTGTTGTGCGGTGGACAGCCTGGAACACTAGGCCCCGCTTCACTGAGAGAGGAAGCTGTTGCCCTTTAAGCGGCCGAGGAAAGTTCTGCACAGATGAAAGATCCTTCACAGTTTTGGGCTGAGAGCAATCTATCCGACAGATTACAAGGGGGGTTTGCTGGCCTCCTCTTCCAGTCACGTGAGCTTCCCCGCCCCTCAGCCATTCCCAAAATAGATTCCAGACCATTCCCCACAGGACAAGCCAGATTACAGCAGCTCACAGCTTCTGGGAGTTTCCCGAGACGGCAACTTTTGTTCATCCAACGTATTCATGGCTTCTCATCCGCTCTCCCCTCGCAGGATCAGTGTAGGAGTGAGCCATTCGGCCCACCCCACTGTGTACTGACTCTCTGACAGAGTGTCTTACCCAGGCCCTATTCCCCCGCCCCATCCCCATAACCCCGCACATTTACCACGACTAATCCACCTAACCCACACTATCTCACGGACTGTGGGGGGAAACCGGAGCACCCGGAGGAAACCCACGCAGACACGAGGAGAATGTGCAAACTCCACGCGGTGACCTAAACCAGGGATCGAACCAGGGGTCCCTGGCGCGGTGAGGCAGCGGTGGGACACGGGCTGGAGGGAGTGGTCCTGGAACCTGGCATGGTGTCAGCTGAAGCACAGGCAAAGAAAATTCCTGCTGATTCCCACTTACTAAAACCAGGAGCACTCCCTCCTGCCCGTGTCCCGCTGTGAGAGAGTGAGTGAGAGAATGAGTGTGAGAGAGAGTGAGTGTGAGAGAGAGTGAGTGTGAGTGAGAGAAAGTGATTGAGAGAGTGAGGATAAGTGAGAGTGAGAGAGAGTGAGAGTGAAAGAAAAAGTGAGTGAGACAGTGAGAGAGTGAGTGAGGAGAGTGAGGAGTTTGAGTGAGTGAGTGTGAGAGAGAGTGAGAGAGAGAAAGTGAGTGAGAGAATGAGTGAGAGTGATAGTGAGAGAGTGAATAAAGAGAGTGAGGAATTTGAGAGAGCGAGAGAGAGAAAATGAGTGAGAGTGAGAGAAAGAGTGAGAGTGAGTGAGTGAGAAAGAGTGAAAGAGAGTGAGAGAAAGAGTGAGAGTGAGTGAGTGAGAAAGAGTGAGAAAGAGTGAGTGAGTGAGTGAGAAAGAGTGAGAAAGAGTGAGAGAAAGAGTGAGAGTGAGTGAGTGAGAAAGAGTGAGAGTGAGTGAGTGAGAAAGAGTGAGAGAGAGTGAGAGAAAGAGTGAGAATGAGTGAGTGAGAAAGAGTGAGAAAGAGTGAGAGAGAGTGAGAGAAAGAGTGAGAGTGAGTGAGTGAGAAAGAGTGAGAGAGAGTGAGAGAAAGAGTGAGAGTGAGTGAGAAAGAGTGAGAGAAAGAGTGAGAGTGAGTGAGTGAGAAAGAGTGAGAGTGAGAGAAAGAGTGAGAGTGAGTGAGTGAGAAAGAGTGAGAAAGAGTGAGAAAGAGTGAGAGAGAGTGAGAGAAAGAGTGAGAATGAGTGAGAAAGAGTGAGAGAAAGAGTGAGAGTGAGTGAGTGAGAAAAAGTGAGAGAGAGTGAGAGAAAGAGTGAGACTGAGTGAGAAAGAGTGAGAAAGAGTGAGAGAAAGAGTGAGAGTGAGTGAGTGAGAAAGAGTGAGAGAGAGTCAGAGAAAGAGTGAGAGTGAGTGAGTGAGAAAGAGTGAGAGAGAGTGAGAGAAAGAGTGAGAGAGTGAGTGAGAAAGAGTGAGAGAGAGTGGGAGAAAGAGTGAGAGTGAGTGAGTGAGAAAGAGTGAGAGAGAGTGAGAGAAAGAGTGAGAGAGAGTGTGAGTGAGTGAGTGAGAAAGAGTGAGAGAGAGTGAGAGAAAGAGGGAGAGTGAGTGAGTGAGAAAGAGTGAGAGAGAGTGAGAGAAAGAGTGAGAGAGAGTGAGAGTGAGTGAGTGAGAAAGAGTGAGAGAGAGTGAGAGAAAGAGTGAGAGTAAGTGAATGAGAAAGAGTGAGAGAGAGTGAGAGAAAGAGTGAGAGTGAGTGAGTGAGAAAGAGTGAGAGAAAGAGTGAGAGAGAGTGAGAGAAAGAGTGAGTGAGTGAGTGAGAAAGAGTGAGAGAAAGAGTGAGAAAGAGTGAGAGAGAGTGAGAGAAAGAGGGAGAGTGAGTGAGTGAGAAAGAGTGAGAGAGAGTGAGAGAAAGAGTGAGAGAGAGTGAGAGTGACTGAGTGAGAAAGAGTGAGAGAGAGTGAGAGAAAGAGTGAGAGTAAGTGAATGAGAAAGAGTGAGAGAGAGTGAGAGAAAGAGTGAGAGTGAGTGAGTGAGAAAGAATGAGAGAAAGAGTGAGAGAGAGAGTGAGAGAAAGAGTGAGTGAGTGAGTGAGAAAGAGTGAGAGAGAGTGAGAGAGAGTGAGAGTGAGTGAGTGAGAAAGAGTGAGAGAGAGTGAGAGAAAGCGTGAGAGTGAGTGAGTGAGAAAGAGTGAGAGAGAGTGTGAGAAAGCGTGAGAGTGAGTGAGTGAGAAAGAGTGAGAGAGAGTGTGAGAAAGCGTGAGAGTGAGTGAGTGAGAAAGAGTGAGAGAGAGTGAGAGAAAGAGTGAGAGAAAGAGTGAGAGTGAGTGAGTGAGAAAGAGTGAAAGAGAGTGAGAGAAAGAGTGAGAGAGAGTGAGTGAGAAAGAGTGAGAGAGAGTGAGAGAAAGAGTGAGAGAGAGTGAGTGAGAAAGAGTGAGAAAGAGTGAGAAAGAGTAAGAGAAAGTGAGAGTGAGTGAGTGAGAAAGAGTGAGAGAAAGAGTGAGAGAAAGAGTGAGAGTGAGTGAGTGAGAAAGAGTGAGAGAGAGTGAGTGAGAAAGAATGAGAGAGAGTGAGTGAGAAAGAGTGAGAAAGAGTGAGAGAAAGAGTGAGAGTGAGTGAGTGAGAAAGAGTGAGAGAAAGAGTGAGAGTGAGTGAGAGAAAGAGTGAGAGTGAGTGAGTGAGAAAGAGTGAGAGAGAGTGAGAGAAAGAGTGAGAGTGAGTGAGTGAGAAAGAGTGAGAGAGTGTGAGAGAAAGAGTGAGAGTGAGTGAGTGAGAAAGAGTGAGAGAAAGAGTGAGAGTGAGTGAGTGAGAAAGAGTGAGAGAAAGAGTGAGAGAAAGAGTGAGAGAGAGTGAGAGAAAGAGTGAGAGAGAGTGAGAGAAAGAGCGAGAGAGAGTGAGTGAAGAGAGTGAGGAATCTGAAAGAGTGAGAGAGAGTGAGAGAAAGAGTGAGAGTGAGTGAGTGAGAAAGAGTGAGAGAGAGTGAGAGAAAGAGTGAGAGTGAGTGAGTGAGAAAGAGTGAGAGAAAGAGTGAGAGAGAGTGAGAGAATGAGTGAGTGAGTGAGTGAGAAAGAGTGAGAGAGAGTGAGAGAAAGAGTGAGAGTGTGTGAGTGAGAAAGAGTGAGAGAGAGTGAGAGAAAGAGTGAGAGTGAGTGAGAAAGAGTGAGAGAAAGAGTGAGAGAGAACGAGTGAGAAAGAGTGAGAGAGAGTGAGAGAATGAGTGAGAGAAAGAGTGAGAGTGAGTGAGTGAGAAAGAGTGAGAGAGAGTGAGAGAAAGAGTGAGAGAGAGTGAGTGAGAAAGAGTGAGAGAAAGAGTGAGAGTGAGTGAGTGAGAAAGAGTGAGAGAGAGTGAGAGAAAGAGTGAGAAAGAGTGAGAGAAAGAGCGAGAGAGAGTGAGAGAAAGAGCGAGAGAGAGTGAGTGAAGAGAGTGAGGAATCTGAAAGAGTGAGAGAGAGTGAGAGAAAGAGTGAGAGTGAGTGAGTGAGAAAGAGTGAGAGAGAGTGAGAGAAAGAGTGAGAGTGTGTGAGTGAGAAAGAGTGAGAAAGAGTGAGAGAAAGAGTGAGAGTGAGTGAGTGAGAAAGAGTGAGAGAGAGTGAGAGAAAGAGTGAGAGAGAGTGAGAGAAAGAGTGAGAGAGAGCGAGTGAAGAGCGTGAGGAATCTGAAAGAGTGAGTGAGTGAGAGAAAGAGTGAGTGAGTGAGAAAGAGTGAGAGAGAGTGAGAGAAAGAGTGAGCGTGAGTGAATGAGAAAGAGTGAGAGAGAGTGAGAGTGAGTGAGAGAGAAAGAGTGAGAGAGAGTGAGAGAAAGAGTGAGAGTGAGTGAGAGAGAAAGAGTGAGAGAAAGAGTGAGGGAGAGTGAGAGAAAGAGTGAGAGTGTGTGAGTGAGAAAGAGTGAGAAAGAGTGAGAGAAAGAGTGAGAGTGAGTGAGTGAGAAAGAGTGAGAGAGAGTGAGAGAAAGAGTGAGAGTGTGTGAGTGAGAAAGAGTGAGAAAGAGTGAGAGAAAGAGTGAGAGTGAGTGAGTGAGAAAGAGTGAGAGAGAGTGAGAGAAAGAGTGAGAGAGAGTGAGTGAAGAGGGTGAGGAATCTGAAAGAGTGAGTGAGTGAGAGCTAACTGCACCCTCCTGGTGCTAAAGTGTCTATGTGAATCTGACGACACACAAACACACACACACACACACACACACACACACACACAGACGGACACAAACAGATGCAGAAACATATACCGATGCACTGAAACAGACAGGCACACATTCCCATATAGACACTCACCACATTCCCGCGCACCCACTCTCCCACACGGCCACACTCCCACGCACCCACTCTCCCACACACCCACTCTCCCACACACACACTCTCCCACACACCCACTCTGCCACACACCCACTGTCCCACACGCCCACTCTCCCACACACACAATCTCCCACACACCCACACACCCAAACACCCACACTCCCACACGCCCACTCTCCCACACACCCAGTCTCCCACACACCCACTCTCCCACACACCCAATCTCCCACACACCAACACACCCACACACCCACACTCCCACACGCCCACTCTCCCACACACCCACTCTCCCACACACCCACTCTCCCACACGCCCACTCTCCCACACGCCCACTCTCCCACACACCCACTCTCCCACACACCCACTCTCCCACACACCCACTCTCCCACACACCCACTCTCCCACACACCCACACTCCCACACACCCACTCTCCCACACACCCACTCTCCCACACACCCACTCTCCCACGCACCCACACTCCCTCGCACCCACTCTCCCACGCACCCACTCTCCCACACACCCACTCTCCCACACACCCACACTCCCACACACCCACTCTCCCACACACCCACTCTGCCACACACCCACGCTCCCACACACCAACTCTCCCACACACCCAAACTCCCACACACCCACTCTCCCACACACCCACACTCCCACACACCCACACTCCCACACACCCACACTCCCACACACCCACTCTCCCACACACCCACTCTCCCACACACCCACTCTGCCACACACCCACTCTGCCACACACCCACTCTGCCACACACCCAATCTCCCACACACCCACTCTCCCACACACCCACTCTGCCACACACCCAATCTCCCACACGCCCACTCTCCCACACACCCACTCTGCCACACACCCACGCTCCCACACACCTAATCTCCCACACACCCACTCTCCCACACACCCACGCTCCCACACACCCACGCTCCCACACACCCACTCTCCCACACACCCACTCTCCCACACGCCCACTCTCCCACACACCCACTCTGCCACACACCCACGCTCCCACACACCCAATCTCCCACACACCCAATCTCCCACACACCCACTCTCCCACACACCCACTCTCCCACACACCCACTCTCCCACACACCCAATCTCCCACACACCCACTCTCCCACACACCCACTCTCCCACACACCCACTCTCCCACACACCCACTCTCCCACACACCCACTCTCCCACACACCCACTCTCCCACACACCCACACTCCCACACGCCCATTCTCCCACACACCCAATGTCCCACACACCCACACACCCACACTCCCACACGCCCACTCTCCCACACACCCACACTCCCACATGCCCACTCTCCCACACACCCACACTCCCACACACCCACCCTCCCACACGCCCACTCTCCCACACACCCATTCTCCCACACACCCACTCTCCCACACACCCACTCTCCCACACACCCACTCTCCCACACACCCACTCTCCCACACGCCCACTCTCCCACACACCCATTCTCCCACACACCCACTCTCCCACACACCCACTCTCCCACACACACACTCTCCCACGCAGCTACTCTCCCACACACTCACTCTCCCACACACCCACTCTCCAACGTACCCACTCTCCCACGCACCCACTCTCCCACACACCCACTCTCCCACAGACCCACTATCCCACGCACCCACGCACCCACTCTCCCACGCACCCACACTCCCACGCACCCACTCTCCCACACACCAACTCTCCCACAGACCCACTCTCCCACACACTCACTCTCCCACACACCCACTCTCCAACGTACCCACTCTCCCAAGCACCCACTCTCCCAAGCACCCACTCTCCCACGCACCCACTCTCCCACGCACCCACACTCCCACGCACCCACTCTCCCACACACCCACTCTCCCACAGACCCACTCTCCCACACACTCACTCTCCCACAGACCCACTCTCCCACGCACCCACTCTCCCACACACCCACTCTCCCACACACCCATTCTGCCACACACCCACACTCCCACACGCCCACTCTCCCACACACCCACTCTCCCAAACACCCACACTCCCACACGCCCACTCTCCCACACACCCACTCTCCCACACACCCACACTCCCACACACCCACACTCCCACTCTCCCACACACCCACTCTCCCACACACCCACTCTCCCACGCACCCACTCTGCCACACACCCACATTCCCACACACCCACTCTCCCACACACCCACTCTCCCACACACCCACTCTGCCACACACCCACACGCCGACACACACACTCTGCCACACACCCACTCTCCCACACACCCACTCTGCCACACACCCACATTCCCACACACTCACTCTCCCACACACCCACTCTCCCACACACCCACTCTCCCACACACACACTCTCCCACAGACCCACTCTCCCACACACTCACTCTCCCACACGCCCACTCTTCCACGCACCCACTCTCCCACGCACCCACACTCCCACGCACCCACTCTCCCACACACCCACTCTCCCACACACCCATTCTGCCACACACCCACACTCCCACACGCCCACTCTCCCACACACCCACTCTCCCAAACACCCACACTCCCACACGCCCACTCTCCCACACACCCACTCTCCCACAGACCCACTCTCCCACGCACCCACTCTCCCACGCACCCACTCTCCCACGCACCCACTCTCCCACACACCCACACTCCCACACGCCCACTTCGCCAACTCTCCCACACACCCACACTCCCACACGCCCACTCGCCCACTCTCCCACACACCCACTCTCCCACACACCCACACACCCACACTCCCACACGCCCACTCTCCCACACACCCACTCTCCCACACACCCACTCTCCCACACACCCACACTCCCACACACCCACTCTCCCACACACCCACTCTCCCACACACCCACACACCCACACTCCCACACGCCCACTCTCCCACACACCCACTCTCCCACACACCCACTCTCCCACACACCCACACTCCCACACACCCACTCTCCCACACACCCACTCTCCCACGCACCCACTCTGCCACACACCCACACTCCCACACACCCACTCTGCCACACACCCACTCTCCCACACACCCACTCTGCCACACACCCACACTCCCACACACACTCTGCCACACACCTACTCTCCCACACACCCACTCTGCCACACACCCACTCTGCCACACTCCCACTCTGCCACACTCCCACACACCCACACTCCCACACACCCACACTCCCACACACCCACACTCCCACACACCCACACTCCCACACACCCACACTCCCACACACCCACACTCCCACACACCCACACTCCCACACACCCACACTCCCACACACCCACTCTCCCACACACCCACTCTCCCACACACACACTCTCCCACACACCCACTCTCCCACACACCCACGCTCCCACACACCCACGCTCCCACACACCCAATCTCCCACACACCCACTCTCCCACACACCCACACTCCCACACACCCACACTCCCACACACCCACACTCCCACACACCCACACTCCCACACACCCCTCTCCCACACACCCAATCTCCCACACACCCACTCTCCCACACACCCACACTCCCACACACCCACTCTGCCACACACCCAATCTCCCACACACCCACTCTCCCACACACCCACGCTCCCACACAGTCACTCTCCCACACACCCACTCTCCCACACACCCACGCTCCCACACACCCACTCTCCCACACACCCACTCTCCCACACACCCACGCTCCCACACGCCCACACACCCACACACCCACTCTCCCACACACCCAATGTCCCACACACCCACACACGCACACTCCCACACGCCCACTCTCCCACACACCCACACTCCCACACGCCCACTCTCCCACACACCCACACTCCCACACACCCACTCTCCCACACACCCACTCTGCCACACACCCACTCTGCCACACACCCACTCTCCCACGCACCCACTCTCCCACGCACCCACTCTCCCACACACTAACTCTCCCACACACCCAATCTCCAATGTACCCACTCTCCCAAGCACCCACTCGCCCACGCACCCACTCTCCCACACGCCCACTCTCCCACACACCCATTCTCCCACACACCCACTCTCCCACACACCCACTCTCCCACACACCCACTCTCCCACACACCCACTCTCCCACACACCCACTCTCCCACGCACCCACTGTCCCACACACCCACTCTCCCACAGACCCACTATCCCACGCACCCACTCTCCCACGCACCCACACTCCCACGCACCCACTCTCCCCACACACCAACTCTCCCACAGACCCACTCTCCCACACACTCACTCTCCCACACACCCACTCTCCAACGTACCCACTCTCCCAAGCACCCACTCTCCCAAGCACCCACTCTCCCACGCACCCACTCTCCCACGCACCCACACTCCCACGCACCCACTCTCCCACACACCCACTCTCCCACAGACCCACTCTCCCACACACTCACTCTCCCACACGCCCACTCTCCCACGCACCCACTCTCCCACGCACCCACACTCCCACGCACCCACTCTCCCACGCACCCACTCTCCCACAGACCCACTCTCCCACGCACCCACTCTCCCACAGACCCACTCTCCCACGCACCCACTCTCCCACACACCCACTCTCCCACACACCCACTCTCCCACACACCCATTCTGCCACACACCCACAATCCCACACGCCCACTCTCCCACACACCCACTCTCCCAAACACCCACACTCCCACACGCCCACTCTCCCACACACCCACTCTCCCACACACCCACACTCCCACACACCCACTCTCCCTCACACCCACTCTCCCACACACCCACTCTCCCACGCACCCACTCTGCCACACACCCACTCTCCCACACACCCACTCTGCCACACACCCACACGCCGACACACACACTCTGCCACACACCCACTCTCCCACACAACCACTCTGCCACACACTCACTCTGCCACACACCCACTCTGCCACACACCCACATTCCCACACACCCAAACTCCCACACACCCACTCTGCCACACACCCACTCTCCCACACACCCACTCTGCCACACACCCACTCTGCCACACACACACTCTGCCACACACCCACTCTCCCACACACCCACTCTGCCACACACCCACTCTGCCACACACCCACACTCCCACACACCCACTCTCCCACACACCCTCGTTCCCACACACTCACTCTCCTACACACCCACTCTCCTACACACACACTCTCCCACAAACCCACTCTCCCACACACTCACTCTCCCACACGCCCACTCTTCCACGCACCCATTCTCCCACGCACCCACACTCCCACGCACCCACTCTCCCACGAACCCAGTCTCCCACACACCCACTCTCCCACGCACCCACTCTCCCACACACCCACACTCCCACACGCCCACTCTCCCACACACCCACTCTCCCACACACCCACATTCCCACACACCCACTCTCCCACACACCCACTCTCCCACGCACCCACTCTCCCACGCACCCACTCTGCCACACACCCACACTCCCACACACCCACTCTGCAACACACCCACTCTCCCACACACCCACTCTGCCACACACCCACTCTGCTACACACCCACTCTCCCACACACCCACACTCCCACACACCCACACTCCCACACACCCACTCTCCCACACACCCACACTCCCACACACCCACTCTCCCACACACCCACTCTACCACACACCCACTCTGCCACACACCCACTCTCCCACACACCCACTCTCCCACACACCCACTCTCCCACATACCCACACTCCCACACACCCACTCTCCCACACACCCACACTCCCACACACCCACTCTGCCACACACCCACTCTCCCACACACCCACTCTCCCACACACCCACACTCCCACACACCCACTCTCCCACACACCCACACTCCCACACACCCACTCTGCCACACACCCACTCTGCCACACACCCACTCTCCCACACACCCACACTCCCACACACCCACTCTCCCACACACCCACTCTCCCACACACCCACACTCCCACACACCCACTCTGCCACACACCCACTCTGCCACACACCCACTCTCCCACACACCCACACTCCCACACACCCACTCTCCCACACACCCACACTCCCACACACCCACTCTCCCACACACCCACTCTGCCACACACCCACTCTCCCACACACCCACTCTCCCACACACCCACTCTGCCACACACCCACTCTCCCACACACCCACTCTCCCACACACCCACTCTGCCACACACCCACTCTCCCACACACCCACTCTCCCACACACCCACTCTGCCACACACCCACTCTCCCACACACCCACTCTCCCACACACCCACTCTGCCACACACCCACACTCCCACACACCCACTCTCCCACACACCCACTCTGCCACACACCCACTCTGCCACACACCCACTCTCCCACACACCCAATCTCCCACATACCCACTCTCCCACACACCCACACTCCCACACACCCACTCTCCCACACACCCACACTCCCACACACCCACTCTCCCACACACCCACTCTCCCACACACCCACTCTCCCACACACCCACTCTCCCACACACCCACACTCCCACACACCCACACTCCCACACACCCACACTCCCACACACCCACTCTCCCACACACCCACTCTCCCACACACCCACTCTCCCACACACCCACACTCCCACACACCCACTCTCCCACACACCCACACTCCCACACACCCACACTCCCACACACCCACTCTCCCACACACCCACTTTCCCACGCACCCACACTCCCACACACCCACTCTCCCACACACCCACTCTCCCACACACCCACACTCCCACACACCCACTCTCCCACACACCCACACTCCCACACACCCACTCTCCCACACACCCACACTCCCACACACCCACACTCCCACACACCCACACTCCCACACACCCACTCTGCCACACACCCACTCTCCCACACACCCACTCTCCCACACACCCAATCTCCCACACACCCACACTCCCACACACCCACACTCCCACACACCCACTCTCCCACACACCCACTCTCCCACACACCCACTCTGCCACACACCCAATCTCCCACACACCCACTCTCCCACACACCCAATCTCCCACACACCCACTCTGCCACACACCCACGCTCCCACACACCCAATCTCCCACACACCCACTCTCCCACACACCCACACTCCCACACACCCACGCTCCCACACACCCACTCTCCCACACACCCACTCTCCCACACACCCACTCTCCCACTCACCCACTCTGCCACACACCCACGCTCCCACACACCCAATCTCCCACACACCCACTCTCCCACACACCCACTCTCCCACACACCCACACTCCCACACACCCACTCTCCCACACACCCACTCTCCCACACACCCACTCTCCCACACACCCACACTCCCACACACCCACACTCCCACACACCCACTCTCCCACACACCCACACTCCCACACACCCACACTCCCACACACCCACACTCCCACACACCCACTCTCCCACACACCCACTCTGCCACACACCCAATCTCCCACACACCCACTCTGCCACACACCCACTCTCCCACACACCCACACTCCCACGCACACACTCTCCCACACACCCACTCTCCCACACACCCACTCTCCCACACACCCACTCTCCCACGCACCCACTCTCCCACGCACCCACTCTCCCACACACCCACTCTCCCACACACCCACTCTCCCACACACCCACTCTCCCACGCACCCACTCTCCCACGCACCCACTCTGCCACACACCCACTCTCCCACACACCCACTCTCCCACACACCCACTCTCCCACGCACCCACTCTCCAATGCACCCACTCTCCAATGCACCCACTCTCCCACGTACCCACTCTGCCACACACCCACTCTCCCACACACCCAATCTCCCACACACCCACTCTCCCACACACCCACTCTGCCACACACCCACTCTCCCACACACCCACACTCCCACGCACACACTCTCCCACACACCCACTCTCCCACACACCCACTCTCCCACACACCCACTCTCCCACGCACCCACTCTCCCACGCACCCACTCTCCCACACACCCACTCTCCCACACACCCACTCTCCCACTCACCCACTCTGCCACACACCCACGCTCCCACACACCCAATCTCCCACACACCCACTCTCCCACACACCCACGCTCCCACACACCCACTCTCCCACACACCCACTCTCCCACACACCCACTCTCCCACACACCCACTCTCCCACACACCCACTCTCCCACACACCCACTCTGCCACACACCCACTCTGCCACACACCCACTCTGCCACACACCTACACTCCCACACACCCATTCTCCCACACACCCTCGTTCCCACACACTCACTCTCCCACACACCCACTCTCCCACACACACACTCTCCCACAAACCCACTCTCCCACACACTCACTCTCCCACACGCCCACTCTTCCACGCACCCATTCTCCCACACACCCACTCTCCCACACACCCACTCTCCCACACACCCACTCTCCCACACACCCACTCTCCCACACACCCACTCTCCCACACACCCACTCTCCCACACACCCACTCTCCCACACACCCACTCTCCCACACACACACTCTCCCACAAACCCACTCTCCCACACACTCACTCTCCCACACACACACTCTCCCACAAACCCACTCTCCCACACACCCACTCTCCCACACACCCACTCTCCCACACACCCACTCTCCCACACACCCACTCTCCCACACACCCACTCTGCCACACACCCACTCTGCCACACACCCACTCTGCCACACACCTACACTCCCACACACCCATTCTCCCACACACCCTCGTTCCCACACACTCACTCTCCCACACACCCACTCTCCCACACACACACTCTCCCACAAACCCACTCTCCCACACACCCACTCTCCCACACACACACTCTCCCACAAACCCACTCTCCCACACACCCACTCTCCCACACACACACTCTCCCACAAACCCACTCTCCCACACACTCACTCTCCCACACACCCACTCTCCCACGCACCCACACTCCCACGCACCCACTCTCCCACGAACCCAGTCTCCCACGCACCCACTCTCCCACAGACCCACTCTCCAACGCACCCACTCTCCCACGCACCCACTCTCCCACACACCCACACTCCCACACGCCCACTCTCCCACACACCCACTCTCCCACACACCCACACTCCCACACACCCACTCTCCCACACACCCACTCTGCCACACACCCACACTCCCACACGCCCACTCTCCCACACACCCACTCTCCCACACACCCACACTCCCACACACCCACTCTCCCACACACCCACTCTCCCACACACCCACTCTCCCACACACCCACTCTCCCACGCACCCACTCTCCCACACACCCACTCTGCCACACACCCACACTCCCACACACCCACTCTGCCACACACCCACTCTCCCACACACACACTCTGCCACACACCCACTCTCCCACACACCCACTCTCCCACACACCCACTCTGCCACACACCCACACTCTTACGCACCCACTCTCCCACACCCACTCTACCACACACCCACTCTCCCACACACCCACACTCCCACACACCCAAACTCCCACACACCCACTCTCCCACACACCCACACTCCCACACACCCACTCTCCCACACACCCACTCTGCCACACACCCACTCTGCCACACACCCACTCTCCCACACACCCAATCTCCCACATAACCACTCTGCCACACACCCACTCTCCCACACACCCACACTCCCACACACCCACTCTCCCACACACCCACACTCCCACACACCCACTCTCCCACACACCCACACTCCCACACACCCACACTCCCACACACCCACTCTGCCACACACCCAATCTCCCACACACCCACTCTCCCACACACCCAATCTCCCACACTCCCCCTCTGCCACACACCCACGCTCCCACACACCCAATCTCCCACACACCCACTCTCCCACTCACCCACTCTGCCACACACCCACGCTCCCACACACCCAATCTCCCACACACCCACTCTCCCACACACACACTCTCCCACACACCCACTCTCCCACACGCCCACTCTCCCACACACCCACTCTGCCACACACCCACTCTCCCACACGCCCACTCTCCCACACACCCACTCTGCCACACACCCACACTCCCACACGCCCACTCTCCCAAACACCCACACGCCCACTCTCCCACACACCCACACTCCCACACACCCACTCTCCCACACACCCACTCTGCCACACACCCACTCTGCCACACACCCACTCTCCCACGCACCCACTCTCCCACGCACCCACTCTCCCACACACTCACTCTCCCACACACCCACTCTCCAACGTACCCACTCTCCCAAGCACCCACTCTCCCACGCACCCACTCTCCCACACACTCACTCTCCCACACACCCACTCTCCAACGTACCCACTCTCCCAAGCACCCACTCGCCCACGCACCCACTCTCCCACACGCCCACTCTCCCACACACCCATTCTCCCACACACCCACTCTCCCACACACCCACTCTCCCACACACCCATTCTCCCACACACCCACTCTCCCACACGCCCACTCTCCCACACACCCATTCTCCCACACACCCACTCTCCCACACACCCACTCTCCCACACACACACTCTCCCACGCAGCCACTCTCCCACACACTCACTCTCCCACACACCCACTCTCCAACGTACCCACTCTCCCACGCACCCACTCTCCCACACACCCACTCTCCCACAGACCCACTATCCCACGCACCCACTCTCCCACGCACCCACACTCCCACGCACCCACTCTCCCACACACCAACTCTCCCACAGACCCACTCTCCCACACACTCACTCTCCCACACACTCACTCTCCCACACACCCACTCTCCAACGTACCCACTCTCCCAAGCACCCACTCTCCCACACACCCATTCTCCCACACACCCACTCTCCCACACACCCACTCTCCCACACACACACTCTCCCACGCACCCACTTTCCCACACACTCACTCTCCCACACACCCACTCTCCCACGCACCCACTCTCCCACGCACCCACACTCCCACGCACCCACACTCCCACGCACTCACTCTCCCACACACCCACTCTCCCACAGACCCACTCTCCCACACACTCACTCTCCCACACGCCCACTCTCCCACGCACCCACTCTCCCACGCACACACACTCCCACGCACCCACTCTCCCACACACCCACACTCCCACAGACCCACTCTCCCACGCACCCACTCTCCCACACACCCACTCTCCCACACACCCATTCTGCCACACCCCCACACTCCCACACGCCCACTCTCCCACACACCCACTCTCCCAAACACCCACACTCCCACACGCCCACTCTCCCACACACCCACTCTCCCACACACCCACACTCCCACACACCCACTCTCCCACACACCCACTCTCCCACACACCCACTCTCCCACGCACCCACTCTCCCACACACCCACTCTCCCACGCACCCACTCTGCCACACACCCACTCTGCCACACACCCACTCTGCCACACACCCACACTCCGACACACACACTCTGCCACACACCCACTCTCCCACACACCCACTCTCCCACGCACCCACTCTGCCACACACCCACTCTGCCACACACCCACACTCCGACACACACACTCTGCCACACACCCACTCTCCCACACACCCACTCTGCCACACACCCACTCTGCCACACACCCACAATCCCACACACCCACTCTGCCACACACCCACTCTGCCACACACCCACACTCCGACACACACACTCTGCCACACACCCACTCTCCCACACACCCACTCTCCCACGCACCCACTCTGCCACACACCCACTCTGCCACACACCCACACTCCGACACACACACTCTGCCACACACCCACTCTCCCACAAACCCACTCTGCCACACACCCACTCTGCCACACACCCACTCTCCCACACACCCACTCTCCCACAAACCCACTCTGCCACACACCCACTCTGCCACACACCCACGTTCCCACACACTCACCCTCCCACACACCCACTCTCCCACACACACATTCTCCCACAGACCCACTCTCCCACACACTCACTCTCCCACACGCCCACTCTTCCACGCACCCACACTCCCACGCACCCACTCTCCCACGAACCTAGTCTCCCACGCACCCACTCTCCCACGGACCCACTCTCCCACGCACCCACTCTCCCACGCACCCACTCTCCCACACACCCACTCTCCCACACACCCACACTCCCACACACCCACACTCCCACACACCCACTCTCCCACACACCCACTCTCCCACGCACCCACTCTCCCACGCACCCACTCTGCCACACACCCACACTCCCACACACCCACTCTGCCACACACCCACTCTCCCACACACCCACTCTGCCACACACCCACACTCCCACACACACACACTCTGCCACACACCCACTCTCCCACACACCCACTCTCCCACACACCCAATCTCCCACATACCCACTCTGCCACAAACCCACGCTCCCACACACCCACTCTCCCACACACCCACGCTCCCACACACCCACTCTCCCACACACCCACTCTGCCACACACCCACGCTCCCACACACCCACTCTCCAACACGCCCACTCTCCCACACACCCACTCTCCCACACACCCAATCTCCCACACACCCACTCTCCCACACACCCACGCTCCCACACACCCACGCTCCCACACACCACTCTGCCACACACCCACTCTCCCACACGCCCACTCTCCCACACACCCACTCTGCCACACACCCACGCTCCCACACACCCACTCTCCCACACACCCACACTCCCACACACCCACGCTCCCACACACCCACTCTCCCACACGCCCACTCTCCCACACACCCACTCTGCCACACACCCACTCTGCCACACACCCACTCTCCCACACACCCAATCTCCCACACACCCAATCTCCCACACACCCACTCTCCCACACACCCACTCTCCCACACACCCACGCTCGCACACACCCACTCTCCCACACACCCAATCTCCCACACACCCAATCTCCCACACGCCCACTCTCCCACACACCCACACTCCCACACACCCACTCTGCCACACACCCACGCTCCCACGCACCCACTTTCCCACGCACCCACTTTCCCACACACTCACTCTCCCACACACCCACTCTCCAACGTACCCACTCTCCCAAGCACCCACTCGCCCACGCACCCACTCTCCCACACGCCCACTCTCCCACACACCCATTCTCCCACACACCCACTCTCCCACACACCCACTCTCCCACACACCCACTCTCCCACACACCCACTCTCCCACACGCCCACTCTCCCACACGCCCACTCTCCCATTCTCCCACACACCCACTCTCCCACACACCCACTCTCCCACACACACACTCTCCCACACACACACTCTCCCACGCAGCCACTCTCCCACACACTCATTCTCCCACACACCCACTCTCCAACGTACCCACTCTCCCACGCACCCACTCTCCCACACACCCACTCTCCCACAGACCCACACTCCCACGCACCCACTCTCCCACACACCAACTCTCCCACAGACCCACTCTCCCACACACTCACTCTCCCACACACCCACTCTCCAACGTACCCACTCTCCCAAGCACCCACTCTCCCAAGCACCCACTCTCCCACGCACCCACTCTCCCACGCACCCACACTCCCACGCACCCACTCTCCCACACACCCACTCTCCCACAGACCCACTCTCCCACACACTCACTCTCCCACACGCCCACTCTCCCACGCACCCACTCTCCCACGCACCCACACTCCCACGCACCCACTCTCCCACGCACCCACTCTCCCACAGACCCACTCTCCCACGCACCCACTCTCCCACACACCCACTCTCCCACACACCCATTCTGCCACACACTCACACTCCCACACGCCCACTCTCCCACACACCCACTCTCCCACACACTCACACTCCCACACACCCACTCTCCCACACACCCACTCTCCCACACACACACTCTCCCACGCAGCCACTCTCCCACACACTCACTCTCCCACACACCCACTCTCCAACGTACCCACTCTCCCACGCACCCACTCTCCCACACACCCACTCTCCCACAGACCCACTATCCCACGCACCCACTCTCCCACGCACCCACACTCCCACGCACCCACTCTCCCACACACCAACTCTCCCACAGACCCACTCTCCCACACACTCACTCTCCCACAAACTCACTCTCCCACACACCCACTCTCCAACGTACCAACTCTCCCAAGCACCCACTCTCCCAAGCACCCACTCTCCCACACACCCATTCTCCCACACACCCACTCTCCCACACACCCACTCTCCCACACACACACTCTCCCACGCACCCACTTTCCCACACACTCACTCTCCCACACACCCACTCTCCCACGCACCCACTCTCCCACGCACCCACACTCCCACGCACTCACTCTCCCACACACCCACTCTCCCACAGACCCACTCTCCCACACACTCACTCTCCCACACGCCCACTCTCCCACGCACCCACTCTCCCACGCACACACACTCCCACGCACCCACTCTCCCACAGACCCACTCTCCCACGCACCCACTCTCCCACACACCCACTCTCCCACACACCCATTCTGCCACACACCCACACTCCCACACGCCCACTCTCCCACACACCCACTCTCCCAAACACCCACACTCCCACACGCCCACTCTCCCACACATCCACTCTCCCACACACCCACACTCCCACACACCCACTCTCCCACACACCCACTCTCCCACACACCCACTCTCCCACACACCCACTCTCCCACGCACCCACTCTGCCACACACCCACTCTGCCACACACCCACACTCCGACACACACACTCTGCCACACACCCACTCTCCCACACACCCACTCTGCCACACACCCACTCTGCCACACACCCACAATCCCACACACCCACTCTCCCACAAACCCACTCTGCCACACACCCACTCTGCCACACACCCACTCTGCTACACACCCACGTTCCCACACACTCACCCTCCCACACACCCACTCTCCCACACACACATTCTCCCACGCACCCACTCTCCCACGCACCCACTCTCCCACACACCCACTCTCCCACACACCCACACTCCCACACACCCACTCTCCCACACACCCACTCTCCCACGCACCCACTCTCCCACGCACCCACTCTGCCACACACCCACACTCCCACACACCCACTCTGCCACACACCCACTCTCCCACACACCCACTCTGCCACACACCCACACTCCCACACACACACACTCTGCCACACACCCACTCTCCCACACACCCACTCTCCCACACACCCAATCTCCCACATACCCACTCTGCCACAAACCCACGCTCCCACACACTCACTCTCCCACACACCCACACTCCCACACACCCACTCTCCCACACACCCACTCTGCCACACACCCACTCTGCCACACACCCAATCTCCCACACACCCAATCTCCCACACACCCAATCTCCCACACACCCAATCTCCCACACACCCACTCTCCCACACACCCACTCTCCCACACGCCCACTCTCCCACACACCACTCTGCCACACACCCACGCTCCCACACACCCAATCTCCCACACACCCACTCTCCCACACACCCACGCTCCCACACACCCACTCTCCCACACGCCCACTCTGCCACACACCCACGCTCCCACACACCCACTCTCCCACACACCCACACTCCCACACACCCACGCTCCCACACACCCACTCTCCCACACGCCCACTCTCCCACACACCCACTCTGCCACACACCCACGCTCCCACACACCCACTCTCCCACGCACCCACTCTCCCACACACCCACTCTCCCACACACCCACGCTCGCACACACCCACACTCCCACACGCCCACTCTGCCACACACCCACTCTGCCACACACCCAATCTCCCACACACCCACTCTGCCACACACCCAATCTCCCACACACCCACTCTCCCACACACCCACTCTCCCACAAACCCACTCTCCCACACACCCACTCTCCCACACACCCACACTCCCACACACCCACACTCCCACACACCCAATCTCCCACACACCCACTCTCCCACACACCCAATCTCCCACACACCCACTCTCCCACACACCCAATCTCCCACACACCCACTCTCCCACACACCCACTCTCCCACACACCCACGCTCGCACACACCCACACTCCCACACGCCCACTCTCCCACACACCCACACTCCCACACGCCCACTCTCCCACACACCCACACTCCCACACGCCCACTCTCCCACACACCCACACTCCCACACGCCCACTCTCCCACACACCCACACTCCCACACGCCCACTCTCCCACACACCCACACTCCCACACGCCCACTCTCCCACACACCCACACTCCCACACGCCCACTCTCCCACACACCCACACTCCCACACACCCACTCTGCCACACACCCACTCTCCCACACACCCACTCTCCCACACACCCACTCTCCCACACACCCACTCTCCCACACACCCACTCTCCCACACACCCACTCTCCCACACACCCATTCTCCCACACACCCACTCTCCCACACACCCACTCTCCCACGCACCCACTCTCCCACGCACCCACTCTCCCACACGCCCACTCTCCCACACACCCACACTCCCACACACCCACTCTGCCACACACCCACGCTCCCACGCACCCACTTTCCCACGCACCCACTTTCCCACACACTCACTCTCCCACACACCCACTCTGCCACACACCCACTCTCCCACACACCCATTCTCCCACACACCCACTCTCCCACACACCCACTCTCCCACGCACCCACTCTCCCACGCACCCACTCTCCCACACGCCCACTCTCCCACGCACCCACTTTCCCACGCACCCACTTTCCCACACACTCACTCTCCCACACACCCACTCTCCAACGTACCCACTCTCCCAAGCACCCACTCGCCCACGCACCCACTCTCCCACACGCCCACTCTCCCACACACCCATTCTCCCACACACCCACTCTCCCACACACCCAATCTCCCACACACCCACTCTCCCACACACCCACTCTCCCACACACCCACTCTCCCACACACCCACGCTCGCACACACCCACACTCCCACACGCCCACTCTCCCACACACCCACACTCCCACACGCCCACTCTCCCACACACCCACACTCCCACACGCCCACTCTCCCACACACCCACATTCCCACACGCCCACTCTCCCACACACCCACACTCCCACACGCCCACTCTCCCACACACCCACACTCCCACACGCCCACTCTCCCACACACCCACACTCCCACACACCCACTCTGCCACACACCCACGCTCCCACGCACCCACTTTCCCACGCACCCACTTTCCCACACACTCACTCTCCCACACACCCACTCTCCAACGTACCCACTCTCCCAAGCACCCACTCGCCCACGCACCCACTCTCCCACACGCCCACTCTCCCACACACCCATTCTCCCACACACCCACTCTCCCACACACCCACTCTCCCACACACCCACTCTCCCACACACCCACTCTCCCACACACACACTCTCCCACACACACACTCTCCCACGCAGCCACTCTCCCACACACTCATTCTCCCACACACCCACTCTCCAACGTACCCACTCTCCCACACACCCACTCTCCCACACGCCCACTCTCCCACACACCCACTCTCCCACAGACCCACTATCCCACGCACCCACTCTCCCACGCACCCACACTCCCACGCACCCACTCTCCCACACACCAACTCTCCCACAGACCCACTCTCCCACACACTCACTCTCCCACACACCCACTCTCCAACGTACCCACTCTCCCAAGCACCCACTCTCCCAAGCACCCACTCTCCCACGCACCCACTCTCCCACGCACCCACACTCCCACAGACCCACTCTCCCACACACTCACTCTCCCACACGCCCACTCTCCCACGCACCCACTCTCCCACGCACCCACTCTCCCACACACCCACTCTCCCACAGACCCACTCTCCCACACACTCACTCTCCCACACGCCCACTCTCCCACGCACCCACTCTCCCACGCACCCACACTCCCACGCACCCACTCTCCCACGCACCCACTCTCCCACAGACCCACTCTCCCACGCACCCACTCTCCCACACACCCACTCTCCCACACACCCATTCTGCCACACACCCACACTCCCACACGCCCACTCTCCCACACACCCACTCTCCCACACACTCACACTCCCACACACCCACTCTCCCACACACCCACTCTCCCACACACCCACTCTCCCACGCACCCACTCTCCCACGCACCCACTCTCCCACGCACCCACTCTCCCACGCACCCACTCTGCCACACACCCACACTCCCACACACCCACTCTCCCACACACCCACTCTCCCACACACCCATTCTGCCACACACCCACACTCCGACACAAACACTCTGCCACACACCCACACTCCCACACACCCACTCTGCCACACACCCACACTCCCACACACCCACTCTGCCACACATCCACTCTGCCACACACCCATTCTCCCACACACCCACGTTCCCACACACTCACTCTCCCACACACCCACTCTCCCACACACACACTCTCCCACAGACCCACTCTCCCACGCACCCACTCTCCCACACACCCACTCTCCCACACACCCACACTCCCACACGCCCACTCTCCCACACACCCACTCTCCCACACACCCACACTCCCACACACCCACTCTCCCACACACCCACTCTCCCACACACCCACTCTCCCACGCACCCACTCTGCCACACACTCACACTCCCACACACCCACTCTGCCACACACCCACTCTCCCACACACCCACTCTGCCACACACCCACACTCCCACACACACACTCTGCCGCACACCCACTCTCCCACACACCCACTCTGCCACACATCCACTCTGCCACACACCCACACTCCCACACACCCACTCTCCCACACACCCACTCTGCCACACACTCACTCTCCCACACACCCACTCTCCCACACACAAACTGTCCCACGCACCCACTCTCCCACACACTCACTCTCCCACACACCCACTCTCCAACGTACCCATTCCCCACGCACCCACTCTCCCACGAACCCAGTCTCCCACGCACCCACTCTCCCACAGACCCACTCTCCCACGCACCCACTCTCCCACGCACCCACTCTCCCACGCACCCACTCTCCCACACGCCCACTCTCCCACACACCCACTCTCCCACACACCCACACTCCCACACACCCACTCTCCCACACACCCACTCTCCCACACACCCACTCTCCCACGCACCCACTCTGCCACACACCCACACTCCCACACACCCACTCTGCCACACACCCACTCTCCCACACACCCACTCTGCCACACACCCACACTCCCACACACACACTCTGCCACACACCCACTCTCCCACACACCCACTCTGCCACACACCCACTCTGCCACACACCCACACTCTTACGCACCCACTCTCCCACACCCACTCTCCCACACACCCACTCTCCCACACACCCACACTCCCACACACCCACTCTCCCACACACCCACACTCCCACACACCCACTCTCCCACACACCCAATCTCCCACATACCCACTCTACCACACACCCACTCTCCCACACACCCACTCTCCCACACACCCACTCTCCCACACACCCACACTCCCACACACCCACACTCCCACACACCCACTCTCCCACACACCCACTCTCCCACACACCCACTCTGCCACACACCCACGCTCCCACACACCCACTCTCCCACACACCCACACTCCCACGCACCCACTCTCCCACACACCCACTCTCCCACACACCCACACTCCCACACACCCACACTCCCACACACCCACTCTCCCACACACCCACACTCCCACACACCCACTCTGCCACACACCCAATCTCCCACACACCCACACTCCCACACACCCACTCTCCCACACACCCACTCTGCCACACACCCAATCTCCCACACACCCAATCTCCCACACACCCACTCTCCCACACACCCACTCTCCCACACACCCACACTCCCACACACCCACTCTCCCACACACCCACTCTCCAACACACCCACTCTCCCACACACCCACACTCCCACACACCCACTCTCCAACACACCCACTCTCCCACACACCCACTCTCCCACACACCCACTCTCCAACACACCCACTCTCCCACACACCCACTCTCCCACACACCCACTCTCCCACACACCCACTCTCCCACACACCCAATCTCCCACACACCCACTCTCCCACACGCCCACTCTCCCACACGCCCACTCTCCCACACACCCACTCTCCCACACACCCAATCTCCCACACACCCACTCTCCCACACACCCACACTCCCACACACCCACTCTCCCACACACCCACTCTCCCACACACCCACTCTCCCACACACCCACTCTCCCACACACCCACTCTCCCACACACCCACTCTCCCACACACCCACTCTCCCACACACCCAATCTCCCACACACCCACACTCCCACACACCCACTCTCCCACACACCCACTCTCCCACACACCCACTCTCCCACACGCCCACTCTCCCACACGCCCACTCTCCCACACACCCACTCTGCCACACACCCACGCTCCCACACACCCAAACTCCCACACACCCACTCTCCCACACACCCACTCTCCAACGTACCCACTCTCCCAAGCACCCACTCGCCCACGCACCCACTCTCCCACACACCCACTCTCCCACACACCCACTCTCCCACACACCCACTCTCCCACACACCCACTCTCCCACACGCCCACTCTCCCACACACCCATTCTCCCACACACCCACTCTCCCACACACCCACTCTCCCACACACACACTCTCCCACGCAGCCACTCTCACACACACTCACTCTCCCACACACCCACTCTCCAACGTACCCACTCTCCCACGCACCCACTCTCCCACACACCCACTCTCCCACAGACCCACTCTCCCACACACTCACTCTCCCACACACCCACTCTCCAACGTACCCACTCTCCCAAGCACCCACTCGCCCACGCACCCACTCTCCCACACGCCCACTCTCCCACACACCCATTCTCCCACACACCCACTCTCCCACACACCCACTCTCCCACACACCCACTCTCCCACACACCCACTCTCCCACACGCCCACTCTCCCACACACCCATAAACCCACACACCCACTCTCCCACACACCCACTCTCCCACACACACACTCTCCCACGCAGCCACTCTCCCACACACTCACTCTCCCACACACCCACTCTCCAACGTACCCACTCTCCCACGCACCCACTCTCCCACACACCCACTCTCCCACAGACCCACTATCCCACGCACCCACTCTCCCACGCACCCACACTCCCACGCACCCACTCTCCCACACACCAACTCTCCCACAGACCCACTCTCCCACACACTCACTCTCCCACACACCCACTCTCCAACGTACCCACTCTCCCAAGCACCCACTCTCCCAAGCACCCACACTCCTACGCACTCACTCTCCCACACACCCACTCTCCCACAGACCCACTCTCCCACACACTCACTCTCCCACACGCCCACTCTCCCACGCACCCACTCTCCCACGCACCCACTCTCCCACGCACCCACTCTCCCACGCACCCACTCTCCCACGCACCCACACTCCCACGCACTCACTCTCCCACACACCCACTCTCCCACAGACCCACTCTCCCACACACTCACTCTCCCACACGCCCACTCTCCCACGCACCCACTCTCCCACGCACCCACACTCCCACGCACCCACTCTCCCACGCACCCACTCTCCCACAGACCCACTCTCCCACGCACCCACTCTCCCACACACCCACTCTCCCACACACCCATTCTGTCACACACCCACACTCCCACACGCCCACTCTCCCACACACCCACTCTCCCAAACACCCACACTCCCACACGCCCACTCTCCCACAAACCCACTCTCCCACACACCCACACTCCCACACACCCACTCTCCCACACACCCACTCTCCCACACACCCACTCTCCCACGCACCCACTCTGCCACACACCCACATTCCCACACACCCACTCTCCCACACACCAACTCTCCCACACACCCACTCTGCCACACACCCACTCTCCCACACACCCACCCTGCCACACACCCACTCTGCCACACACCCACAATCCCACACACCCACTCTCCCACAAACCCACTCTGCCACACACCCACTCTGCCACACACCCACTATGCCACACACCTACACTCCCACACACCCATTCTCCCACACACCCACGTTCCCACACACTCACTCTCCCACACACCCACTCTCCCACACACACATTCTCCCACAGACCCACTCTCCCACACACTCACTCTCACACACGCCCACTCTTCCACGCACCCACTCTCCCACGCACCCACACTCCCACGCACCCACTCTCCCACGAACCCAGTCTCCCACGCACCCACTCTCCCACAGACCCACTCTCCCACGCACCCACTCTCCCACGCACCCACTCTCCCACACACCCACACTCCCACACGCCCACTCTCCCACACACCCACTCTCCCACACACCCACACTCCCACACACCCACTCTCCCACACACCCACTCTCCCACACACCCACTCTCCCACGCACCCACTCTGCCACACACCCACACTCCCACACACCCACTCTGCCACACACCCACTCTCCCACACACCCACTCTGCCACACACCCACTCTGCCACACACCCACTCTCCCACACACCCACTCTCCCACGCACCCACTCTGCCACACACCCACTCTCCCACACACCCACTCTCCCACACACCCACTCTCCCACACACCCACTCTCCCACACACCCAATCTCCCACACACCCACACTCCCACACACCCACTCTCCCACACACCCACTCTCCCACACACCCACTCTCCCAAACACCCACACTCCCACACGCCCACTCTCCCACAAACCCACTCTCCCACACACCCACACTCCCACACACCCACTCTCCCACACACCCACTCTCCCACACACCCACTCTCCCACGCACCCACTCTGCCACACACCCACATTCCCACACACCCACTCTCCCACACACCAACTCTCCCACACACCCACTCTGCCACACACCCACTCTCCCACACACCCACCCTGCCACACACCCACTCTGCCACACACCCACAATCCCACACACCCACTCTCCCACAAACCCACTCTGCCACACACCCACTCTGCCACACACCCACTATGCCACACACCTACACTCCCACACACCCATTCTCCCACACACCCACGTTCCCACACACTCACTCTCCCACACACCCACTCTCCCACACACCCACTCTCCCACGCACCCACTCTCCCACGCACCCACACTCCCACGCACTCACTCTCCCACACACCCACTCTCCCACAGACCCACTCTCCCACACACTCACTCTCCCACACGCCCACTCTCCCACGCACCCACTCTCCCACGCACCCACACTCCCACGCACCCACTCTCCCACGCACCCACTCTCCCACAGACCCACTCTCCCACGCACCCACTCTCCCACACACCCACTCTCCCACACACCCATTCTGTCACACACCCACACTCCCACACGCCCACTCTCCCACACACCCACTCTCCCAAACACCCACACTCCCACACGCCCACTCTCCCACAAACCCACTCTCCCACACACCCACACTCCCACACACCCACTCTCCCACACACCCACTCTCCCACACACCCACTCTCCCACGCACCCACTCTGCCACACACCCACATTCCCACACACCCACTCTCCCACACACCAACTCTCCCACACACCCACTCTGCCACACACCCACTCTCCCACACACCCACCCTGCCACACACCCACTCTGCCACACACCCACAATCCCACACACCCACTCTCCCACAAACCCACTCTGCCACACACCCACTCTGCCACACACCCACTATGCCACACACCTACACTCCCACACACCCATTCTCCCACACACCCACGTTCCCACACACTCACTCTCCCACACACCCACTCTCCCACACACACATTCTCCCACAGACCCACTCTCCCACACACTCACTCTCACACACGCCCACTCTTCCACGCACCCACTCTCCCACGCACCCACACTCCCACGCACCCACTCTCCCACGAACCCAGTCTCCCACGCACCCACTCTCCCACAGACCCACTCTCCCACGCACCCACTCTCCCACGCACCCACTCTCCCACACACCCACACTCCCACACGCCCACTCTCCCACACACCCACTCTCCCACACACCCACACTCCCACACACCCACTCTCCCACACACCCACTCTCCCACACACCCACTCTCCCACGCACCCACTCTGCCACACACCCACACTCCCACACACCCACTCTGCCACACACCCACTCTCCCACACACCCACTCTGCCACACACCCACTCTGCCACACACCCACTCTCCCACACACCCACTCTCCCACGCACCCACTCTGCCACACACCCACTCTCCCACACACCCACTCTCCCACACACCCACTCTCCCACACACCCACTCTCCCACACACCCAATCTCCCACACACCCACACTCCCACACACCCACTCTCCCACACACCCACTCTCCCACACACCCACACTCCCACACACCCACTCTCCCACACACCCACTCTCCCACACACCCACTCTCCCACGCACCCACTCTGCCACACACCCACACTCCCACACACCCACTCTGCCACACACCCACTCTCCCACACACCCACTCTGCCACACACCCACTCTGCCACACACCCACTCTCCCACACACCCACTCTCCCACGCACCCACTCTGCCACACACCCACTCTCCCACACACCCACTCTCCCACACACCCACTCTCCCACACACCCACTCTCCCACACACCCAATCTCCCACACACCCACACTCCCACACACCCACTCTCCCACACACCCACTCTCCCACACACCCACTCTCCCAAACACCCACACTCCCACACGCCCACTCTCCCACAAACCCACTCTCCCACACACCCACACTCCCACACACCCACTCTCCCACACACCCACTCTCCCACACACCCACTCTCCCACGCACCCACTCTGCCACACACCCACATTCCCACACACCCACTCTCCCACACACCAACTCTCCCACACACCCACTCTGCCACACACCCACTCTCCCACACACCCACCCTGCCACACACCCACTCTGCCACACACCCACAATCCCACACACCCACTCTCCCACAAACCCACTCTGCCACACACCCACTCTGCCACACACCCACTATGCCACACACCTACACTCCCACACACCCATTCTCCCACACACCCACGTTCCCACACACTCACTCTCCCACACACCCACTCTCCCACACACCCACTCTCCCACGCACCCACTCTCCCACGCACCCACACTCCCACGCACTCACTCTCCCACACACCCACTCTCCCACAGACCCACTCTCCCACACACTCACTCTCCCACACGCCCACTCTCCCACGCACCCACTCTCCCACGCACCCACACTCCCACGCACCCACTCTCCCACGCACCCACTCTCCCACAGACCCACTCTCCCACGCACCCACTCTCCCACACACCCACTCTCCCACACACCCATTCTGTCACACACCCACACTCCCACACGCCCACTCTCCCACACACCCACTCTCCCAAACACCCACACTCCCACACGCCCACTCTCCCACAAACCCACTCTCCCACACACCCACACTCCCACACACCCACTCTCCCACACACCCACTCTCCCACACACCCACTCTCCCACGCACCCACTCTGCCACACACCCACATTCCCACACACCCACTCTCCCACACACCAACTCTCCCACACACCCACTCTGCCACACACCCACTCTCCCACACACCCACCCTGCCACACACCCACTCTGCCACACACCCACAATCCCACACACCCACTCTCCCACAAACCCACTCTGCCACACACCCACTCTGCCACACACCCACTATGCCACACACCTACACTCCCACACACCCATTCTCCCACACACCCACGTTCCCACACACTCACTCTCCCACACACCCACTCTCCCACACACACATTCTCCCACAGACCCACTCTCCCACACACTCACTCTCCCACACACCCACTCTCCCACACACCCACTCTCCCACGCACCCACTCTGCCACACACCCACACTCCCACACACCCACTCTGCCACACACCCACTCTCCCACACACCCACTCTGCCACACACCCACTCTGCCACACACCCACTCTCCCACACACCCACTCTCCCACGCACCCACTCTGCCACACACCCACTCTCCCACACACCCACTCTGCCACACACCCACTCTCCCACACACCCACTCTCCCACGCACCCACTCTGCCACACACCCACTCTCCCACACACCCACTCTCCCACGCACCCACTCTGCCACACACCCACTCTCCCACACACCCACTCTGCCACACACCCACTCTGCCACACACCCACTCTCCCACACACCCACTCTCCCACACACCCACTCTCCCACACACCCACTCTCCCACACACCCACTCTCCCACACACCCACACTCCCACACACCCTCTCTGCCACACACCCACTCTCCCACACACCCACTCTCCCACACACCCACTCTGCCACACACCCACTCTCCCACACACCCACTCTCCCACACACCCACTCTGCCACACACCCACTCTCCCACACACCCACACTCCCACACACCCACACTCCCACACACCCACTCTCCCACACACCCAATCTCCCACACACCCAATCTCCCACACACCCACACTCCCACACACCCACTCTCCCACACACCCAATCTCCCACACACCCAAACTCCCACACACCCACTCTCCCACACACCCACTCTCCCACACACACACTCTCCCACACACCCACTCTCCCACACACCCACTCTCCCACACGCCCACTCTCCCACACACCCACTCTCCCACACACCCACTCTCCCACACACCCACTCTCCCACACACCCACTCTCCCACACACCCACTCTGCCACACACCCACGCTCCCACACGCCCACTCTCCCACACACCCACTCTGCCACACACCCACGCTCCCACACACCCACACACCCACACTCCCACACGCCCACTCTCCCAAACACCCACACGCCCACTCTCCCACACACCCACACTCCCACACACCCACTCTCCCACACACCCACTCTGCCACACACCCACTCTGCCACACACCCACTCTCCCACGCACCCACTCTCCCACGCACCCACTCTCCCACGCACCCACTCTCCCACACACTCACTCTCCCACACACCCACTCTCCCACACACCGATTCTCCCACACACCCACTCTCCCACACACCCACTCTCCCACACACCCACTCTCCCACACACCCACTCTCCCACACGCCCACTCTCCCACGCACCCACTCTCCCACACACCCACTCTCCCACACACACACTCTCCCACGCAGCCACTCTCACACACACTCACTCTCCCACACACCCACTCTCCAACGTACCCACTCTCCCACGCACCCACTCTCCCACACACCCACTCTCCCACAGACCCACTCTCCCACACACTCACTCTCCCACACACCCACTCTCCAACGTACCCACTCTCCCAAGCACCCACTCGCCCACGCACCCACTCTCCCACACGCCCACTCTCCCACACACCCATTCTCCCACACACCCACTCTCCCACACACCCACTCTCCCACACACCCACTCTCCCACACACCCACTCTCCCACACGCCCACTCTCCCACACACCCATTCTCCCACACACCCACTCTCCCACACACCCACTCTCCCACACACACACTCTCCCACGCAGCCACTCTCACACACACTCACTCTCCCACACACCCACTCTCCAACGTACCCACTCTCCCACGCACCCACTCTCCCACACACCCACTCTCCCACAGACCCACTATCCCACGCACCCACTCTCCCACGCACCCACACTCCCACGCACCCACTCTCCCACACACCAACTCTCCCACAGACCCACTCTCCCACACACTCACTCTCCCACACACCCACTCTCCAACGTACCCACTCTCCCAAGCACCCACTCTCCCAAGCACCCACTCTCCCACGCACCCACTCTCCCACGCACCCACACTCCCACGCACTCACTCTCCCACACACCCACTCTCCCACAGACCCACTCTCCCACACACTCACTCTCCCACACGCCCACTCTCCCACGCACCCACTCTCTCACGCACCCACACTCCCACGCACCCACTCTCCCACGCACCCACTCTCCCACAGACCCACTCTCCCACGCACCCACTCTCCCACACACCCACTCTCCCACACACCCATTCTGTCACACACCCACACTCCCACACTCCCACACGCCCACTCTCCCACACACCCACTCTCCCAAACACCCACACTCCCACACGCCCACTCTCCCACAAACCCACTCTCCCACACACCCACACTCCCACACACCCACTCTCCCACACACCCACTCTCCCACACACCCACTCTCCCACGCACCCACTCTGCCACACACCCACATTCCCACACACCCACTCTCCAACACACCAACTCTCCCACACACCCACTCTGCCACACACCCACTCTCCCACACACCCACCCTGCCACACACCCACTCTGCCACACACCCACAATCCCACACACCCACTCTCCCACAAACCCACTCTGCCACACACCCACTCTGCCACACACCCACTCTGCCACACACCTACACTCCCACACACCCATTCTCCCACACACCCACGTTCCCACACACTCACTCTCCCACACACCCACTCTCCCACACACACATTCTCCCACAGACCCACTCTCCCACACACTCACTCTCCCACACGCCCACTCTTCCACACACCCACTCTCCCACGCACCCACACTCCCACGCACCCACTCTCCCACGAACCCAGTCTCCCACGCACCCACTCTCCCACAGACCCACTCTCCCACGCACCCACTCTCCCACGCACCCACTCTCCCACACACCCACACTCCCACACGCCCACTCTCCCACACACCCACTCTCCCACACACCCACACTCCCACACACCCACTCTCCCACACACCCACTCTCCCACACACCCACTCTCCCACGCACCCACTCTGCCACACACCCACACTCCCACACACCCACTCTGCCACACACCCACTCTCCCACACACCCACTCTCCCACGCACCCACTCTGCCACACACCCACTCTCCCACTCTCCCACGCACCCACTCTGCCACACACCCACTCTCCCACACACCCACTCTGCCACACACCCACTCTGCCACACACCCACTCTCCCACACACCCACTCTCCCACACACCCACTCTCCCACACACCCACTCTCCCACACACCCACACTCCCACACACCCTCTCTGCCACACACCCACTCTCCCACACACCCACTCTCCCACACACCCACTCTGCCACACACCCACTCTCCCACACACCCACTCTGCCACACACCCACTCTCCCACACACCCACTCTGCCACACACCCACTCTCCCACACACCCACTCTGCCACACACCCACTCTCCCACACACCCACACTCCCACACACCCACACTCCCACACACCCACTCTCCCACACACCCAATCTCCCACACACCCACTCTGCCACACACCCACTCTCCCACACACCCACTCTCCCACACACCCACTCTCCCACACACCCACTCTGCCACACACCCACACTCCCACACACACACTCTGCCACACACCCACTCTCCCACGCACCCACTCTCCCACACACTCATTCTCCCACACACCCACTCTCCAACGTACCCATTCCCCACGCACCCACACTCCCACACACCCACTCTCCCACAGACCCACTCTCCCACACACCCACACTCCCACACACCCACTCTCCCACACACCCACTCTCCCACGCACCCACTCTCCCACACACTCACTCTCCCACACACCCACTCTCCAACGTACCCATTCCCCACGCACCCACACTCCCACACACCCACTCTCCCACAGACCCACTCTCCCACACACCCACACTCCCACACACCCACTCTCCCACACACCCACACTCCCACGCACCCACTCTCCCACAGACCAACTCTCCCACACACCCACACTCCCACACACCCACACTCCCACACACCCACACTCCCACACACCCACTCTGCCACACACCCAATCTCCCACACACCCACTCTGCCACACACCCACGCTCCCACACACCCACACTCCCACACACCCACTCTGCCACACACCCAATCTCCCACACACCCACTCTCCCACACACCCAATCTCCCACACACCCACTCTGCCACACACCCACACTCCCACACACCCACACTCCCACACACCCACTCTGCCACACACCCAATCTCCCACACACCCACTCTCCCACACACCCACTCTCCCACACACCCACTCTCCCACACACCCAATCTCCCACACACCCAATCTCCCACACACCCACTCTGCCACACACCCACTCTCCCACACACCCAATCTCCCACACACCCACTCTCCCACACACCCACTCTCCCACACACCCACTCTCCCACAAACCCAATCTCCCACACACCCAATCTCCCACACACCCAATCTCCCACACACCCACTCTCCCACGCGCCCACTCTCCCACACGCCCACTCTCCCACACACCCACTCTCCCACACACCCACGCTCCCACACACCCACTCTCCCACACATCCACTCTCCCACACATCCATTCTCCCACACGCCCACTCTCCCACACACCCACTCTCCCACACACCCACTCTGCCACACACCCACGCTCCCACACACCCACTCTCCCACACACCCACTCTCCCACACGCCCACTCTCCCACACACCCACTCTCCCACACGCCCACTCTCCCACACACCCACTCTCCCACACGCCCACTCTCCCACACACCCACTCTCCCACACACTCACTCTGCCACACACCCACGCTCCCACACACCCACTCTCCCACACACCCACTCTCCCACACGCCCACTCTCCCACACACCCACTCTCCCACACACCCAATCTCCCACACACCCAATCTCCCACACACCCACGCACCCACACACACACTCTCCCACACACCCACTCTCCCACACACCCACTCTCCCACACACCCACTCTCCCACACACCCACTCTCCCACACACACACTCTCCCACACAACCACTCTCCCACACACCCACTCTGCCACACACCCACTCTGCCACACACCCACGCTCCCACACGCCCACTCTCCCACACACCCACTCTGCCACACACCCACGCTCCCACACACCCACACACCCACACTCCCACACGCCCACTCTCCCAAACACCCACACGCCCACTCTCCCACACTCCCACACTCCCACACAACCACTCTCCCACACACCCACTCTGCCACACACCCACTCTCCCACGCACCCACTCTCCCACGCACCCACTCTCCCACACACCCACTCTCCCAAGCACCCACTCGTCCACGCACCCACTCTCCCACGCGCCCACTCTCCCACACACCCATTCTCCCACACACCCACTCTCCCACACACCCACTCTCCCACACACCCACTCTCCCACACGCCCACTCTCCCACACACCCATTCTCCCACACACCCACTCTCCCACACACCCACTCTCCCACACACACACTCTCCCACGCAGCCACTCTCACACACACTCACTCTCCCACACACCCACTCTCCCACAGACCCACTATCCCACGCACCCTCTCTCCCACGCACCCACACTCCCACGCACCCACTCTCCCACACACCAACTCTCCCACAGACCCACTCTCCCACACACTCACTCTCCCACACACCCACTCTCCAACGTACCCACTCTCCCAAGCACCCACTCTCCCAAGCACCCACTCTCCCACGCACCCACTCTCCCACGCACTCACTCTCCCACACACCCACTCTCCCACAGACCCACTCTCCCACACACTCACTCTCCCACACGCCCACTCTCCCACGCACCCACTCTCCCACGCACCCACACTCCCACGCACCCACTCTCCCACGCACCCACTCTCCCAGAGACCCACTCTCCCACGCACCCACTCTCCCACACACCCACTCTCCCACACACCCATTCTGTCACACACCCACACTCCCACACGCCCACTCTCCCACACACCCACTCTCCCAAACACCCACACTCCCACACGCCCACTCTCCCACAAACCCACTCTCCCACACACCCACACTCCCACACACCCACTCTCCCACACACCCACTCTCCCACACACCCACTCTCCCACGCACCCACTCTGCCACACACCCACATTCCCACACACCCACTCTCCCACACACCAACTCTCCCACACACCCACTCTGCCACACACCCACCCTGCCACACACCCACTCTGCCACACACCCACATTCCCACACACCCACTCTCCCACACACCAACTCTCCCACACACCCACTCTGCCACACACCCACCCTGCCACACACCCACTCTGCCACACATCCACATTCCCACACACCCACTCTCCCACACACCCACATTCCCACACACCCACTCTCCCACACACCAACTCTCCCACACACCCACTCTGCCACACACCCACCCTGCCACACACCCACTCTGCCACACACCCACATTCCCACACACCCACTCTCCCACACACCAACACTCCCACACACCCACTCTCCCACACAACCACACTGCCACACACCCACTCTGCCACACACCCACAATCCCACACACCCACTCTCCCACAAACCCACTCTGCCACACACCCACTCTGCCACACACCCACTCTGCCACACACCTACACTCCCACACACCCATTCTCCCACACACCCACGTTCCCACACACTCACTCTCCCACACACCCACTCTCCCACACACACATTCTCCCACAGATCCACTCTCCCACACACTCACTCTCCCACACGCCCACTCTTCCACGCACCCACTCTCCCACGCACCCACACTCCCACGCACCCACTCTCCCACAGAACCACTCTCCCACGCACCCACTCTCCCACGCACCCACTCTCCCACACACCCACACTCCCACACGCCCACTCTCCCACACACCCACTCTCCCACACACCCACACTCCCACACGCCCACTCTCCCACACACCCACTCTCCCACACACCCACTCCCCACACACCCACTCTCCCACGCACCCACTCTGCCACACACCCACTCTCCCACACACCCACACTCCCACACACCCACTCTCCCACACACCCACTCTCCCACACACCCACTCTCCCACACACCCACTCTCCCACACACCCACTCTCCCACAAACCCACTCTCCCACACACCCACACTCCCACACACCCACTCTCCCACACACCCACTCTCCCACGCACCCACTCTGCCACACACCCACTCTCCCACGCACCCACTCTGCCACACACCCAATCTCCCACACACCCACTCTCCCACGCACCCACTCTGCCACGCACCCACTCTCCCACACACCCACACTCCCACACGCCCACTCTCCCACACACCCACTCTCCCACACACCCACACTCCCACACACCCACTCTCCCACACACCCACTCTCCCACACACCCACTCTCCCACACACCCACTCTGCCACACACCCACTCTCCCACACACCCACTCTCCCACACACCCAATCTCCCACACACCCACTCTCCCACACACCCACTCTCCCACACACCCACTCTCCCACACACCCACTCTCCCACACACCCAATCTCCCACACGCCCACTCTTCCACGCACCCACTCTCCCACGCACCCACACTCCCACGCACCCACTCTCCCACAGAACCACTCTCCCACGCACCCACTCTCCCACGCACCCACTCTCCCACACACCCACACTCCCACACGCCCACTCTCCCACACACCCACTCTCCCACACACCCACACTCCCACACGCCCACTCTCCCACACACCCACTCTCCCACACACCCACTCTCCCACACACCCACTCTCCCACGCACCCACTCTGCCACACACCCACTCTCCCACACACCCACACTCCCACACACCCACTCTCCCACACACCCACTCTCCCACACACCCACTCTCCCACACACCCACTCTCCCACAAACCCACTCTCCCACACACCCACACTCCCACACACCCACTCTCCCACACACCCACTCTCCCACACACCCACTCTCCCACGCACCCACTCTGCCACACACCCACACTCCCACGCACCCACTCTCCCACGAACCCAGTCTCCCACGCACCCACTCTCCCACAGACCCACTCTCCCACGCACCCACTCTCCCACGCACCCACTCTCCCACACACCCACACTCCCACACGCCCACTCTCCCACACACCCACTCTCCCACACACCCACACACCCACTCTCCCACACACCCACTCTCCCACACACCCACTCTCCCACGCACCCACTCTGCCACACACCCACTCTCCCACGCACCCACTCTGCCACACACCCACTCTCCCACACACCCACTCTCCCACGCACCCACTCTCCCACGCACCCACTCTCCCACACACCCACACTCCCACACGCCCACTCTCCCACACACCCACTCTCCCACACACCCACACTCCCACACACCCACTCTCCCACACACCCACTCTCCCACACACCCACTCTCCCACACACCCACTCTGCCACACACCCACTCTCCCACACACCCACTCTCCCACACACCCAATCTCCCACACACCCACTCTCCCACACACCCACGCTCCCACACACCCACACTCCCACGCACCCACTCTCCCACGCACCCACTCTGCCACACACCCACTCTCCCACACACCCACTCTGCCACACACCCACTCTCCCACATACCCACTCTCCCACACACCCACACTCCCACACACCCACTCTCCCACGCACCCACTCTCCCACGCACCCACTCTGCCACACACCCACACTCCCACACACCCACTCTCCCACATACCCACTCTCCCACACACCCACACTCCCACACACACACTCTCCCACGCACCCACTCTCCCACGCACCCACTCTGCCACACACCCACACTCCCACACACCCACTCTGCCACACACCCACTCTCCCACACACCCACACTCCCACACACCCACTCTGCCACACACCCACACTCCCACACACCCACTCTCCCACACACCCACACTCCCACACACCCACTCTGCCACACACCCACACTCCCACACACCCACTCTCCCACACACCCACTCTCCCACACACCCACTCTCCCACACACCCACTCTCCCACACACCCACACTCCCACACACCCACTCTCCCACATACCCACTCTCCCACACACCCACTCTCCCACACACCCACTCTCCCACACACCCACACTCCCACACACCCACTCTCCCACACACCCACTCTCCCACACACCCACACTCCCACACACCCACTCTGCCACACACCCACACTCCCACACACCCACTCTCCCACACACCCACTCTCCCACACACCCACACTCCCACACACCCACTCTGCCACACACCCACACTCCCACACACCCACTCTGCCACACACCCACACTCCCACACACCCACTCTCCCACACACCCACTCTCCCACACACCCACACTCCCACACGCCCATTCTCCCACACACCCAATCTCCCACACACCCACTCTCCCACGCACCCACTCTCCCACACACCCACTCTCCCACACACCCACACTCCCACACGCCCATTCTCCCACACACCCACTCTCCCACACACCCACACTCCCACACACCCACTCTCCCACACACCCACTCTCCCACACACCCACACTCCCACACGCCCATTCTCCCACACACCCACTCTCCCACACACCCACACTCCCACACACCCACTCTCCCACACACCCACTCTCCCACACACCCACACTCCCACACGCCCATTCTCCCACACACCCACTCTCCCACACACCCACACTCCCACTCTCCCACACACCCACTCTGCCACGCACCCACTTTCCCACACACCCACTCTCCCACACACCCACTCTCCCACACACCCACACTCCCACACACCCACTCTCCCACACACCCACTCTCCCACACACCCACACTCCCACACGCCCATTCTCCCACACACCCACTCTCCCACACACCCACACTCCCACACACCCACTCTCCCACACACCCACTCTCCCACACACCCACACTCCCACACGCCCATTCTCCCACACACCCACTCTCCCACACACCCACACTCCCACACACCCACTCTCCCACACACCCACTCTGCCACGCACCCACTTTCCCACACACTCACTCTCCCACACACCCACTCTCCAACGTACCCACTCTCCCAAGCACCCACTCGCCCACGCACCCACTCTCCCACACGCCCACTCTCCCACACACCCATTCTCCCACACACACACTCTCCCACACACCCACTCTCCCACACACCCACTCTCCCACACACCCACTCTCCCACACACCCACTCTCCCACACACACACTCTCCCACACACACACTCTCCCACGCAGCCACTCTCCCACACACTCACTCTCCCACACACCCACTCTCCAACGTACCCACTCTCCCACGCACCCACTCTCCCACACACCCACTCTCCCACGTACCCACTCTCCCACACACCCACTCTCCCACACACCCACTCTCCCACACACACACTCTCCCACACACACACTCTCCCACGCAGCCACTCTCCCACACACTCACTCTCCCACACACCCACTCTCCAACGTACCCACTCTCCCACACACCCACTCTCCCACACACCCACTCTCCCACACACCCACTCTCCCACAGACCCACTATCCCACGCACCCACTCTCCCACGCACCCACACTCCCACGCACCCACTCTCCCACACACCAACTCTCCCACAGACCCACTCTCCCACACACTCACTCTCCCACACACCCACTCTCCAACGTACCCACTCTCCCAAGCACCCACTCTCCCAAGCACCCACTCTCCCACGCACCCACTCTCCCACAGACCCACTCTCCCACAGACCCACTCTCCCACACACTCACTCTCCCACACGCCCACTCTCCCACGCACCCACTCTCCCACGCACCCACACTCCCACGCACCCACTCTCCCACGCACCCACTCTCCCACAGACCCACTCTCCCACGCACCCACTCGCCCACACACCCACTCTCCCACACACCCATTCTGCCACACACCCACACTCCCACACGCCCACTCTCCCACACACCCACTCTCCCAAACACCCACACTCCCACACGCCCACTGTCCCACACACCCACTCTCCCACACACCCACACTCCCACACACCCACTCTCCCACACACCCACACGCCCACTCTCCCACACACCCACTCTCCCACACACCCACACTCCCACACACCCACTCTGCCACACACCCACTCTCCCACACACCCACTCTCCCACGCACCCACTCTGCCACACACCCACACACCCACTCTGCCACACACCCACTCTGCCACACACCCACTCTCCCACACACCCACTCTCCCACGCACCCACTCTGCCACACACCCACTCTCCCACACACCCACTCTCCCACGCACCCACTCTGCCACACACCCACACACCCACTCTGCCACACACCCACACTCCCACACACACACTCTGCCGCACACCCACTCTGCCACACATCCACTCTGCCACACACTCACTCTCCCACACACCCACTCTCCCACACACAAACTGTCCCACGCACCCACTCTCCCACACACTCACTCTCCCACACACCCACTCTCCAACGTACCCACTATCCCAAGCACCCACTCTCCCACACACCCACTCTCCCACACACCAACTCTCCCACACACCCACTCTCTCACGTACCCACTCTCCCACACACCCACTCTCCCACGTACGCACTCACCCACACGCCCACTCTCCCACACACCCACACTCCCACACACCCACTCTCCGACACGCCCACACTCCCACACACCCACACTCCCACAAACCCACTCTCCCACACACCCACTCTCCCACGTACGCACTCACCCACACGCCCACTCTCCCACACACCCACACTGCCACACACCCACTCTCCGACACGCCCACACTCCCACACACCCACTCTCCCACACGCCCACTCTCCCACAAATCTACTCTCCCACGCACCCACTCTCCCACACACCCACGCTCCCACACATCCACTCTCCCACGCACCCACTCTCCCACGCACCCACACTCCCACAAACCCACTCTCCCACACACCCACTCTCCCACACACCCACTCTCCCACGTACGCACTCACCCACACGCCCAGTCTCCCACGCACCCACACTCCCACACACCCACTCTCCGACACACCCACACTCCCACACACCCACACGCCCACAAACCCACTCTCCCACACACCGACTCTCCCACACACCCACTCTCCCACACACCCACTCTCCCACACACCCACTCTCCCACGTACCCACTCTCCCACACACCCACTCTCCCACACACCCACTCTCCCACGTACGCACTCACTCACACGCCCACTCTCCCACAAACCCACTCTCCCACACACCCACTCTCCCACGCACCCACTCTCCCACGCACCCACATTCCCACACACCCACTCTCCCACACACCCACTCTCCCACGCACCCACATTCCCACACACCCACACTCCCACACACCCACTCTCCCACACGCCCACTCTCCCACGCACCCAAACTCCCACGCACCCAAACTCCCACGCACAGACTCTCCCACGCACCCACTCTCCCACGCACCCACACTCCCACGCACCACTCTCCCACGCACCCACTCTCCCACGCAACAACTCTCCCACAGACCCACTCTCCCACACACCCAAACTCCCACACGCCCACTCTCCCACACTCCCACACACCCACTCTCCCACGCACCCACTCTCCCACGCACCCACTCTCCCACGCACCCACACTCCCACGCACGCACTCTCCCCCACGCCCACACTCCCACGCACCCACTCTCCCACGCACCCACACTCCCACGCACCCACTCTCACATGCACCCACACTCCCACGCACCCACTCTCCCAAGTACCCACTCGCCCACGCACCCACTCTCCCACACACCCACTCTCCCACACACCCACTCTCCCACACACCCACTCACCCACACACCCACACTCCCACGCACCCACTCTCCCAAGTACCCACTCGCCCACGCACCCACTCTCCCACACACCCACTCTCCCACACACCCACTCTCCCACACACCCACTCACCCACACACCCATTCTCCCACGCACCCACTCTCCCACACACCCACTCTCACACACACCCACTCTCCCACACGCCCACTCTCCCACACACCCATTCTCACACACACCCACTCTCCCACACACACACTCTCCAACGCAGCCACTCTCCCAAGCACCCACACTCCCACACACCCACTCTCCCACACACCCACTCTCCCACACACGCATTCTCCCACACACCCACTCTCCCACACACCCACTCTCCCACACACACACTCTCCCACACACCCACTCTCCCACACACCCACTCTCCCACACACACACTCTCCCACACACCCACTCTCCCACACACCCACTCTCCCACACACGCATTCTCCCACACACCCACTCTCCCACACACCCACTCTCCCACACACGCATTCTCCCACACACCCACTCTCCCACACACCCACTCTCCCACACACACACTCTCCCACACACCCACTCTCCCACACACCCACTCTCCCACACACTCACTCTCCCACACACCCACTCTCCCACACACCCACTCTCCAACGTACCCACTCTCCCAAGCACCCACTCTCCCACGCACCCACTCTCCCAAGCACCTACTCTCCCACGCACCCACTCTCCCACACACCCACTCTCCCACACACACACTCTCCCACACAGCCACTCTCCCACACACTCACTCTCCCACACACCCACTCTCCCACACACCCACTCTCCAACGTACCCACTCTCCCAAGCACCCACTCTCCCACGCACCCACTCTCCCAAGCACCCAGTCTCCCACGCACCCACTCTCCCACACACCCACTCTCCAACGTACCCACTCTCCCAAGCACCCACTCTCCCACACACCCACTCTCCCACAGACCCACTCTCCCACACACTCACTCTCCCACACGCCCACTCTCCCACGCACCCACTCTCCCACGCACCCACACTCCCACGCACCACTCTCCCACGCACCCACTCTCCCACGCACCCACTCTCCCACACACCCACTCTCCCACAGACCCACTCTCCCACACACTCACTCTCCCACACGCCCACTCTCCCACGCACCCACTCTCCCACGCACCCACACTCCCACGCACCACTCTCCCACGCACCCACTCTCCCACGCACCCACTCTCCCACAGAACCACTCTCCCACACACCCACACTCCCACACGCCCACTCTCCCACACGCCCACTCTCCCACACACCCACTCTCCCACACACCCACACTCCCACACACCCACTCTCCCACGCACCCACTCTCCCACACACCCACACTCCCACACGCCCACACTCCCACACGCCCACTCTCCCACACGCCCACTCTCCCACACACCCACTCTCCCACACACTCACTCTCCCACACACCCACTCTCCCACACACCCACTCTCCCACGCACCCAATCTGCCACACACCCACACTCCCACGCACCCACTCTCCCACGAACCCACACTCCCACGCACCCACTCTCCAACGTACCCACTCTCCCAAGCACCCACTCTCCCACACACCCACTCTCCCACAGACCCACTCTCCCACACACTCACTCTCCCACACGCCCACTCTCCCACGCACCCACTCTCCCACGCACCCACACTCCCACGCACCACTCTCCCACGCACCCACTCTCCCACGCACCCACTCTCCCACACACCCACTCTCCCACAGACCCACTCTCCCACACACTCACTCTCCCACACGCCCACTCTCCCACGCACCCACTCTCCCACGCACCCACACTCCCACGCACCACTCTCCCACGCACCCACTCTCCCACGCACCCACTCTCCCACAGACCCACTCTCCCACACACCCACACTCCCACACGCCCACTCTCCCACACGCCCACTCTCCCACACACCCACTCTCCCACACACCCACACTCCCACACACCCACTCTCCCACGCACCCACTCTCCCACACACCCACACTCCCACACGCCCACACTCCCACACGCCCACACTCCCACACGCCCACTCTCCCACACGCCCACTCTCCCACACGCCCACTCTCCCACACGCCCACTCTCCCACACACCCACTCTCCCACACACTCACTCTCCAACACACCCACTCTCCCACACACCCACTCTCCCACGCACCCAATCTGCCACACACCCACACTCCCACACACCCACTCTCCCACACACCCACACTCCCACACACCCACACTCCCACACGCCCACACTCCCACACGCCCACACTCCCACACGCCCACTCTCCCACACGCCCACTCTCCCACACACCCACTCTCCCACACACTCACTCTCCCACACACCCACTCTCCCACACACCCACTCTCCCACACACCCACTCTGCCACACACCCACTCTCCCACACACCCACTCTGCCACACACCCACTCTGCCACACACCCACTCTGCCACGCACCCAATCTGCCACACACCCACTCTCCCACACACCCACTCTGCCACACACCCACTCTGCCACGCACCCAATCTGCCACACACCCACACTCCCACACACCCACTCTCCCACACGCCCACTCTCCCACACGCCCACTCTCCCACACACCCACTCTCCCACACACTCACTCTCCCACACACCCACTCTCCCACACACCCACTCTCCCACGCACCCAATCTGCCACACACCCACACTCCCACACACACACTCCGCCACACACCCACTCTCCCACGCACCCACTCTGCCACACACCCACACTCCCACACACCCACTCTCCCACACACCCACTCTCCCACACACCCACTCTCCCACACACCCACTCTCCCACGCACCCACTCTGCCACACACCCACACTCCCACACACCCACTCTCCCACACACCCACTCTGCCACACACCCACTCTGCCACACACCCACTCTGCCACACACCCATACTCCCACACACCCATTCTCCCACACACCCACGTTCCCACACACTCATTCTCCCACACACACACTCTCCCACGCACCCACTCTCCCACACACTCACTCTCCCACGCACCCACTCTCCAACGTACCCACTCTCCCAAGCACCCACTCGCCCACGCACCCACTCTCCCACGCACCCATTCTCCCACACACCCACGTTCCCACACACTCATTCTCCCACACACACACTCTCCCACGCACCCACTCTCCCACACACCCACTCTCCCACACACCCACTCTCCCACGCACCCACTCTCCCACGCACCCACTCTCCCACGCACCCACATTCCCACACGCCCACTCTCCCACAGACCCACACTCCCACACACCCACTCTCCCAAACACCCACTCTCCCACACACCCACTCTCCCACACACCCACTCTCCCACACACCCACTCTCCCACACACCCACTCTCCCACACACCCACTCTCCCACACACCCACTCTCCCACACACCCACTCTCCCACACACCCACTCTCCCACACACCCACTCTCCCACGCACCCACACTCCCACGTACGCACCCACCCACACGCCCACACACCCACACTCCCACACACCCACTCTCCGACACGCCCACACTCCCACACACCCACGCTCCCACAAACCCACTCTCCCACACACCCACTCTCCCACACACCCACTCTCCCACGTACCCACTCTCCCACACACCCACTCTACCACGTACGCACTCACTCACACGCCCACTCTCCCACACACCCACACTCCCACACACCCACTCTCCCACACACCCACTCTCCCACACACCCACTCTCCCACACACCCACTCTCCCACACACCCACTCTCCCACGTACGCACCCACCCACACGCCCACACGCCCACACTCCCACACACCCACTCTCCGACACGCCCACACTCCCACACACCCACGCTCCCACAAACCCACTCTCCCACACACCCACTCTCCCACACACCCACTCTCCCACGTACCCACTCTCCCACACACCCACTCTCCCACACACCCACACTCCCACACACCCACACTCCCACACACCCACTCTCCCACACACCCAATCTCCCACACACCCACTCTCCGACACGCCCACACTCCCACACACCCACTCTCCCACACATCCACTCTCCCACACGCCCACTCTCCCATAAACCCGCTCTCCCACACACCCAATCTCCCACACACCCACTCTCCCACACACCCACACTCCCACACATCCACTCTCCCACACGCCCACTCTCCCATAAACCCACTCTCCCACACACCCACTCTCCCAAACACCCACTCTCCCACGCACCCACACTCCCACAAACCCACTCTCCCACAAACCCACTCTCCCACACACCCACTCTCCCACACACCCACTCTCCCACGTACGCACTCACCCACACGCCCACTCTCCCACACACCCACACTCCCACACACCCACTCTCCGACACGCCCACACTCCACACACCCACACTCCCACAAACCCACTCTCCCACACACCGACTCTCCCACACACCCACTCTCCCACACACCCACTCTCCCACACACCCACTCTCCCACACACCCACTCTCCCACGTACCCACTCTCCCACACACCCACTCTCCCACGTACGCACTCACTCACACGCCCACTCTCCCACAAACCCACTCTCCCACACACCCACTCTCCCACGCACCCACTCTCCCACACACCCACTCTCCCACACACCCACTCTCCCACGCACCCACTCTCCCACGCACCCACTCTCCCACACACCCACTCTCCCACACACCCACTCTCCCACACACCCACTCTCCCACACACCCACTCTCCCACACACCCACTCTCCCACACACCCACTCTCCCACACACCCACTCACCCACACACCCACTCTCCCACACACCCACTCTCCCACACACCCACTCTCCCACACACCCACTCTCCCACACACCCACTCTCCCACACACCCACTCTCCCACGCACCCACTCTCCCACGCACCCACACTCCCACGCACCCACTCTCCCACGCACCCACTCTCCCACACACCCACTCTCCCACACACCCACTCTCCCACACACCCACTCTCCCACGTAACCACTCTCCCACACACCCACTCTCCCACGTACCCACACTCCCACACACCCACTCTCCCACACACCCACACTCCCACACACCCACTCTCCCACACACCCACTCTCCCACACACCCACACTCCCACACACCCACACTCCCACACACCCACTCTCCCACACACCCACTCTCCCACAGACCCACTCACCCACGCACCCACTCTCCCACGCACCCACACTCCCACGTACCCACTCTCCCACACACCCACTCTCCCACGTACCCACTCTCCCACACGCCCACTCTCCCACGCACCCACTCTCCCACGCACCCACTCTCCCACGCACCCACTCTCCCACACACCCACTCTCCCACGTACCCACTCTCCCACACACCCACTCTCCCACGTACTCACTCTCCCACACGCCCACTCTCCCACGCACCCACTCTCCCACGCACCCACTCTCCCGCGCGCCCACTCTCCCGCGCGCCCACTCTCCCACGCACTCACTCTCCCACGCACCCACTCACCCACAAGCCCACACTCCCACGCACCCACTCTCCCACGCACCCACACTCAAAACGCACCCACTCTCGCACACGCCCACACTCCCACGCACCACTCTCCCGTGCGCCCACTCTCCCACGCACCCACTCTCCCACGCACCCACTCTCCCACATGCCCACTCTCCCACGCACCCATTCTCCCACGCACCCACTCACCCACACGCCCACACTCCCACGCACCCACTCTCCCACGCACCCACACTCAAAACGCACCCACTCTCACACACGCCCACACTTCCACGCACCACTCTCCAGTGCGCCCACTCTCCCACGCACCCACTCTCCCACGCACCCACTCTCCCACGCACCCACTCTCCTACGCACACACTCTCCCACACGCCCACTCTCACATGCACCCAGTCTCCCACACACCCACTCTCCCACACACCCACTCTCCCACGCACCCACACTCCCACGCACCCACTCTCCCACGCACCACTCTCCCACACACCCACATTCCCACACACCCACTCTCCCACTCGTCCTCTCTCCCACACACCCACATTCCCACACACCCACTCTCCCACACACCCACTCTCCCACACACCCACTCTCCCACAAACCCACTCTCCCACGCATCCACACTCCCACACACTCACTCTCCCACACACCCACTCTCCCACGCATCCACTTTCCCACGCACCCACTCTCCTACGCACACACTCTCCCACACGCCCACTCTCCCACATTCCCACGCACCCACTCTCCCACACACACACTCTCCCACGCACCCACTCTCCCACGCACCCACTCTCCCACACACCCACTCTCCCACACACCCACTCTCCCACACACCCACTCTCCCACACACCCACTCTCCCACACACCCACTCTCCCACACACCCACTCTCCCACACACCCACTCTCCCACACACCCACTCTCCCACACACCCACTCTCCCACACACCCACTCTCCCACACACCCACTCTCCCACGCACCCACTCTCCCACGCACCCACTCTTCCACGCACCCACTCTTCCACGCACACACTCTCCCACACGCCCACTCTCCCACATTCACACGCACCCACTCTCCTACGCACACACTCTCCCACACGCCCACTCTCCCACACTCCCACGCACCCACTCTCCCATGCATTCACACTCACACGCACCCACTCTCCCACACGCCCACTCTCCCACGCACCCACTCTCCCACGCACCCACTCTCCCACGCACCCACTCTTCCACGCACCCACTCTTCCACGCACCCACTCTTCCACGCACACACTCTCCCACACGCCCACTCTCCCACATTCCCACGCACCCACTCTCCTCCGCACACACTCTCCCACACGCCCACTCTCCCACACTCCCACGCACCCACTCTCCCATGCATTCACACTCACACGCACCCACTCTCCCACACGCCCACTCTCCCACGCACCCACTCTCCCACGCACCCACTCTCCCACGCACCCACTCTCCCACGCACCCACTCTCCCACGCACCCACTCTTCCACGCACCCACTCTTCCACGCATCCACTCTCCTACGCACACACTCTCCCACACGCCCACTCTCCCACACTCCCACGCACCCACTCTCCCATGCATTCACACTCACACGCACCCACTCTCCCACACACCCACTCTCCCACACACCCACTCTCCCGCGCGCCCACTCTCCGAGACGGCCACTCACCCACGCACCCACTCTCCCACACGCCCACTCTCCCACACACCCACTCTCCCACGCACCCACTCTCCAATGCACCCAATCTCCCGCGCACCCACTCTCCCACGCACCCACTCTCCCGCGCACCCACTCTCCCACGAACCCACTCTCCCACGCACCCACTCTCCCGCGCACCCACTCTCCCACGCACCCACTCTCCCGCGCACCCACTCTCCCACGAACCCACTCTCCCACGCACCCACTCTCCCGCGCACCCACTCTCCCGCGCACCCACTCTCCCGCGCACCCACTCTCCCGCGCACCCACTCTCCCGCGCACCCACTCTCCCACGCACCCACTCTCCCGCGCACCCACTCTCCCGCGCACCCACTCTCCCGCGCACCCACTCTCCCACGAACCCACTCTCCCACGCACCCACTCTCCCGCGCACCCACTCTCCCGCGCACCCACTCTCCCGCGCACCCACTCTCCCGCGCACCCACTCTCCCGCGCACCCACTCTCCCACGAACCCACTCTCCCACGAACCCACTCTCCCACGAACCCACTCTCCCGCGCACCCAGTCTCCCGCGCACCCACTCTCCCACGCACCCACTCTCCCGCGCACCCAGTCTCCCGCGCACCCACACTCCCACGAACCCACTCTCCCACGAACCCACTCTCCCACGAACCCACTCTCCCGCGCACCCAGTCTCCCGCGCACCCACTCTCCCACGCACCCACTCTCCCGCGCACCCACTCTCCCACGAACCCACTCTCCCGCGCACCCAGTCTCCCGCGCACCCACTCTCCCACGCACCCACTCTCCCACGAACCCACTCTCCCACGCACCCACTCTCCCACGAACCCACTCTCCCACGAACCCACTCTCCCGCGCACCCACTCTCCCACGAACCCACTCTCCCACGAACCCACTCTCCCACGAACCCACACTCCCACGAACCCACTCTCCCACGAACCCACTCTCCCACGAACCCACTCTCCCGCGCACCCACTCTCCCACGAACCCACACTCCCACGAACCCACTCTCCCACGAACCCACACTCCCACGAACCCACTCTCCCACGAACCCACTCTCCCACGAACCCACTCTCCCACGAACCCACTCTCCCACGAACCCACACTCCCACGAACCCACTCTCCCACGAACCCACTCTCCCACGCACCCACTCTCCCACGAACCCACTCTCCCACGAACCCACTCTCCCGCGCACCCACTCTCCCGCGCACCCAGTCTCCCGCGCACCCACACTCCCACGAACCCACTCTCCCACGAACCCACACTCCCACGCACCCACTCTCCCGCGCACCCAGTCTCCCGCGCACCCACACTCCCACGAACCCACTCTCCCACGAACCCACTCTCCCACGAACCCACTCTCCCACGCACCCACTCTCCCACGAACCCACTCTCCCACGAACCCACTCTCCCACGCACCCACTCTCCCACGAACCCACTCTCCCACGCACCCACTCTCCCACGAACCCACTCTCCCACGAACCCACTCTCCCGCACGCCCACTCTCCCACGCACCCACTCTCCCACGCACCCACTCTCCCACGAACCCACTCTCCCACGAACCCACTCTCCCGCGCACCCACTCTCCCACGCACCCACTCTCCCACGCACCCACTCTCCCACACACCCACTCTCCCACGCACCCACTCTCCCACACACCCACTCTCCCACACACCCACTCTCCCACACACCCACTCTCCCACACACCCACTCTCCCACACACCCACTCTCCCACACACCCACTCTCCCACACACCCACTCTCCCACACACCCACTCTCCCACACACCCACTCTCCCACACACCCACTCTCCCACACACCCACTCTCCCACACACCCACTCTCCCACACACCCACTCTCCCACACACCCACTCTCCCACACACCCACTCTCCCACACACCCACTCTCCCACACACCCACTCTCCCACACACCCACTCTCCCACACACCCACTCTCCCACACACCCACTCTCCCACACACCCACTCTCCCACACACCCACTCTCCCACACACCCACTCTCCCACACACCCACTCTCCCACACACCCACTCTCCCACACACACACTCTCCCACGAACCCACTCTCCCGCACGCCCACTCTCCCACGCACCCACTCTCCCACACACCCACTCTCCCACGAACCCACTCTCCCACGAACCCACTCTCCCACGAACCCACTCTCCCACGAACCCACTCTCCCACGAACCCACTCTCCCACGAACCCACTCTCCCGCGCACCCACTCTCCCACGAACCCACTCTCCCACGAACCCACTCTCCCGCGCACCCACTCTCCCGCGAACCCACTCTCCCACGAACCCACTCTCCCGCGCACCCACTCTCCCACGAACCCACTCTCCCACGAACCCACTCTCCCACGCACCCACTCTCCCGCACGCCCACTCTCCCACGCACCCACTCTCCCACGCACCCACTCTCCCACGCACCCACTCTCCCACGAACCCACTCTCCCGCGAACCCACTCTCCCACGCACCCACACTCCCACGCACCCACTCTCCCACGAACCCACTCTCCCACGAACCCACTCTCCCACGCACCCACTCTCCCACGCACCCACTCTCCCACGCACCCACTCTCCCACGAACCCACTCTCCCACGAACCCACTCTCCCACGAACCCACTCTCCCACGAACCCACTCTCCCACGAACCCACTCTCCCACGCACCCACTCTCCCACGCACCCACTCTCCCACGCACCCACTCTCCCGCACGCCCACTCTCCCACGCACCCACTCTCCCACGCACCCACTCTCCCACACACCCACTCTCCCACGCACCCACTCTCCCACGAACCCACTCTCCCACGAACCCACTCTCCCACGAACCCACTCTCCCACGCACCCACTCTCCCACGCACCCACTCTCCCACGCACCCACTCTCCCACGAACCCACTCTCCCGCACGCCCACTCTCCCACACACCCACTCTCCCACGAACCCACTCTCCCACGAACCCACTCTCCCACGAACCCACTCTCCCGCGCACCCACTCTCCCACGAACCCACTCTCCCACGAACCCACTCTCCCGCGCACCCACTCTCCCACGAACCCACTCTCCCACGCACCCACTCTCCCGCACGCCCACTCTCCCACGCACCCACTCTCCCACGCACCCACTCTCCCACGCACCCACTCTCCCACGAACCCACTCTCCCGCACGCCCACTCTCCCACACACCCACTCTCCCACGCACCCACTCTCCCACGCACCCACTCTCCCACGCACCCACTCTCCCACGAACCCACTCTCCCGCACGCCCACTCTCCCACGCACCCACTCTCCCACACACCCACTCTCCCACGCACCCACTCTCCCACACACCCACTCTCCCACACACCCACTCTCCCACACACCCACTCTCCCACACACCCACTCTCCCACAGACCCACTCTCCCACGCACCCACTCTCCCACACACCCACTCTCCCACACACCCACTCTCCCACACACCCACTCTCCCACACACCCACTCTCCCACACACCCACTCTCCCACAGACCCACTCTCCCACGAACCCACTCTCCCACGCACCCACTCTCCCACGAACCCACTCTCCCATGCACCCACTCTCCCACGAACCCACACTCCCACACACCCACTCTCCCGCGCACCCACTCTCCCACGAACCCACACTCCCACGCACCCACTCTCCCACACACCCACTCTCCCACACACCCACTCTCCCACACACCCACTCTCCCACACACCCACTCTCCCACACACCCACTCTCCCACAGACCCACTCTCCCATGCACCCACTCTCCCACGAACCCACTCTCCCACGCACCCACTCTCCCACGCACCCACTCTCCCACGCACCCACTCTCCCACGCACCCACTCTCCCACGCACCCACTCTCCCGCGCACCCACTCTCCCACGAACCCACACTCCCATGCACCCACACTCCCACGCACCCACTCTCCCACGCACCCACACTCCCACGCACCCACTCTCCCACACACCCACTCTCCCACAGACCCACTCTCCCATGCACCCACTCTCCCACGAACCCACTCTCCCACGCACCCACTCTCCCACGCACCCACTCTCCCACGCACCCACTCTCCCGCGCACCCACTCTCCCACGAACCCACACTCCCATGCACCCACACTCCCACGCACCCTCTCTCCCACGCACCCACTCTCCCACAAGCCCACACTCCCACGCACCCACTCTCCCACACACCCACACTCCCACGCACCCACTCTCCCACGCACTCACACTCCCACGCAGCAACTCTCCCATGCACCCACACTCCCACGCACCCACACTCCCACGCACCCACACTCCCACGCACCCACTCTCCCACGCACCCACACTCCCACGCACCCACTCTCCCACGCACCCACACTCCCACGCAGCAACACTCCCACGCACCCACTCTCCCACGCACCCACTCTCCCACGCACCCACTCTCCCACGCACCCACTCTCCAACGCACCCACTCTCCCACGCACCCACTCTCCCACGCACCCACTCTCCCACGCACCCACTCTCCCACGCACCCACTCTCCCACGCACCCACTCTCCCACGCACCCACTCTCCCACACACCCACACTCCCACACACCCACACTCCCACACACCCACACTCCCACACACCCACTCTCCCACACACCCACTCTCCGACACGCCCACTCTCCCACGCACCCACACTCTCCCACGCACCCACACTCCCACGCACCCACTCTCCCACGCACCCACTCTCCCACGCACCCACTCTCCCACGCACCCACTCTCCCACGCACCCACTCTCCCACACACCCACACTCCCACACACCCACACTCCCACACACCCACTCTCCCACACACCCACACTCCCACACACCCACTCTCCCACGCACCCACTCTCCCACGCACCCACTCTCCCACGCACCCACTCTCCCACGCACCCACACTCCCACGCAGCAACTCTCCCACGCACCCACTCTCCCACGTACCCACACTCCCACGCACCCACACTCCCACGCACCAACTCTCCGACACGCACACACTCCCACGCACCCACTCTCCCACGCACCCACACTCCCACGAACCCACTCTCTGACACGCCCACTCTCCCACGCACCCACTCTCCCACGCACCCACACTCCCACGCACCCACTCTCCCACACGCCCACTCTCCCACACACCCACTCTCCCACACACCCACTCTCCCACGCACCCACACTCCCACACACCCACTCTCCCACACACCCACTCTCCCACACACCCACTCTCCCACACACCCACTCTCCCACGCATCCAGACTCCCACACACCCACTCTCCCACGCACCCACTCTCCCACACGCCCACTCTCCCACACACCCACTCTCCCACGCACCCACTCTCCCACGCACCTACTCTCCCACACACCCACTCTCCCACACATCCACTCTCCCACACACCCACTCTCCCACACACCCACTCTCCCACACACCCACTCTCCCACACACCCATTCTCCCACACACCCACTCTCCCACACACCCACTCTCTCACACACCCACTCTCCCACACACCCACTCTCCCACACACCCACTCTCCCACACACACCCACTCTCCCACTCACCCACTCTCCCACGCACCCACTCTCCCACGCACCCACTCTCCCACGCACCCACTCTCCCACGCACCCACTCTCCCACGCACCCACTCTCCCACGCACCCACTCTCCCACGCACCCACTCTCCCACGCACCCACTCTCCCACACATCCACTATCCCACACATCCACTCTCCCACACACCCACTCTCCCACACACCCACTCTTCCACGCACCCACTCTTCCACGCACACACTCTCCCACACGCCCACTCTCCCACATTCACACGCACCCACTCTCCTACGCACACACTCTCCCACACGCCCACTCTCCCACACTCCCACGCACCCACTCTCCCATGCATTCACACTCACACGCACCCACTCTCCCACACGCCCACTCTCCCACGCACCCACTCTCCCACGCACCCACTCTCCCACGCACCCACTCTTCCACGCACCCACTCTTCCACGCACACACTCTCCCACACGCCCACTCTCCCACATTCCCACGCACCCACTCTCCTACGCACACACTCTCCCACACGCCCACTCTCCCACACTCCCACGCACCCACTCTCCCATGCATTCACACTCACACGCACCCACTCTCCCACGCACCCACTCTCCCACGCACCCACTCTCCCACGCACCCACTCTCCCACGCACCCACTCTCCCACGCACCCACTCTTCCACGCACCCACTCTTCCACGCATCCACTCTCCTACGCACACACTCTCCCACACGCCCACTCTCCCACACTCCCACGCACCCACTCTCCCATGCATTCACACTCACACGCACCCACTCTCCCACACACCCACTCTCCCGCGCGCCCACTCTCCGAGACGGCCACTCACCCACGCACCCACTCTCCCACACGCCCACTCTCCCACACACCCACTCTCCCACGCACCCACTCTCCAATGCACCCAATCTCCCACGCACCCACTCTCCCACACGCCCACTCTCGCACGAACCCACTCTCCCACACACCCACTCTCCCACGCACCCACTCTCCCACGCACCCACACTCCCACGCACCCACTCTCCCGCGCACCCACTCTCCCGCGCACCCACTCTCCCGCGCACCCACTCTCCCACGAACCCACTCTCCCACGAACCCACTCTCCCGCGCACCCACTCTCCCGCGCACCCACTCTCCCGCGCACCCACTCTCCCGCGCACCCACTCTCCCACGCACCCACTCTCCCGCGCACCCACTCTCCCGCGCACCCACTCTCCCGCGCACCCACTCTCCCGCGCACCCACTCTCCCGCGCACCCACTCTCCCGCGCACCCACTCTCCCACGAACCCACTCTCCCACGCACCACTCTCCCGCGCACCCACTCTCCCGCGCACCCACTCTCCCGCGCACCCACTCTCCCGCGCACCCACTCTCCCACGAACCCACTCTCCCACGAACCCACTCTCCCGCGCACCCACTCTCCCGCGCACCCACTCTCCCGCGCACCCACTCTCCCATGCACCCACTCTCCCACGCACCCACTCTCCCACGAACCCACTCTCCCACGAACCCACTCTCCCACGCACCCACACTCCCTCGCACCCTCTCTCCCACGCACCCACTCTCCCACACACCCACACTCCCACGCACCCACTCTCCTACGCACTCACACTCCCACGCAGCAACTCTCCCATGCACCCACACTCCCACGCACCCACACTCCCACGCACCCACACTCCCACGCACCCACTCTCCCACGCACCCACACTCCCACGCACCCACTCTCCCACGCACCCACACTCCCACGCAGCAACACTCCCACGCAGCAACACTCCCACGCACCCACTCTCCCACGCACCCACTCTCCCACGCACCCACTCTCCCACGCACCCACTCTCCCACGCACCCACTCTCCCACGCACCCACTCTCCCACGCACCAACTCTCCCACGCACCCACTCTCCCACGCACCCACTCTCCCACGCACCCACTCTCCCACACACCCACACTCCCACACACCCACACTCCCACGCACCCACTCTCCCACACACCCACACTACCACACACCCACACTCCCACACACCCACTCTCCCACACACCCACTCTCCGACACGCCCTCTCTCCCACGCACCCACACTCTCCCACGCACCCACACTCCCACGCACCCACTCTCCCACGCACCCACTCTCCCACGCACCCACTCTCCCACGCACCCACTCTCCCACGCACCCACTCTCCCACGCACCCACTCTCCCACACACCCACACTCCCACACACCCACACTCCCACACACCCACTCTCCCACACACCCACACTCCCACGCACCCACTCTCCCACGCACCCACTCTCCCACACACCCACTCTCCCACGCACCCACTCTCCCACGCACCCACACTCCCACGCAGCAACTCTCCCACGCACCCACTCTCCCACGTACCCACACTCCCACGCACCCACACTCCCACGCACCAACTCTCCGACACGCCCACTCTCCCACGCACCCACTCTCCCACGCACCCACACTCCCACGCACCCACTCTCTGACACGCCCACTCTCCCACGCACCCACTCTCCCACGCACCCACTCTCCCACGCACCCACACTCCCACGCGCCCACTCTCCCACACGCCCACTCTCCCACACACCCACTCTCCCACACACCTACTCTCCCACACACCCACTCTCCCACACACCCACTCTCCCACGCATCCAGACTCCCACACACCCACTCTCCCACGCACCCACTCTCCCACACGCCCACTCTCCCACACACCCACTCTCCCACGCACCCACTATCCCACGCACCTACTCTCCCACACACCCACTCTCCCACACATCCACTCTCCCACACACCCACTCTCCCACACACCCACTCTCCCACACACCCACTCTCCCACACACCCATTCTCCCACACACCCACTCTCCCACACACCCACTCTCTCACACACCCACTCTCCCACACACCCACTCTCCCACACACCCACTCTCCCACACACACCCACTCTCCCACTCACCCACTCTCCCACGCACCCACTCTCCCACGCACCCACTCTCCCACGCACCCACTCTCCCACGCACCCACTCTCCCACGCACCCACTCTCCCACGCACCCACTCTCCCACGCACCCACTCTCCCACGCACCCACTCTCCCACGCATCCACTATCTCACACATCCACTCTCCCACACACCCACTCTCCCACACACCCACTCTCCCACACACCCACTCTCCCACACACCCACTCTCCCACACACCCACTCTCCCACACACCCACTCTCCCACGCACCCACTCTCCCACGCACCCACTCTCCCACGCACCCACTCTCCCACGCACCCACTCTCCCACGCACCCACTCTCCCACGCACCCACTCTCCCACGCACCCACTCTCCCACGCACCCACTCTCCCACGCACCCACTCTCCCACGCACCCACTCTCCCACGCACCCACTATCCCACGCAACCACTCTCCCACGCACCCACTCTCCCACGCACCCACTCTCCCACGCACCCACTCTCCCACGCACCCACTCTCCCACGCACCCACTCTCCCACGCACCCACTCTCCCACGCACCCACTCTCCCACACACCCACTCTCCCACACACCCACTCTCCCACACACCCACTCTCCCACACACCCACTCTCCCACACACCCACTCTCCCACACACCCACTCTCCCACACACCCACTCTCCCACACACCCACTCTCCAAAGCACCCACTCTCCCGCGCGCCCACCCTCCCACATACCCACTCTCCCACACACCCCCTCTCCCACGCACCCACTCTCCCACGCACCCACACTGCCACGCACCCACTCTCCCACACACCCACTCTCCCACACACCCACTCTCCCACGCTCCCACTCTCCCACACGCCCACTCTCCCGCGCGCCCACTCTCCCACGCACCCACTCTCCCACACGCCCACTCTCCCACGCACCCACTCTCCCACGCACCCACTCTCCAATGCACCCACTCTCCCACATGCCCACTCTCCCACGCACCCACTCTCCCACGCACCCACTCTCCCACGCGCCCACTCTCCCGCGCGCCCACTCTCCCACGCACCCACTCTCCCACACACCCACTCTCCCACGCACCCACTCTCCAATGCACCCACTCTCCCACACGCCCACTCTCCCACGCACCCACTCTCCCACGCACCCACTCTCCAATGGACCCACTCTCCCACACGCCCACTCTGCCATCCACCCACTCTCCTGCGCACCCACTCTCCCATACGCCCACTCGCCCACGAACCCACTCTCCCACGCACCCACTCTCCCACACGCCCACTCTCCCACGCACCCACTCTCCCACACACCCACTCTCCCACGCACCCACACTCCCACGCACCCACTCTCCCACACACCCAATCTCCCACGCACCCACTCTCCCACGCACCCACTCTCCCACACACCCACTCTCCCGCGCACCCACTCTCCCACACAGCCACTCTCCTACGCACGCACTCTCCCACACCCACTCTCCCACACGCCCACTCTCCCACACCCATTCTCCCACACACCAACTCTCCCACACACCCACTCTCCCACACACCCAATCTCCCACGCACCCACTCTCCCACGCACCCACTCTCCCACACACCCACTCTCCCACGCACCAACTCTCCCACGCACACACTCTCCCACACGCCCACTCTCCCACGCACCCACTCTCCCACGCACCCACTCTCCAATGGACCCACTCTCCCACACGCCCACTCTGCCATCCACCCACTCTCCTGCGCACCCACTCTCCCATACGCCCACTCGCCCACGAACCCACTCTCCCACGCACCCACTCTCCCACACGCCCACTCTCCCACGCACCCACTCTCCCACACACCCACTCTCCCACGCACCCACACTCCCACGCACCCACTCTCCCACACACCCACTCTCCCACGCACCCACTCTCCCACGCACCCACTCTCCCACACACCCACTCTCCCGCGCACCCACTCTCCCACACAGCCACTCTCCCACGCACCCACTCTCCTACGCACGCACTCTCCCACACCCACTCTCCCACACGCCCACTCTCCCACACCCACTCTCCCACACACCAACTCTCCCACACACCCACTCTCCCACACACCCAATCTCCCACGCACCCACACTCCCACGCACCCACTGTCCTACGCACACACTCTCCCACACGCACACTCTCACATGCACCCACTCTCCCTTAACACACTCTCCCACACACCCACTCTCCCACACACCCACTCTCCCACACACCCACTCTCCCACACACCCACTCTCCCACACACCCACTCTCCCACACACCCACTCTCCCACGTACCCACTCTCCCACATACCCACTCTGCCACGCACCAACTCTCCCACGCACCCACTCTCCCACGCACCCACTCTCCCACGCACCCACTCTCCCACACACCCACTCTCCCACACACCCACTCTCCCACGCACCCACTCTCCCACGCACCCACTCTCACACACACCCACTCTCCCACACACACACTCTCCCACACACCCACTCTCCCACGCACCCACTCTCCCACGCACCCACTCTCCCACACGCCCACTCTCCCACACGCCCACTCTCCCACGCACCTACTCTCCCACACACCCACTCTCCCACGCACCCACTCTCCCACACGCCCACTCTCCCACGCACCCACTCTCCCACGCACCTACTCTCCCACACGCCCACTCTCCCACACGCCCACTCTCCCACACACCCACTCTCCCACACACCCACTCTCCCACACGCCCACTCTCCCACGCACCCACTCTCCCACGCACCCACTCTCCCACGCACCTACTCTCCCACACGCCCACTCTCCCACGCACCCACTCTCCCACGCACCTACTTTCCCACACACCCACTCTCCCACACACCCACTCTCCCACACACCCACTCTCCCACACACCCACTCTCCCTCACACCCACTCTCCCTCGCACCTACTCTCCCACACACCCACTCTCCCACACACCCACTCTCCCACACGCCCACTCTCCCACGCACCCACTCTCCCACGCACCCACTCTCCCACACACCCACTCTCCCACACACCCACTCTCCCACACACCCACTCTCCCACATACCCACTCTCCCACACGCCCACTCTCCCACGCACCCACTCTCCCACGCACCTACTCTCCCACACACCCACTCTCCCACGCACCCACTCTCCCACACACCCACTCTCCCACACACCCACTCTCCCACACACCCACTCTCCCACACACCCACTCTCCCACACACCCACTCTCCCACGCACCCACTCTCCCACGCACCCACTCTCGCACACGCCCACTCTCGCACACGCCCACTCTCCCACACGCCCACTCTCCCACACACCCACTCTCCCACGCACCCACTCTCCCACGCACCCACTCTCCCACGCACCTACTCTCCCACACACCCACTCTCCCACACACCCACTCTCCCACACACCCACTCTCCCACACACCCACTCTCCCACACACCCACTCTCCCACACACCCACTCTCCCACACACCCACTCTCCCTCGCACCTACTCTCCCACACACCCACTCTCCCACACACCCACTCTCCCACACACCCACTCTCCCACACACCCACTCTCCCACACACCCACTCTCCCACACGCCCACTGTCCCACGCACCCACTCTCCCACGCAAATACTCTCCCACACACCCACTCTCCCACGCACCTACTCTCCCACACACCCACTCTCCCACGCACCCACTCTCCCACACACCCACTCTCCCACACACCCACTCTCCCACACACCCACTCTCCCACACACCCACTCTCCCACACACCCACTCTCCCACACGCACACTCTCCCACACGCACACTCTCCCACGCACCCACTCTCCCATGCACCTACTCTCCCACACACCCACTCTCCCACGCACCCACTCTCCCACGCACCCACTCTCCCACACACCCACTCTCCCACACACCCACTCTCCCACACACCCACTCTCCCACACACCCACTCTCCCACACACCCACTCTCCCACACACCCACTCTCCCACACACCCACTCTCCCACACGCCCACTCTCCCACGCACCCACTCTCCCACGCACCTACTCTCCCACACACCCACTCTCCCACGCACGCACTCTCCCACACACCCACTCTCCCACACACCCACTCTCCCACGCACCCACTCTCCCACACACCCACTCTCCCACGCACCCACTCTCCCACGCACCCACTCTCCCACGCACCCACTCTCCCACACACCCTCTCTCCCACACACCCACTCTCCCACACACACACTCTCCCACACACACACTCTCCCACACACACACTCTCCCACACACACACTCTCCCACACACCCACTCTCCTACGCATGCACTCTCCCACACCCCCTCTCCCACACGCCCACTCTCCCACACCCACTCTCCCACACACCCACTCTCCCACACACCCACTCTCCCACGCACCCACTCTCCCACGCACCCACTCTCCCACACGCCCACTCTCCCACACACCCACTCTCTCACACACCCACACTCCCACACACCCACTCTCCCACGCACCCACACCCCCACAGGCAGCACAGTAGACTCGGGGCTGACAGCGGGCTGTGGTGTTGTCTCTCTGGGCTGGCTGTCGGGGCTATGTGAACATTCACAGCACGTCTCCAGGCTGACATCACACCCACACCCACAGATACTGTCCGGGGCCCAGAGCCAGCCAGGAACCCCAGCGGTTTGAGGCTGTTAGCGGCACAAAGGAAACTCTGACTGGGGCCCCTCGAGAGGCGAGAAAGAAACCGGATTAAAAATCGTCGGGAATCCCACAGAGCAGCTAGAGAAAGTAGGTCACAAAACTCACAGCCCGGATAGCCAGCAACCAAAGCAAACAACCCAGTGAAGGATTACAACATACTCCGACAGTTATCAGCAAACATAACTCCCGGTCTAATTAAATCACAACTTCATGTTAAATAGGAGAGAAGTTGTTGTGTAAACTGTGTGAAGGGAATGGGACACAGGCCTGGTTACTGACAGACGGGTTCGGGGAGGGGGTGGAGACTGCCTCCATTACTGGGAGATTGGGTTTGGCGGGGGGGATATATTCCTGTTACTGAGACATCACAGGGAGGGTCCAAAGTCCAAAGGTGGGCAGCTTGGATGGATTAACCATCTGGTAAATGCGGAGGTTGACTTGGGGAGAGGGCCTGGGGAAGAAGCTCTGATAGGGAGTTGATGCAGCCTCGATGGGCCGAATGACCTCCCTTAACACATGCTAAATTGCCCCTTAGTGCCCAAAGATGTGCAGGTTAGGTGGATTGGCCATGCTAAATTGCCCCTTAGTGCCCAAAGATGTGCAGGTTAGGTGGATTGACCATGCTAAATTGTCCCTTAGTGTCCAAAGATGTGTAGGTTAGCTGGATTGGCCATGCTAAATTGCCCCTTAGTGCCCAAAGATGTGCAGGTTAGGTGGATTGGCCATGCTAAATTGCCCCTTAGTGTCCAAAGATGTGTAGGTTAGCTGGATTGGCCATGCTAAATTGTCCCTTAGTCTCCAAAGATGTGTAGGTTAGCTGGATTGGCCATGCTAAATTGTCCCTTAGTGTCCAAAGATGTGCAGGTTAGCTGGATTGGCCATGCTAAATTGCCCCTTAGTGTCCAAAGATGTGCAGTTTAAAGCGGATTGGCCATGCTAAATTGCCCCTTAGTGTACCCCGAACAGCACCCCAGTGTGGCGACTAGGGTATTTTCACAGTAATTTCATTGCAGTGTTAACGTAAGCCCACTTGTGACACTAATAAATAAACTGTAAAAACTTTAAGAGGGTTTTGTAGAATAACTCTGCCTTACATTTGAAAGAATTTGTCTTTGGCGAGATGGGTGATTATAAGGAGGCCTCCAATATCTCTGGGCTGTTTCCACACTGCTCAGCGCCATGTGAAAAGACACTTTATCTCCTGTTCCTCCTGATCAGACTGTGTGGTTAGCCTTCCAAGTGCTTGTACAAACATGGCAAAAAAATATAAATACTCCTCCTGGGGACGGAAGCATTTCTGTTTATCTGAAGCAGGCAGCCTCGACCATGCCCTCCCCCGCCATGCCCAAGCAGATCTCGATTCAAGAAGAACAGGATCCAAGGAGAAAGCAGATGCGGCTAGAATCCTATCCCTTTCTGGAAACTTCGCACCGTCAGGCACAGTGGGTTAGCACTGCTGCCTCACGGCGCCAGGGACCCAGGTTCGAGTCCCGGCTTGGGTCAGTGCGGAGTCTGCACGTCCTCCCAGTGTCTGCGTGGGTTTCCTCCGGGTGCTCCGGTTCCCCCTCACCATCCAAAGGACGTGCTGGTTCGGTGCTAAATTCTCCCTCAGTGTCACCCGAACACGCGCCGGAGTGTGGCAACTGGGAGATTTTCACAGTAACTTCATTGCAGTGTTAATGAAAGCCGACTTGTGACACTCGTAAATAAACAAAACTAAATCAGCTGTTTCCCACGTCACCAATGCTTTGGGATAGACTTCCAACAGAAATACCTCGCCCTGGGAATGAATAATTTCACCAGGTCATTCGTGCACCCGTTAAGGCAGCCATTTGAGGCCTAGATTTAAGATCTTCTCCAGAAAGACCACCGGGCAGTTGGCCATGCTAAATTGCCCCTAGTGTCCAAAGATATGTAGATAAGGAGGATTGGCCATGCTAAATTGCCCCTTAGTGTAAAAAGATGTGTAGATAAGGAGGATTGGCCATACTAAATTGCCCCTTAGTGTCCAAAGATGTGTAGATAAGGAGGATTGGCCATACTAAATTGCCCCTTAGTGTCCAAAGATGTGTAGATAAGGAGGATTGGCCATGCTAAATTGCCCCTTAGTGTCCAAAGATGTGTAGATAAGGAGGATTGGCCATGCTAAATTGCCCCTAGTGTCCAAAGATATGTAGATAAGGAGGATTGGCCATGCTAAATTGCCCCTTAGTGTCCAAAGATGTGTAGGTTAGGAGAATTGGCCATGCTAAATTGCCCCTTAGTGTCCAAAGATATGTAGATAAGGAGGATTGGCCATGCTAAATTGCCCTTTAGTGTCCAAAGATGTGTAGATAAGGAGGATTGGCCATGCTAAATTGCCCCTTAGTGTCCAAAGATGTGTAGATAAGGAGGATTGGCCATGCTAAATTGCCCCTTAGTGTCCAAAGATGTGTAGATAAGGAGGATTGGCCATGCTAAATTGCCCCTTAGTGTCCAAAGATGTGTAGATAAGGAGGATTGGTCATGCTAAATTGCCCCTAGTGTCCAAAGATATGTAGATAAGGAGGATTGGCCATGCTAAATTGCCCCTAGTGTCCAAAGATGTGTAGGTTAGGAGAATTGGCCATGCTAAATTGCCCCTTAGTGTCCAAAGATGTGTAGGTTAGGTGGATTGGCCATGCTAAATTGCCCCTAAGTGTCCAAAGATGTGTAGGTTAAAGTGGATTGACCATGCTAAATTACCCCTTAGTGTCCAAAGATGTGTAGGTTAAAGTGGATTGGCCATGCTAAATTGTCCCTTAGTGTCCAAAGATGTGTAGGTTAGGTGGATTGGCCATGCTAAACTGCCCCTTAGTGTCCAAAGATGTGCAGGTTAGGTGGATTGGCCATGCTAAATTGCCCTTAGGCCTAGATTTAAGGTCTCCTCCAAAAAGACCACCGTGTGATTGTGAACGAGGCCCAGTCCATCACACAAACCAGCCTCCCATCCATTGACTCCGCCTACACTTCCCGCTGCCTCGGAAAAGCAGCCGGCATAACCAAGGCCTCCACGCACCCCAGACATTCTCTCTTCCATCTTCTTCCATCGGGAAAAAGATACAAAAGTCTGAGATCACGTACCAACCAACTCATAACAACGTAAGAACTCGGAGCAGGAGTAGGCCATCTGGCCCCTCGAGCCTGCTCCGCCATTCAATATGACCATGGCTGGTCTTATCGTGGACTCAGTTCCACTTACCTGCCCGCTCACCATAACCCTTAATTCCTTTACTGTTCAAAAATGTATCCATCCTTGTCTTAAAAACATTCAATGAGGGAGCCTCACTGGGCAGGGAATTCCACAGATTCACAACCCTTTGTGTGAAGAAGTTCCTCCTCAACTCAATCCTTAATCTGCTCCCCTTTATTTTGAGTCCATGCCCCCTAGTTCTGGAAGAACAGCTTCTTCCCTGCTGCCGTCAGACTTTTGAATGGACCTACCTCACATTAAGTTGATCTTTCTCTGCACCCTAGCTGTGACTGTAACACTACATTCTGCACTCTCTCTTTTCCTTCACCCCTACTTTCCCTATGAACAGTATGCTTTGTCTGTATAACGCGCAAGAGACAATACTTTTCACTGTATCCCAGTACGTGACAATAATAAATCAAATCAAAATCACAAAAGGCAGCCCTGCTGACAGAGTGGCACCCCCTCGGTACTGCACTGGGAGGCCCAAGCGAGATTCAGCGCTCCAGTGCCTGGGGTGGGGCGTGAACCAGTGACCTTCTGGGCTCTTAGCTAAGCAACCATGGAGCAAACCAGGGCCCTACACTCGTAACCCTGCACATTTACCATGGCTAAACCACTAACTGCTCATCTTTGGGCAGCAAGGGGCAATTTACCATGGCCAATCCACCTAACCTGCACATCTTTGGACACTAAGGGGTAATTTAGCATGGCCAATCCACCTAACCTGCACATCTTTGGACACTAAGGGGCAATTTAGCATGGCCAATCCACCTAACCTGCACATCTTTGGACACTAAGGGGCAATTTAGCATGGCCAATCCACCTAACCTGCACATCTTTGGACACTAAGGGACAATTTAGCATGGCCAATCCACCTAACCTGCACATCTTTGGACACTAAGGGGCAATTTAGCATGGCCAATCCACCTAACCTGCACATCTTTGGACACTAAGGGACAATTTAGCATGGCCAATCCACCTAACCTACACATCTTTGTACACTAAGGGGCAATTTAGCATGGCCAATCCACCTAACCTGCACTTCTTTGGACACTAAGGGGTAATTTAGCATGGCCAATCCATCTAACCTACACATCTTTGGACACTAAGGGACAATTTAGCATGGCCAATCCACCTAACCTGCACTTCTTTGGACACTAAGGGGTAATTTAGCATGGCCAATCCACCTAACCTGCACATCTTTGGACACTAAGGAGCAATTTAGCATGGCCAATCCACCTAACCTGCACTTCTTTGGACACTAAGGGGTAATTTAGCATGGCCAATCCATCTAACCTACACATCTTTGGACACTAAGGGACAATTTAGCATGGCCAATCCACCTAACCTGCACTTCTTTGGACACTAAGGGGTAATTTAGCATGGCCAATCCATCTAACTGGCACATCTTTTGGACTGTGGGAGGAAACCAGAGCACCTGAAGAAAACCCATGCAGACACGGGGAGAACGTGCAGGCTCCACACAGAACAGTGACCCAAGCCGGGAATCGAACCTGGGCCCCTGGTGTTGTGAGGCAGCAGTGCCACGGTGCCACCCTCTTCACAATTTATTCCACTGCAGGCAAGTGTCAGTCACGATCTTATAGAAGACAGATGATCACATTGCTGCTTGTGGGATCTTGCTGTGCACAAGTTGGCTGCCACAGTTCCTACACAGCAGGGTTCCTTGACCGCAAAGTGATGGATGTCCTGTGGTTTACCCTCGCTCGTCCCCCTTTGTGTCAGGGGGACGAGCGAGGGTAAATATGCGGGGTTGCGGGGATAGGGCCTGGGTGGCATTGTGGTCTGTGCAGACCCGATGGGCTGAATGGCCTCCTTTTGCTTGGTAGGGACTCTATGATTCTACGAAGTCTATCTCCAACCACCTGTGAAAACTAGCTGGTTGGGATCAGACTAAATTCTTCTATAGAACCAGCATAGAACCCTACAGTGCAGAAACAGGCCCTTCGGCCCATCGAGACTGCACCGAACACAATCCCACCCAGACCCTATCCCCATATCCCTACACATTTACCTGCTAATCCCTCTAACCTACACATCCCAGGACACTAAGGGGCAATTTTAGCATAGCCAATGAACCTAACCCGCACATCTTTGGACTGTGGGAGGAAACCGGAGCACCCGGAGAAAACCCACGCAGATACGAGGAGAATGTGCAAACTCCACACAGGCGGTGACCCCGAGCCGGGAATCGAACCCAGGACCCTGGAGCTGTGAAGCAGCAGTGCTAACCCACTGTGCTACCGTGCCGCCCTATCTCCGGAGGTTAGGTGGAACAGGCTTGAGGGG
>CM075754.1:10184697-10434305 GCA_037974335.1 Prionace glauca
GCCAGCGATCGAAAGGACCATCCGACCTGACCACCTGCCCCTGTAACGCAGCTAATTTCCAGCTGTGGCCATGCTAAGTTGCCTCTTGGTGTCCAAAGATGTGTAGGTTAGGTGGATTGGCCATGCTAAATTGCCCCTTAGTGTCCAAAGATGTGCAGGTTAGATGGATTGGCCATGCTAAATTGCCTCTTGATGTCCAAAGATGTGCAGGTTAGGTGGATTGACCATGCTAAATTGTCCCTTAGTGTCCAAAGATGTGTAGGTTAGGTGGATTGGCCATGCTAAATTGCCCCTTAGTGTCCAAAGATGTGTAGGTTAGGTGGATTGGCCATGCTAAATTGCCTCTTGATGTCCAAAGATGTGTAGGTTAGATGGATTGGCCATGCTAAATTGCCTCTTGGTGTCCAAAGATGTGCAGGTTAGGTGGATTGGCCATGCTAAATTGTCCCTTAGTGTCCAAAGATGTGCAGGTTAGGTGGATTGGCCATGCTAAATTGCCTCTTGATGTCCAAAGATGTGCAGGTTAGGTGGATTGGCCATGCTAAATTGCCCCTTACTGTCCAAAGCTGTGTTCCCTGGAAAGTGAGTAAGTGGAATCCGAGGGCACTGATGAAACACCCCGTGTTTTTTTGGGCACTGCAGGGGCAGTGTTAAGTTTCCTTTATGGTTTATTTTCTGTTTCCTCCAGGAGCTTCCCCCATTCACTTTGTCCATCGGGCAAAGATTGATTTAGTTTATTTGATTTGCTATTCAAAAAAAAGGGCCTGGAAGTGCAGGAATCGGGCAGGCACAGAACATGAGTGATTCCATGTTGCACAAGGCTGCTGACGTTCCCCGTCTGGGCTCCCGGGGGAGGGGGTGGGGAGTGGGGAGCATGTGGATGAGACAGATTGGTCAAGGCTGCCAGCGTCCCGTGGAACTGAGATTTCGGAAAAGACCGATTTCCAGCGGCAGAGACGAGTGGGAAGAAAGATCAGGAGCTGGGACTGACAGCCGGCAATAAGCTTAATTTTACTAGCGTCACAAGTAAGCTTACATTAACACTGCAATGAAGCTACTGTGAAAATCCCCTCGTCGTCACGCTCCGACGTCTGTTCAGGTAACACTGAGGGAGAATTTAGCACCTAAACCAGCACGTCTTTCGGACTGTGGGAGGAAACCGGAGCACCCGGAGGAAACCCACGCAGACACGGGGAGGATGTGCAAACTCCGCACAGGCAGTGACCCGAGCTGGGAATCGAACCTGGGTCCCTGGCGCTGTGAGGCAGCAGTGCTAACCACTGTGCCACCCACGTAGCTGAACCATGTTCTATATCATAGAATCCCCACAGTGCAGAAGGAGGTCATTCGGCCCATCAAGTCTACACTGACCACCATCCCACCCAGACCCCCTTCCCATAACCCGACACATTTACCCTGCTAATCTGCTGACACTGGGGTCAATTTAGCATGGCCAATCAACCTAACCCGCACATGTTCGGACTGTGGGAGGAAACTGGAGCACCCGGAGGAAACCCTCGCAGACACGAGGAGAATGTGCAGTCTCCACACAGACAGTGACCCGAGACCAGAATCGAACCCGGGTCCCTAGTGCTGTGAGGCAGCAGTGCTAACCACTGTGCCCCCCAGTATGACCCTCAGAGGAACAGCACACAAAACAGAAGGACAAATCATCACTGCAAACTTATTAATGACAGTCAGATATAGACTTCCACTCAATATACCACAAAGATACAAACTATTCCATCCATCTGGACCATACCAGTGTTTAAGCACCTCAACCCTCTTCATCTAACCCCCATCAACATAGCCTATTCCTTTCTCTCTCTTCTGTCTCACCACCTTTCCTCAATTGCTCATCTCAATTAACCCCTGTACTATTGGGTGGCATAGTGGTTAGCACTGCTGCCTCACAGCGCCAGGGACCCAGGTTCGATTCCGACCTTGGGTCACTGTCTGCACAGGGTCTGCGCATTCTCCCCGTGCCTGCATGGGCTTCCTCCAGGTGCTCCAGTTTCCTCCCACACTCCAAAAAGATGCGGGTTAGGTGGATAGACCATACTAAATTGCACGTTAGTGTTGTCGATGTTGGACTGGGGTAAGCACAGTAAATAGTCTCACAACACCAGGTTAAAGTCCAACAGGTTTATTTGGTAGCACGAGCTTTTGGAGCATTGCCCCTTCATCAGGCGACTCATCTGATTAAGGGGCAGTGCTCCAAAAGCTCGTGCTACCAAATAAACCTGTTGGACTTTAACCTGGTGTTGTGAGACTATTTACTGCCCAAAGATGTGTAGGTTAGGTGGATTGGCCATGCTAAATTGCCCCTTAGTGTCCAAAGATGGGCAGGTTAGGTGGATTGGCCATACTAAATTGCCCTTTAGTGTCCGAAGATGTGGAGGTTAGGTGGATTGGCCATGCTAAATTGCCCCTTAGTGTCCAAAGATGGGCAGGTTAGTGGATTGGCCATGCTAAATTGCCCCTTAGTGTCCGAAGATGGGCAGGTTAGGTGGATTGGCCATGCTAAATTGCCCCTTAGTGTCCGAAGATGTGCAGGTTAGGTGGATTGGCCATGCTAAATTGCCCCTTAGTGTCCGAAGATGGGCAGGTTAGGTGGATTGGCCATGCTAAATTGCCCCTTAGTGTCCAAAGATGTGCAGGTTAGGTGGATTGGCCATGCTAAATTGCCCCTTAGTGTCCAAAGATGTGCAGGTTAGGTGGATTGGCCATGCTAAATTGCCCCTTAGTGTCCGAAGATGTGTAGGTTAGGTGGATTGGCCTGGCTAAATTACCTCTTAGTGTCCAAAGATGTGCAGGTTAGATGGATTGGCCATGCTAAATTACCTCTTAGTGTCCAGAGATGTGCAGGTTAGGGGGATTGGCCAGACTACATAAGAAGAGAGTACTGATGGGTTGGTAAGTGGCCTGACTTAGAGGAGGCATTGCCATGGTGAACAAACCAGTTAATGGATTACTCAGTCATTTTGTAAATAATTATCATTCACTAACTGCTACATTCTCCATGACAACGCCTCAACCAAACCAGATTCCACTGGCCAACTCATCAGCGCTCACTTCTCACGCAGTGTCAATTGTTGTTGCCATTACGATTTAGTATTCTTGCAAATAGTCCTGACGAATGCAAGGCGAAAAGATTCGACAAAATGCGTCTAATTTTTCAGCAATGCTCAAGTCCATTCCTACCAACCCATGATCAGAGATTACTGTAGCCCTGAGGCTACTTTCTGCAGTGCGAAGTGGAATTTCCCTTCACAGTTGGTATTCTTGCCAATTCTCCTGATGAGTGCAGGATGAAAAACTTCGACAATGTGCATCTTCTTTCAGCAATAACCTCTGAAGTAAAATCTTTGCTTTTTTTTTTAAACACATTAGGTGAAGGAGCTGTGGAAATAGCAAGGATTGGAAATTCGAGTGAACTCTTGATCAGAGACCAGCAGCAAGACAGGATGGAATATAAAAGCAGAGGAGTGTTGTTGCAATTGTATAGGGTGTTGGTGAGACCACATCTGGAGTATTGTGTCCAGTTTTGGTCTCCTTATTTGAGGAAGGATGTGGTAGCATTAAAGGCAGTTCGGAGGAGGTTCACCAGACCGATTCCAGGGATGAAAGGGTTGATGTATAAAGAGAGATTAAACTTGTACTCGTTGGGGTTCAGAAGGATTGGAGAGGATCAAATGGAGGCATACTAAAAAGGATTGATCGAGTAAAGTAAACTTGAAAACTAGCCTTATTAGCCACAAGTCGCCTTACATTAACACTGTAATGAAGTTACTGTGGAACTCTCCTAGTTGCCACACTCTGCCGCCTGTTCGGGTACACGGAGGGAGAACTTAGCACGGCCGATGCAACTAACCCGCACATCTTTTGGACTGTGGGAGGAAACCGGAGCACCCGGAGGAAACCCACGCAGACACGGGGAGAATGTGCAGACTCCACACAGACAGTGACCCAAGTTGGGAATCGAACCCATGTTCCTGGCACTGTGAGGCAGCAGTAAAATGTAGACTAAATATTTCCTCTTACGGGGCAATCTAGAATAAGAGGTCGCAGGTATAGTTTGAGAGGCGGTAGATTTAAAACTGAGGTGAGGAGGTAAGCTACACATTTTTGGAGTGTGGGAGGAAACCAGAGCACTCAGAGGAAACCCACGCAGATATGGGGAAGGATGTCAGGGTCCCCACTGTGCAAAAGGAGGCTATTCAGCCCATCGAGTCTGCACCGACAACAATCCTATCCAGGCCCTATCCTCGTAACCCCACATATATATTTTGTTAATCTTCCCAACACTAAGGGCAATTTAGCATGGCCAATCCACCTAACCTGCACATTTTTGGACACTAAGGGGCAATTTAGCATGGCCAATCCACCTAACCTGCACATCTTTGGACACTAAGGGGCAATTTAGCATGGCCAATCCACCTAACCTGCACATCTTTGGACACTAAGGGGCAATTTAGCATGGCCAATCTACCTAACCTGCACATTTTTGGACACTAAGGGGCAATTTAGCATGGCCAATCCACCTAACCTGCACATCTTTGGACAATAAGGGGCAATTTAGCATGGCCAATCCACCTAACCTGCACATCTTTGGACACTAAGGGGCAATTTAGCATGGCCAATCCACCTAACCTGCACATCTTTGGACACTAAGGGGAAATTTAGCATGGCCAATCCACCTAACCTACACATTTTTGGACATTAAGGGACAATTTAGCATGGCCAATCCACCTAATCTACACATCTTTGGACACTAAGGGGCAATTTAGCATGACCATTGCACCTAACCTGCACATCTTTGGACACTAAGGGACAATTTAGCATGGCCAATCCACCTAACCTGCACATTTTTGGACACTAAGGGGCAATTTAGAATGGCCAATCCACCTAACCTGCACATCTTTGGACACTAAGGGGAAATTTAGCATGGCCAATCCATCTAACCTACACATCTTTGGACACTAAGGGGCAATTTAGCATGGCCAATCTACCTAACCTACACATCTTTGGACACTAAGGGGAAATTTAGCATGGCCAATCCATCTAACCTACACATCTTTGGACACTAAGGGGCAATTTAGCATGACCAATCCACCTAACCTGCATATTTTTCAGACTATGGGAGAAAACCAGAGCATTCGGAGGAAATTTGCACAGACACAGGGGAGAATGTGCAAACTCCACACTGGCAGTGAGCCGAGGTGGGAATCGAACCCAGGTCCCTGGCTTTGTGAGGCAGCAGTGCTAACCACTGCGCCACCGTGTCGCCCCAAATGCCATTAACCTCAAGATAACTGTACTTCTTCCCTTGCCTTTGTCTCGCTGCCAGTGCAGACTGAACACTTGCCCGCTGAGCTATCGGGACAGCGGTGGATCTGCCTCTTCCCATCAGGCCTCTGAGTGTCGATAAACAATACCTCTTTCATCGCCCCGGCCTGCCCCTCTGCCACAGGAAGGCTGGCACGCACAGCGAGCTTCGCTGCTCAAATTCTTAAACCCTCAAAGCATTCTCAACCCTCTTGGAGAAAACAGAATTAACAGCCGGTGCCACACTCGTCAAATTAATTAACATTCATCCGCGAAAGTCATCCCTCCTCTCCCATCCACCTCCCCCCCCCACAAACCCTCAGCCTTGCCTCGAGGCAGAGTGGAGATAATGGAGTGACTGTAAGCTAGTTCTGTGCTCACTGGATCTGTCTCTCTACAAGCACCCCTCTGCTGCCGCAACGAGAAACATCGAAACATAGAAAACAGTGTCAGGAGTAGGCCATTCGGCCCTTCGAGCCTGCCCCCTCATTCATTTAGATCAAATTCAACATCCCGAGCTTCCCCCTCCCCTCTCTCCTTGACCCATTTGACTTCAAGAGCGATATCTAACTTGTCCTTGAAATTACACAACATTTAGGCCTCAACTATTTTCTGTGGTGGTGAATCATAGCGCAGAAGGAGGCCACATCCCCACCCCCAGGCCCTACCCCCACCACCCCCCCTCCCCCAACCCCCGCCCCGTAACCCCTCGCATCCACCCCACCAATTCCTCTGACACCAAGGAGCAGTTTAACATGCCCCATCCAGCTAACCCCACGCATCTTTCGGACTGTGGGAGGAAACCGGAGCACCCGGAGGAAACCCACGCAGACACGGGGAGAATGTGCAAACTCCAGGCCCTGACTGGGCCGGAATTGAACTCGATTTCCCAGCGCCGTGAGACAGCAATGCCAGCACTGTATCAACACGCCAGCCATTCAGCACTCACTGGGTGAAGAAATTTCTCCCCAGCTCAGTTCTAAAAGGTGGACACCTTATCCTCAAACTATAACCCTCCCCCACCTCGTTCTGGACTCGCCCCATCATTGGGGAACATTCTTTCTGAATCTACCCTCTCTAACCCTGTTACAATTTTATAAGTTTCTATGAGACCCCCTCCCATTCTTCTGAACTCCAGTGAATACAATCCTGACCGATTTAGTCTCTCTTCATATGACAGACCTGCCATCCCAGGAATCAGCCTGGTAAACCTTCGCTGTACTCCCTCTATAGCAAGGACATCCTTCCTCAGATAAGGACATCAAAACTGCCCACAATAGTCCAGGTGTGGTCTCACCCACGCCCTATACAATTGCAGCAAAACATCCCAACCCTTATACTCAAATCCTCTCGCTCCTCTTGAAGGCCACCACATCATTCTTGACTGCCTGCTGTACCTGCTACATATACTCAGATCTTTGATATCACGGCTGGGATTCTCCAGTCCCGCTGCAGCGAACGGACTTTCGCCAAATTCTCCATTCTCGCCAGCAGTGGTGATGAGGTATGGGAGACTGGAGAATCCCAGCCCCCAATTAAGAAATTGCACCCCCCCCTCCCACCAAACCCCCCCCCCCCCCAACCCCCACCCTGGGCTCCTTCAACATAAGGCACATCCTTACGTTCAAGTCCCTCCATGCCTCATCCAGCCCAATAACCCTCCAAAGTTGCATCCCTCCAATTAGGCAACTCCAACTTAAACACTCTTCCAATCGCAGCTCAAACCTCTGAAATTCCCTCCCCCAAAACCTCTGCCCCCTCAAACCTCCCTCATATCCACATGTTCCAATATCTCTGATTATTCATTGACGGGACACGGGCGTCATTGGCTGGCTAGCATTTATTGCCCATCCTTAGCTGCCCTCAGAGGGCATTTGAGAGCCAACCACATTGTTGTGGGTCATATGTAGGCCAGACTGGGTAAGAAGGGGCAGATTTCCTTCCCTAAAGGGACATTATTAACCGAATTACCAGGCTGCTGGGATGGGATTTGAACCTGTGTGCCCACAGCATTAAGCTACTACTAAGCCAGTGACACTGCAACACCATCGACACCCCCCCCCCCCCCCTAAGTCAGAAAAGGAAGAATGTGCAAGATTACAGGCAGAAGAATGGGCAATGGGATTTGGTGCACTGATCATTTGGAAGTTGGCACATACTCAATGGGCCGAATGGTCCCTTTCCGTGCTGCAACAGTTCTGTAACTATAATGAAAGAAGCCAAGATTTGACAGATCAGAGATTAGTTCAGTGCAGATCTAAAGACATTTTTTCTCTATTCGTTCATGGGAAATGGGTATTCATAGAATCATGGAAATCATAGAAACCCTACAGCACAGAAAGAGGCCATTCGGCCCATCGCGTCTGCACCGACCACAATCCCACCCAGGTCCTATCTCCGTAATCCTACATATTTACTCTGCCAATCCCCTGACACTAAGAGACAATTTGGCACAGCCAATCAACCTAACCCACACATCTTTGGACCGTGGAGGAAACCAGAGCACCCAGACGAAACCCACTCATAGACAGTCACCCGAGGCTGGAATCGAACGCGGGTCCCTGGAGCTGTGAGACAGCAGTTGCTGTGGCTCTGGTGTCACATGTAGGCCAGGCCGGGTAAGGATGGCAGATTTCCATGAAAGTGTTTTCCTTCTTTCTTTGTCCATGTTCTCGGTACTTGACTCAATGTGGTACGCTCAAAAAATCCCCAGCAGCAGGGTCAGAGCACCATCCAGCAGAGAAGGAGGCCATTCGGCCCACTGTCCCTTTGTTAGCTCTTCAAGCATACCTTTTCGACTAAGGCCCCTCTACTCTTTCCCCTTAAGCCCTGGGGGGCATGGTGGCATAACAGTGAGCATTGCTGCCTCACAGCGCCAGGGGCCCGGGTTCGATTCCCAGCTTGGATCACTGTCTGTCTGGAGTCTGCACATTCTCCCCGTGTCTGTGTGGGTTTCCTCTGGGTGCTCCATTTCCTCCCACCGTCTGAAAGACGTGCTGGTTAGGGTGCCGTACTAAATTCTCCTTCAGTGTATCCGGTGTGTGGCAAATGGGGGATTTTCACAGTAACTTCATTGTAGTATTAATGTCAGCCTACTTATGATGCTAATAAATAATCTTTAAAACTTTAATTTAGCATGGCCAATCCCCCTATCCCGCACATCTTTGGAGTGTGGGAAGAAACTGGAGCACCTGGAGGAAACCCACGCAGACATGGGGAAAATGTGCAAACTCCACACAGACAGTGATCCGAGCTGGGAATCGAACCCAGGATCCCTGGTGGTGTGGGGCAGCAGTGCTAACCACTGTGCTACCCCTCTTGAATGCCTCAATTGAACCTCGATTATTGTAGAATCCCTACAGTGCAGAAGGAGGCCATTCGGCCCATTGCGTCTGTAATGACTACAACCCACCAAAGCCCGGATCCCGTAACCCTCATATACCCTGCTAACCCCCCTGACAGTAGGGTCAATTTAGCACGGCCAATCCGCCTAACCTGCGCACCTTTAGAGTGTGGGAGGAAACCGGAGCACCCGGAGGAAACCCACGCAGACATGGGGAGAGTGTGCAAACTCCACACGGACAGTCGCCCGAGGCTGGAATCGAACCCCGGGTCCCTGGCGCTGTGAGGCATCAGTGCTAACCCAACGTGCCACCAAGATGTGTGGGGTTAAGGGGATTGGCCAGGCTAAATTGACCCTAGTGTCTGGGGATTAGCTGAGCAAATAGGCGGGGTTTACGGGGGATAGGGTCTGGGTGGGATTGCGGTCGGTACAGACTCGATGGGCTGAGTGGCCTCCTTCTGCACTGTGGGGATTGTAAAATTCGATGAAGCTGCCTCCACCACGCCGCTAACCAGCACCCTCTGCACCACCCACCCTGCGGAAATACCCCCCGGGACAGCAGTGGGTTGACAGCACTTTCTCAAAGGGGGCAATTAGGGATGGGCAACAAATTGGTGGGGACATGGGAATGAGCTGTCAAAAAACAAAAGGGTTAATATCCATTGCCACGAGAATAAAATCCGGTAAGCGGCTCACCTCGGAATCGAGTTTTAATGCTTCAGAACTAAACGGTGCCAAAATCAGACAGAATCATCGCTTCCCCTCTCTCCCAATATTGAAATTACTCACCAGCTGAAACTCAGACCTCCTCTTGTAGGCCTCTTGGATGCTGTGATCTTGCCACAAGGCTTGAATGGCTGGTAAAACCCTTTGGAAACGTTCTTCTGTAACCCCTGCACAAGAGTTCTCGAAGGCACTCAGGAATAGCCCGTGCTTCCCATTCTCCCAGCTCCCCCAGGCGAGCCGCAGCTTCTCCCTGGCATCCAGCAGCACCCGCATCCCGGTGACAATGTTGCAGTAGATGGTCTCCCTGAACTCCTCCAGGGTTCTCCTGTCGAAATCCTGCCCGTGGATGATCCGCATCTGTTTGAGGAAAGTGCTCTTGCCGCTCTCCCCTGCCCCCAGCAACAGGATCTTCACCATCCGCCTCAAGTAAGGTCTTTCCTTCGCCAACATCTGATCGATCCCTTTGCTCCGCCGCCTCATCTCCAGCTCGTCCTCCGATCCGAAGCAATTCGGGAGGCAGCTATTCGCCCAGGCATCTTCCGACCCAGCCATCACGCCTCCTCCACGCAGGAATCAGAGAGAGAAAAACAGCGTTTCAAAAAAAAAACTTACAAAGTTGAACTCGACAAGGGAGGGAGAGTGGGAAACTAAAGTTTTTTTTAACAAAGTTGAACAACAAGTTTGAGAATAGTTTTCCAAAGTTAAGCAACAGGGAGAAAGTTTTTAAAACTTTTACAAAGTTAAACAAGACAGGGAGAAAGTTTTAAAAACTTTTACAAAGTTGAACAAGGCAGGAAGAAAGTTTGAATAACTTTTACAAAGTTAAACAAGACAGGGAGAAAGTTTTAAAAACTTTTACAAAGTTGAACAAGGCAGGAAGAAAGTTTGAATAACTTTTACAAAGTCGAACAAGACAGGGAGAAAGTTTGAGAAGGTTTTGCAAAGTTAAACAACAGGGAGAAAGTTTGTAAAAGTCTTACGAAGTTAAGCAACAGGGAGAAATTTTGAGAATACTTTTCCAAAGTTAAACAAGACAGGGAGAAAGTTTGAGTAATTTTTACAAAGTTGAACAAGACTTTGAGAATAGTTTTGCAAAGTTAAGCAACAGGGAGAAAGTTTGTAAAAGTTTAACAAAGTTGATCAAAACAGGATGATAAAACTAGTTTCAGGAAAGTTTTAAGGAGGGAGAGAAAGTTTTGCAAAGCTGAACCAAACAGGGAGTGTAGAGAAAAACACAGTTACTAGCGCTCCACATACAGGATATTCCAAGTGTGCTGAAATTACTCAGTTTGCCATTGCTGCTCTGCTGTCTGCCTCAGTGCACCGAGCTCACTTCTTTTTTACTTCAAGGAGATTTGTTTTTGCCTTGTCGCCTTCCTCTCCAGTGTCCAGCAGACTCGATGGTTGGGGAATGACATTTGGGAGAGAGAGAGCTGAAACAGCTGTCACTCTAATGTCTGCTAAACCCTCCCCTCCTCTCCCTTTCCCCTCCCCTCCCCTCCCCTCCCTAACCTCCGGTCAGGGGCAGAGAGAGAGAGAGAAAACACAATCTCATCCACAAAACACTCATGTGAACTCTCATTCTCTCTCACACACTCTCCTGCACAGACATCTCTCACACAACACATACACTCTCACACACAGATACAAACACACTCATACGGTCTCTCATACTCTCTCTCTCTCACACACACTCTCTCCCACACAAACATCTCTCTCACACACATATACAAACACACTCATACGGTCTCTCATACTCTCTCTCTCACACACACTCTCTCCCACACAAACATCTCTCTCACACACATATACACTCTCACACACAGATACAAACACACTCATACGGTCTCTCATACTCTCTCTCTCACACACACTCTCTCCCACACAAACATCTCTCTCACACACATATACACTCTCACACACAGATACAAACACACTCATACGGTCTCTCATACTCTCTCTCTCACACACACTCTCTCCCACACAAACATCTCTCTCACACACATATACACTCTCACACACAGATACAAACACACTCATACGGTCTCTCATACTCTCTCTCTCACACACACTCTCTCCCACACAAACATCTCTCTCACACACATATATACTCTCACACACAGATACAAACACACTCATACGGTCTCTCATACTCTCTCTCTCACACACACTCTCTCTCCCACACAAACATCTCTCTCACACACATTTACACTCTCACACACAGATACAAACACACTCATACGGTCTCTCATACTCTCACACACACTCCCATACTCTCTCTCTTTCACACACTCACTCTCTCTCTCAGATACACGTACATTCTCGTACACACAGATACACATACACTCATACAGTCTCTCATATTCTCTCTCTCACACACTGACCCAAGCACACACTTGTACTCTCTCACACACACTCATGCACACATACACTCTCTGTCACACACATTCTCTCTCCACCACACACGCACATTCACTCACACACACACACACACACCAGCAGAAATGAATTTTACAGCCAGGGCAATCCCAGTTTCCTTCATGTTGCGATAGCATGCGATGTGCCTTTGTAATCTGCCCCCTTCACACACTTTCTGCATCTGTGTGAGGTACAGGAGAGAGCAGGCAAGCGAGAGAGTCAGTGTAAAGTGGGTGTGGGTGGAGAGATTTAAACAGAAGCTTAGGGTTTGGAATGTGTTAGTGTGTGTGGATCTCATTGTCCCAGTGTGAGGGAGTCACCACATGTGGCAATGAGACCCCCCCCCACCAAGTCTGTAGCGACCAGGGGCAAATTGTGTCACCGGCCTGAACTCCAGGGGAATTTTGGGGCAATTCCGCTGTGTGTTGGGTGCATCAGAGTTCACACAGGAGTGTCTGAACTCACACTTGTACACGCATGTGGAGGCCTGGAGACACGGATGGTGAAGGTGGAGTCTCCAACACGCCCCGTGCGACCAGGAATCACTCCCACTTTAACCGCCAGCCATTGGCGAGTTAGGAAGGATTTTGACACTCTCGACCTGTTTGGCCACATTATGAATGCGGCATCCTTGGCATCAGGTCCTAGAGAATGGATTTTCCAGCCCCACCCTTCCCAGGACTAGAAAATTCCCACCGAGATCATAGAAACGTGGAAGCTAGAAGCAGGAGGAGGCCATTTGGCCCTTCGAGCCTACTCCACCATTCATTTTGATCATGGCTGATGATTTGATTCAATATCCTCATTTCCCCCCCCCCCCACCCCCCCCATATCCCTCGATCCCTTTAGCCCCAAGAGCTATATCTAATTTCTTCTCGAAATCACACAACGTTTTGGCCTCAATTACTTTCTGTGAGAGTGAATGCGAGGCAATGCATTTTGGAAGGTCTAAGACAGATAGGAAATATATAATAAATGGCAGAACCCTTAAAAGTATTGATAGCAGAGGGATCTGGGTGTACGGGTACACAGGTCAAAGGTGCAGAGGGAGTCAAGAAGGCACACGGCATGCTTGCCTTCATCGGCTGGGGCACTGAGTTTAAAAATTGGCAAGTCATGTTGCCGCTTTGTTGAACCTTAGTTAGGCCGCGCTCGAACAAAGAATAAAGAACAAAGAGAATTACAGCACAGGAGCAGGCCTTTCCTCCCTCCAAGCCTGCATCGACCACGCTGCCTGATTGAACTCAAACCCCCTACCCTTCTGGAGACCATATCCCTCTATTCCCATCCTATTCACGTACTTGTCAAGATGCCCCTTAAAAGTCACTACTGTATCCGCTTCCAATACCTCCCCCGGCAGTGAGTTCCAGGCACCCACCACCCCCTGTGTAAAAAATCTGCCTCGTCCATCTCCTTTAAACCTTGCCCCTCGCACCTTAAACCTCTGCCCCTTAGCAATACCACCCTGGGAAAAAGCTTCTGACTATCCACTCTGTCCATGCCTCTCATAATCTTGTAGACTTCCATCAGATCACCCCCTCAACCTCCGTCGCTCCAGTGAGAACTTGGAATATAGTGTTCAATTCTGGTCGCCACACTACCAGAAGGACGTGGAGGCTTTGGAGGGGGTACAGAGAAGATTTACCAGGATGTTGCCCTGGTATGGAGGGCATTAGCCATCAGGAGAGGTTGGAGAAACTTGGTTTGTTCTCACTGGAGCGTCGGAGGTTGAGGGGAGACCTGATAGAAGTCTACGAGATTATGAGAGACAGAGTGGATAGTCAGAAGCTTTTTCCCAGGGTGGAAGAGTCAATTACGAGAGGACACAGGTTTAAGATGTGAGGGGCAAGGTTTAAAAGAGATGTACAAGGCAGGTTTCTTACACAGAGTAGTGGGTGCCTGGAACTCGCTGCCGGGGATGGTAGGGGAAGCGGATACAGTACATGAATGAGATGGGAATGGAGGGATATTGTCCCTGGAAGGGTAGGGGGTTTTAGCTCAATTGGGCAGCATGGTCGGTGCAGGTTTGGAGGGCCGAAGGGCCTGTTCCTGTACTGTAATTCCCTTTCTTCTTTGAATCCCCCAGACTCTCTGGGTGAAGGAATTTCTCCTCACCCTCAGTCCTAAGAGGTTTACCCCTTTATCCTCAAACTATGACCCCCTAGTTCTGCCCCCCCCCCCCACTATTGGGAACGTTCTTTCTGAATCTATCCTGTTTTATAAGTTTCTACAAGATCCCCTCTGAACTCCTGCGATGGCCCAATTCTCCGGCCCGCCCACCGTATCTCCCCCAGCGGATGATTTCGGCAGCAGACTGGAAACAGAATCCAGAGCTTCTGGGTCAGAGCCAGGAACGTACCATCTCACTGTGACACATGACGTTCACGCGACGTTACAGCCGGGTGGGTTGAGATGAGAATTCTTCTCCAGTTTCGAGTTCTTTCCGAGCTATTTGTCCCTCCTGGGCTGAACGGGAGGGATTCAGTCCTCTTCACTTCTACAAAGGCAAAACGCAACCCAAGTTTTTTTATCTTTGCTGGTTTTATTGAAGTAGGGGATCTATACCCACATAAGACGGAATATATGCTTTCCGATCAGTTCCAACAGAATCCCGACAACGGACAGCTCACCTAACCTGTTCATCTGTGGAGCGTGGGAGGAAACTGGAGCGCCCGGAGGAAACCCACGCAGACACGGGGAGAATGTGCAGACTCCACACAGACAGTGACCCGAGGCCGGAATCGAACCCGGGTCCCTGGCGCTGTGAGGCAGCAGTGCTAACCAGTGTGCCACTATGCCGCCGACTGGCTAGCAATTGTACCATGGAGGGGTGGAGACTGGGCAGCTGTTTGTGAAACATGGGGGCGAACGGATAGTGAAATCGCAGCGAGTGGGAGGCAGGGGCAGTAGATGCACACAAACACCAGCCCCGGGGGGTTTCCTTCCGAGTCACTCACCACCCTGAATTGGAAATGTATCAGCCGTTCCTTCACTGCCGCTGGGTCAAAATCCAACAGCACAGTGGGTGTACCTACACCACAGTAGCTGCAAGGTTCATGCAGGTCACCCACCACCTTCTGAAGGGGCAATTAGGAACGGATAATAACAATACTGCTTGAGCCAGTGAGGCCCACATCCTGTTAAAGAATAAAAAGCCACGTGACCTTTTGGAAATACGGAAACATAGAAGATAGGAGCAGGAGGAGGCCATTTGGCCCGTCGAGCCTGCGCCACCATTCATTACCATCACAGCTGATCACCCAACTCAATAGCCTAGTCCTGCTTTCTCCCCATAACCTTTGATCCCATTCGCCCCAAGTGCTTTATCCTCTTGAATACATTCAATGTTTTGGCACCAACTACTTCCTGTGGGAATGGCACATGGAGCACACCAGAATGATGGGGAGTGGGATAGTTTGATCTTGGGTTTGGACATAGCTGGGCACAACATAGGCATAGACTAAAATCATGAATAGGTCACTGACCATGGGACGGCGGCACGGGCTTGTTGGGCTGAAGGGCCTGTTTCCCGTGCTGTGTTGTTCTTTGTTCTTTGTTCTAACACTGAGGGCCGAAGGGCCTGTACTGTTCTATGTTTCTATGTAATGAATTCCACAGGCTCACTACTCTTTGGGTGAAGAGATGTCTCCTCATCTCCATCCCAAATGGTCTACCCCAATCCTCAGACTGTGACCCCCCCCTGGTTCTGGACACCCCCCCCCCCCCACCATCAGGAACATCCCTCCTGCATCTACCCTGTCTAATCCTGTTAGAATTTTACAAGTTTCTATGAGATCCCCCTACTCTATCGTCTGAACTCCAGCGAAAACGATCCTAAACTAGCCAACCTCTCCGCCAACATCGGTCCCTCCGTCCCCAGGAATCAGCCTGGAAAACCTTCGCCGCACTCCCTCGAGAGCAAGAACATCCTTCCTCAGAAAAGGAGACCAAAACTGCGCACAATATTTTCGATGTCGCTTCACCAAGGCCCAGTATAATAGCGACAACACTTCCCTCCTCCTGTACCTCTCGCAATGAAGGCCATTCGCCTCCTTTACCGCCTGCTGGGTCTGCATGCTTACCCTCAGCGACTGGTGCACAAGGACACCCAGATCCCTCTGCACACTCCCCTCTCCCAATTTACAGCCACTCAGGCGGTAAATTAAACGCCTTATTCTGCCGCCACATCACAAGTTCGTGTCTGCTGATGGATGCGGCCCGTGGATCTGCTGAAAACAAACACCCCTCACGTAAACAATCCGAGTTGTTTACTTCGCGACTTCCCTCAGACAAGACTTCCTGACTTCACTCTTCTGGAGTGTCCTTGGAGGAGCAAGTTTATTAACTTCCTATTCTCTCGTTAACGAATCCCTCGCTAAACATCCACTGAAGTTAGACTCTAATCCCTGGCTAATGTCATTCCCGTTGCTTAGTCCCTTGCCTTACAGATTAATTACAGGCTGTAGAACATTACATTACAGCACACAAACAGGCCTTTTGGCCCTTCCAGTCTGTGCTGGACCATTTTTTGCCTAGTCCCACTGACCTGCACCTGGACCATACCCCTCCACGCCCCTCTCACCCATGTACCTGTCCAAGATTTTCTTAAATGTTAAAAGTGAGCCCCGCATTTGCCACTTCATCCAGCAGCTCATTCCCACCACTCTCTGTGTGAAGCAGCCCCCCCCCCCCCCCCCCCCCCCCCACCTCCGGCGATATTTCCTTTATACTTTTCCCCCTTCACCCAGAAGACGTTCGATAAGGTGCCTCACAAAAGGTTGCTGCAGAAGGTTAGGGTACACGGAGCTGGGGGTAAGGTGTTAGCGTGGATTGAGGATTGGCTATCTAACGGGAAGCAGAGAGTTGGAATCAATGGGTGCTTTTCTGGTTGGCGTGCCACAGCGATCGGTGCTGGGACCTCAACCGTTCGCCACTCACATCGACGATCTGGAGGAGGGGACCGAGTGTAAAGTTTGCTGATGACACAAAGATGAGCGGGAAAGCAAATTGCGTGGAGGACGCGGAAAGTCTGCAGAGAGATTCGGATAGGCTGAGTGAGTAGGCGAGGATCTGGCAGATGGAGTATAGTGTTGGCACGTGTGATGTTATCCACTTTGGAAGGAATAATAGTGAAATGGGCTATTATTTAAATGGTGATAAATTACAACATGCTACGGTGCAGAGGGACCTGGGGGTCCTTGTGCCTGAATCGCAAAAACCCAGTCTGCAGGTACAGCAGGTGGTCAGGAAGGCGAATGGGATGCTGGCCTTTATCGCGAGGGGGATTGAATATAAAAGCAGGGAGGTCTTGCTGCAACTGTACAGGGCACTGGTGAGGCCGCAGCTGGAGTACTGTGTGCAGTTTTGGTCCCCTTATTTGCGAAAGGATATATTGGCCTTGGAGGGAGTACAGAGAAGGTTCACCAAGTTGATACCGGAAGTGGGTGGCACGGTAGCACAGTGGTTAGCACTGCTGCTTCACAGCTCCAGGGTCCTGGGTTCGATTCTCGGCTCAGGCCACTGTCTGTGTGGAGCCTGCACATTCTCCTCGTCTCTGCGTGGGTTTCCTCCGGGCACTCCGGTTTCCTCCCACAGTCCAAAGGTGTGAGGGTTAGGTTGATTGGCCATGCTAAGAAATTGCCCCTTAGTGTCCAGGGATGCGTAGGTTAGAGGGATTAGTGGGTATAATATGTAAGGATATGAGGGTTGGGCCTGGGTGGGATTGTGTTCAGTGCAGACTCGATGGGCCGAAGGGCCTCTTTCTGCAACGTAGGGTTCTATGATCAATGATCTTCTGTGAGCTTATGAAGAGAGATTGAGTAGATTGGGCCTGTACTCGTTGGGGTTTAGAAGGCTGAGGGGGGGGATCTTATAGAGACGTATAAGATAATGAAGGGGCTAGATAGGGTAGAGGTAGAGAGATTCTTTCCACTTAGAAAGGAAACCAGAACTAGAGGGCACAGCCTCAAAATAAGGGGGAGTCAAGTTAGAACAGAGTTGAGGAGGAACTTCTTCACTCAAAGGGTAGTGAATCTCTGGAATTCTCTGCCCGTTGAAGAGGTGGAGGCTACCTCGCTGAATATGTTTTAAGTCACGGGTAGATAGGTTTCTGATCGATAAGGGAATTAAGGGTTAAGGGGAGCAGGCGGGTAAGTGGAATTCACCCACTTTCAGATCAGCCATGATCTTATTGAATGGCGGGGCAGGCTCGAGGGGCTAGATGGCCTACTCCTGCTCCCATTTCTTATGTTCTTATGTTCACCCTTAACCCATGTCCTCTAGTTTTTTTTCTCCCTTAGCTTCAGTGGAAAAAGGATGCTTTCATTCACTCGATCTATACCCATCATAATTTTATACACCTCTATCAAATCTCCCCTCATTTTTCTACGCTCCAGGGAATAAAGTCCTAACCTATTCATCCTTTCTCTGTAACTCAGTTTCTCAAGTCCCAGCAACATCCTTGTAAACCTTCTCTGCACTTTTTCAACCTTATTAATATCCTTCCTGTAATTAGATGACCAAAACTGCACACAGTACTCTAAACTCGGCCTCACCAATGTCTTACACAATCTCACCATAACATTCCAACTCTTATACTCATACTGTAAACTCAAGATAACCAGGAGGTTTTTTTTTGTTACTGCAACCCTTTCTGTTCTGGAAAGCCCAAAGCCACAAGATACAAGGGGGTTCACTGATTAACCTTAATTCTCTAGTACGTAACACTTAACTTTTTCATTCATGGGGTCTGGGTATTGCCCATCCCTAATTAAGAACAAGGAAAAGTACAGCACAGGAACAGGCCCTTCGGCCCACCAAGCCTGCACTGAACTAAACCCCCCCACCCTCCCGGGTACCATATCCCTCTATTCCCACCCTATTCATGTATTTGTCAAGATACCCTTTAAAAGTTACTATCGTATCCGCTTCCACTCCCTCCCCCGGCAACGAGTCCCGGGCACCCACCACCCTCTGTGTAAAAAACCTGCCTCGTACATCTCCTTTAGACCTTGCCCCTCACACCTAAAGTCCAGGTAATTGACTCTTCCACCCTGGGGAAAAAGCCTCTGACTATCCACTCTGCCCCTCATAATCCTGTAGGCTTCTCTCAGGTCGCCCCTCAACCTCCGTTGTTCCAGTGACCAAGTTTCTCCAACCTCTCTCCATAACTAATGCCCTCCATACCAGGCAACATCCTGGTAAATCTTTTCTGTACCCTCTCCAAAGCCTCCACATCCTTCTGCTAGTGTGGTGACCAGAATTGAACGCTATATTCCAAATGCAGCCCAATTGGCCTTGGACTGGGTGACATGCGCAACCATCTAACTGTCGAATGAAGCAGATTAATTGGTCTTTGATTAAAGGCGGGTGGGCTTCTGAACTTTGATCCCACTCACATAATTCGTCTGAAAATTAGGAATGAGGATTTTGGGAACCTTACCCGATGACAATTTTACAGGAGTTTGGGAAGGGCATCCAGCTGCCCCCATACTAACAAAGAACAACACAGCACGGGAAACAGGCCCTTCGGCCCAACGAGCCCGCGCCGCCATTGTGAGTCCCCTCTTCCACCCGTAACCCTTGTCTACGCTTATGGCACTCCACATTGGAAACCAGATTGAGGGGAGATTAATTTAGGGACAATTTGTTACACCAATCAGCCTAAGAGCACATCTTTGGGGTGTGGGAGGAAACCAGAGAAAACCCACGCAAGCACGGGGAGAATGCGCAAACTCCCGCAGGCACGGGCCCAAATCCATGTATCTGCACAGCAAACAGTGATAGTCACTGAGCTGTCGTGTTGCCCATCAGCTCGTCCAGTTTAAGCGTACACTAACGACGTGAAGCACTAGGCTACTCTCGAAACTTCCAAGAGCAGCCCTTGTACGACCCATCGCGTGTATGCCCCTTGTTGGACAACAAGGGGGATCGAATCACCTGTGGATTAAAAGAGAAAAATATCCGTTAGATGGAGTTTAATTCAGATGAATGTGAGGTATTGAGCTTTGATAAGACATGCCCAGGGCAGGGCAGTTAATGGTAAAGCCCCGGGAAATGTTGTTGAAAACAGAGAGACGTAGGGGTCCAGATGCATTGTTCCTTGAAAGGGGCATCACAGGTAGGCAGGGTGGTGAGGAAGGTGTGTGGCACACTTGCCCTCATCAGTCAGAGCATTGAGTGCGGGAGTTGGGAAATTATGTTACAAGACATTGGTGTGGCCACATTTGGAGTACCGCGTACAGTTCTGGTCACCCCGCTATAGGAAGGATTCTCATTAAGGGTGCAAAAAAAGGACGTTACTGGGATTGGAAGATTTGAATTATAAGGAGAGGCTGGATAGGCTGGGACTTTTTTCCCCCTGGTGTGTAGGAGGATGAAGGGGTGACCTTGTAGAGATTTATAAAATCATGAGAGGCAGAGATAAGGTAACGAGTGCAAGGTCTTTTCCCCAAGGTAGGGGAGCCCAAAACAGAGCAGAGGTTGAAGGTGAAAAGGGAAAGATTTACAAAGGGACCCCAGGGTCCACGTTTTCACACACAGAGTGTTTGGAATGAGCTGCCAGAGGAGGTGGTAGAGGCGGGTACAATTACAGCATTTTATAGAGATTTAACATGGAGGGAAAGGCTTAGAGAGATACGGGCCAAGCACTGGAAGTGGGACTAGCTCAGTTTAGGAAACATGGTCAGCATGGACGGGTTGGGCCGAAGGGCCTGTTTCCATGCTCTTTAACTCTATTTCAGAGGGCAATTGAGAGTCAACCACATTGCTGTGGCTCTGGACTCACATATAGGCCAGACCAGCTGAGGACAGCAGATTTCCTTCCACTAGTGATGCTGATGGGTTTTTATTACAACGGTCAATGCTAGTCTCGGTAACGGTGTAAATGAAACTCCATCTTTCACTTCCAGGTTTTAACTGAAGATAAAATTCTCCCAGCTGCTATAGTGGCATTTGAACCCATATTCCCAACGATCTAGAAACTCAATCCAGGGACGTTACCACTATGTCACCAGCTCCCCCTAATGGAGGGCAGAGAAAGCTCTGTGAGCCACATCACTGATCAGAGCATCCCTATTGTCCAGAAGGAGACCATTCAGCCCAATGAGTTTGTACTGACTCTCTATGACAAAGTATATTACCCAGGCCCTTTCCCCCACCCTGTCCTTGTAACCCCGTTTATTTATCATAGCTAATCTACCTAACCTACACAGCTTGGGGCATAAAGGGGCAATTTAGCATGGCCAATCCACTTAACCTGCACAACTTTGGACACTAAGGGGCAATTTAACATGGCCAACCCACCTAACCTGCACATCTTTGGATACTAAGGGGCAATTTAGCATGGCCAATCCACCTGACATACACATCTTGGCACACTGCGGGGGTAACTTAGCATGGCCAATACACCTAACCTGAACATCTTTGGACACTAAGGGGCAATTTAGCATTGCCAATCCACTTAACCTGCACAACTTTGGACACTAAGGGGCAATTTAGCATGGCCAATCCACCTAACCTGCAGAAATTTGGACACAAAGGGGAAATTTGGCATGGCCAATCCACCTGACATACACATTTTGGCACACTACGGGGGTAACTTAGCATGGCCAATGCACCTAACCTGAACATCTTTGGACACTAGGGGGCAATTTAACATGGCCAATCCACCTAAACTACAGATCTTGAAACACTAAGGAGTAATTTAGCATGGCCAATCCACCTAACCTGCACATCTTTGGACTGTGGGAGGAAACCGGAGCATCCAGAGGAAGCCCCCACAGACGCGGAGAGAACATCCAAACTCAACACAGACAATCACCCGAGGCTGAAATAGATGCCGAGTCCCTGATGCTGTGAGTGCCGAGTACTGTGCCACCGTGCTGCAGAGCTCTGAGCAAGAATCATGATTTGAATTTGATGCGCTCATTGATTTACTGTGTGGCTGTACTCATGATGTGGGTATGCCGGCGTTGGACTGGGGTAAATACAGTAAAAAGTCTGACAACACCAGGTTTTAGTCCAACCGATTTATTTGATAGTAAACTCACAAGCTTTCGGGTTTGCCCCTTCGTCAGGTGAATGGAGAGTTCTGGCCTCAGACAGAGCATATAAAGCACAGACAGTTTAGAGATTACTGATTAGAATGCAAATCTTTACACCTAACCTGCTGTTCAAGACCTGAAGTGGCCGATAATGTGTGTGGAAGGAGCAAAACCTCACTTACTGTACTGTCTGGAGACAACACACATCTCTTTAAACTGTGATCAGTGCTCCTTCCACTCACATTATCAGCCACTTTAAGACTTGAACAGCAGGTTAGGTGTAAGGATTCGCATTCTAATCAGTAATCTCTAAACTGTCTGTGCTTTATATACTCTGTCTGAGGCCGGAACTCTCCATTCACCTGATGAAGGGGCAAACTCGAAAGCTTGTGAGTTTACTATCAAATAAATCGGTTGGACTAAAACCTGGTGTTGTCAGACTTTTTACTGTGCTGTACTCATGCCCAGTACAGATAGTCTCCTTCTGGATAATAGGGATGCTGTGACCAGTGATGCGGCTCACAGAGCTTTCTCTGCCCTCCATTAGGTGGAGCTGGTGACATAGTGGTAACGTCCCTGGATTGAGTTTCTAGATTATTGCACTGGGAATATGGGTTCAAATCCCACTATAGCAGCTGGGAGAATTTTATGTTCACATGATCAATGTTAGGTGTGTGTTTAAAAAGGGACGTAAGTTGCTATTGCTGCTAAATGGGAGTGGGTGAGAGGTCGGGTGTTTCTCACATGTTGGGCCAGACTAGATGGGCTGAAGGGCCTCTTCTGCAGTGTACGATCCTTCTATGATTCTGAGATGGCTGACAAACATCATGTGATGTTGGTATTGTCCAACCCAGACCCACATTTCAGCAAATTCTTTGTCAGTAAAGGAACAATCCTTGTGATTTGTGAAACCCCTTTTGTTGAGGTTGACTTGTCAATGAAAAGGATTATAATTGTCTACTCGCCATTTGTCTTCCTGCTTCACTGTGGATAATAGAGTCATCGAAACACACTGGGTGTTAAACATCTATCAGGTCTCCCCTCAGCGTCCAGAGAAAACAACCCTAGTTTGCTCAACCTCTCCTTATAGCTCATTCCCTCTAACCCAGGCAGCACCCTCTCCTAAACCTTCCTGAAATATGACGACCAGGATTGAACGCAATACTCCAAGTGCGGCCTGACCAAAGTTTTATATAGCTGCAACATGACATCCAGACTCTTGTCTTAATGTGAGCCTACTTGTAACATTAATGAACTTTAAAAGCTTTCTTCCTATTATCTGTGAACGGAACATGTTTGATGTGTGAATTGTGTATATCTCTTTACTCTCTGAGTTATTCATCCCAATTTATCCCAATTTCCAGCAGCAAGCTCTTGTGAATTTAAAAATAAAGATAAAACAGTTGAATAAAGAATCAAGTAAAAGTATAAAGAAAATACTCTGAATGAAATATGTACAATCACTCAATTAGCAAAAGATATTTATTTTAGTGTAAATATATATACTTTGCTCTTGATATCACAGCTTATACATGTTCAATTTTTGGATTTTGGACAATTTATAAGCCCCACAGAATGAATTCTTTCTGTGAGATCTCAGTCATCTTATAATCGAGTCCACTTTTCATTTTATGGTCCATATGCAGTGCACGCATCATTGTATCTGAGAGAGGAAGTGGTATTGTAATTGGATTAATGGACTAGAGACGCAGGGTAATACTCTGAGGTTCAAATCCCACCCTGGCTGATGGTGAAATTTGAATTCAATAAATGAAAATAAATCTGGAATTGAAGGTTTGATGATGAAATTGTTTTTGATTGTCGTTAAAAAAAAACCCATCTGGTTCACTGATGTCCTTTAGGGAAGGAAATCTGCCGTCGTTACCCAGTCTGGTCTACATGTGACTCCAGAACCACAGCAATGTGGTTGACTCTCAACTGACCTCTGAAATGGCCTGGCAATGGCACAGAATCTGTGACAAATACAAGGCCAGTTTGCGATGGCCGCAAAGACTAGGGCAACATGGTGGCACAGAGCCTAGCACTTCTGCCTCACCATGCTAGGGGCTCAGGTTCAATTCCAGCCTTGGTGTATCTCTGTGTAGAGTTTCTACATTCTCCCCATACCTGTGTGGGTTTCCTCTAGGTGCTCCGGTTTCCTCCCACAGTCCAAAGATGTATAGGCTAGGTGGATTGGCCATGCTAAATTCCCCTTGGTGTCCAAAGATGTGCCAGTTAGAGGGATTGGCCATGCTAAATTGTTCCTTAGGGTTCAAAGATGTGCAGGTTAGGTGGATTGGCCATGCTAAATTGTCCCTTAGTGTCCAAAGATGGGCAGGTTAGGTGGATTGGCCACGCTAAATTGCCCCTTAGTGTCCAAAGATGTGTGGGGTAGGTGGATTGGCCATGCTAAATTGTCCCTTAGTGTCCAAAGATGGGCAGGTTAGGGGGATTGGCCATGTTTAATTGCCCCTTAGTCTCCAAAGATGTGCCGGTTAGGTGGATTGGCCACGCTAAATTGCCCCTTAGTGTCCAAAGATGTGTGGGGTAGGTGGATTGGCCATGCTAAATTGTCCCTTAGTGTCCAAAGATGGGCAGGTTAGGTGGATTGGCCATGCTAAATTGCCCCTTAGTCTCCAAAGATGTGCAGGCTAGGTGGATTGGCCATGCTAAATTGCCCCTTAGTGTCCAAAGATGTGCAGGTTAGGTGGATTGGCCATGCCAAATTGCCCCTTAGTCTCCAAAGATGTGCAGGCTAGGTGGATTGGCCATGCTAAATTGCCCCTTAGTGTCCAAAGATGAGCAGGTTAGGTGGATTGGCCATACTAAATTGCGTCTTAGTGCCCAACAAGTGTAGGTTAGGGCGTTTGGTCATGCTGATTTGTCCATTAGTGCCTAAAGATATGTAGGGTAGCAGATTAGCGGGCTAAATACAGGAGTTACGGGGATAGGGCCTGGGTAAGATACTCCATTAGAGAGTCAGTGCAGACCCGATGGGCCAAAAGGCCTCCTTCTGCACTGTAGGGATTCTAAGATTCTACAGTGTCCAGTGTGGTACTGGTCTGATCATTGGTTTACATTGGTTTGGTTGTTCTCACTTGGGCCAATGATTGGAGCAATCGAATCCGCTTTCCGCAATGCCCCCGCACCCACCCCGACGTGCCCACCCGAGGGCTTAAATATTCTGTTGGTGGAGGGATTATTACCCAATTTGTTTCTGTGGCGCGTGAATGGGATCAGGCTCGGCTGCGACGCCTGCTGCAGTCGAAGAGCCAACTGGCCCGCCCATGCTCGCCGGTGAAAAGAACAGCCGAGGGGATGGCCGAAGAGTTTTGGGGCTCGGAGGATGCGCGGGGAGAACGGTTTTGAGGGAAATAAAGCGAAGGTTACTCAGGATGAGGCATGCATCGCGGGATCCTTTTGACAGCACGTTTGCTGCTCAGGATGTGTTCCTTGAGCAAAATTCCAGTCAGTCCAAAGTTACAGATGCATAAATGTATCTTGTTAATTATCAAACACAAGATTATTAACACTGTCAGTACATCCAAAGTAGGATAAATATTCCAATGGAATGGCACACTTGAATAAAAAAAAGTCCGTCCACAATATATTAAAAATCCGTACACCTCTTATACCTTTCTTCCTGCTCCCAAGTGTCACAGTTCTCTCTCTGTTAAAATTTTCTCACTTAACAGTGGAAAATACCTATGTAAACATGTCACGCTGTAATGACGACCTCTGGCCAGCAGCGGCGCTGCCACACCATACAGCGAGGGAGGCAGTGGCCCAATGTGAGACAAAGCTCTGAGCAAGGGTCATCTGGACTCGAAACGTTCGCTCTTTCCTCCCCTCACAGATGTTGCCCGACTGGCTGAGATTTTCCAGCATTTTCGCTTCGTGGTCTGATCGCCGGACTGTTAATCCGCTAATGTTCTGTGGACATCAGGTTCGAATCCCGCCACGGCAGATGGTTAAAATTTGAATTCAAATTAGAAAAATAAATCTGGAATTAAGAATCTACTGATGAAACCATTGTCGGAAAAACCCACCTGGTTCACTAATGTCCCTTTAGGGAAGGAAATCTGCCGTCCTTACCCGGTCTGGCCTACATGTGACTCCAGAGCCACAGCAATGTGGTTGATTCTCAACTGCCCTCGGGCAACTAGGGATGGGCAATAAATGCTGGCCCAGCCAGCGATGCCCATGTCCCATGAATGAATAAAAAAAATCTTTGAAATTCCTCAGTTTTGAAATTTGACACTCCAATTAAAAAATAAATCCACATAAAAATAAGCACCATATGTGTGATTTCCAGCGTGGCATCTTGGTCTAACCAACCCTCTTGCTTCTGTTGCCCTTCAAGAGCCTACGTTCCATTCCAACACCGATTAGTGTTGGCGGAAAAAAATACTGAGGCGTAAAATCCACATCAACTCTCGGGGTGAATTTTGAGTTTGCCCGATGCAACCCAATATAAACCTGCTCCAACCCGGAAATGGTCACATGCAGGGTCCCATGTGGCTCTGAGCTCTGTCTGACCAAAGTCTGCCTGGCACACTCGTGTTGGGTGGGCAATTAAAATGGGGTTTCCTTGAGCAGCTCAGAGCCCCTTCCACAACTGCCCCAAGAAATATGTCCCCTGGAAGAGGAAGAGCGTCCAATCAGCCGTGATCTTATTGACTGGTGGAGCAAACTCGATGGACTACTTCTTGCCTCAATCTCAAATTCCCCAAATAATCTGCCAGATTGGCATCTATTTTCGGTTCATTGTGGGCGGTTTTCTATGGGGGTAGATGAGTGGAGGAGGTTTTTGAGCTCAGCTCAACCAAGAATGACTTGGTTTCTCTCCTCCCCGGGGGCCCCCATTCCCCCGAGCGCAAGGCAGTGCCTAAGCCATAGATTTCCCACCCCCCACCCCCCCCCCCATCCCTCCACCCCGTTCCCCTTTAGAAGCAGCTTGAACCATTGGGTTGGCTGTGCAGTTTGCCCGTTGGGTTTTCCGAGTTCATCCACAGCTTGTCCTCCTCAATCCAGACGATCTTCCTCTGCTCCTGGACGATGCTATCCTTCAGAACCCGGAGCAGGCCCTCGATGTTGCACCAGGTGTTGGCCTCCACTGTGGCGGAGAGGCACGGCACGGACTCGAGGTGCTTCTGCTCGATGCGGTGAAGCTTCAAGAACTCATCGTCGCTGCCGCAGGACTTTGGAGCCAGTTTCCTGAAGGGGAGACAAAGAGATGAGCATTCGCCGTGTCAATTTTTTTTACAGAAAGCAACCTTTCCCGTTGTATGACAGCTCGGTGTGGGCTCCTGCTCTGCCCGAGACCGCAAGGAACTACAGAGGGTTGTGAATGTAGTCATGATGTGGAGATGCCGGCGTTGGACTGGGGTAAACACAGTAAGAAGTCTCACACAACACCAGGTTAGAGTCCAACAAGTTTATTTGACAGTAAACCCACAAACTTTCTGGATGAAATATCACAACATTCAAGGACACGGGGCAAGTGCAGGAAAATGGGACTCGTGTGCAGTTGTTAATCCTGGTTAGCGTCACAGAGGTTTCCAGCTTAGGAATAGGCCCTTCAGCCCAACTTATCCATGCCACCCTTTTTTTTAATCACCAAGATAATCCCAATTGCCCGCATTTGGCCCGTATCCCTCTACACCCACCTGACCCATCTAATTTGTCTATAAGAGTCATCGAGGTAGTTATTGTCAGTGTAGGATCGATGGGCCGAAGGGCCTTTTCCGGGCTGTGTGACTCTATGACAAGCCTCACCCAGAAGGACAGTGTCCACATGCGGGCCTGGGTAGAGACTCTCAGCCTTGATAATCTCCGCAGCGTGTATCAGAGTTAAAGCGAACCCCTACCAGGCTGTACGCTTTGCGGCAGGGGTGGCTGGTCAGCTGGGGACGATTGTAAAGAGGCTCCACTGAGGCCTACAGGACCCCTCCCCACCTCCCCGAATACCTCCTCCCTCTCCTCTTCCAATTATAGTGCTGGGGGGCTCCCCCGTGTGAAGTAGTTTTACAAATTGGACTTCCAGCACCCCAACATAGAAACCTCCCCCCCCCCCAACTTTCCCAGCATGCTTTGCGGTACTGTTGACAGCAGCCCGAGTAACGTCAGAGTGCAAAGGTTGTCAATCAGGAACAGTTTGAGGCAAAGTTGACCATGGTCAGTCTCGCATTGGGAAACCAGTTGAGATCCCAAGGGATTATTAGGAGTGGACGCCATCATTTGGGTTCAAATATCACAAGATGGAGGCCGCTGGAACTGTAGAGATTGGATCAGACATCTCAACACAGGCCAGGGGATTTTCACAGTAACTTCATTGCAGTGTCAATGTGAGCCTTACTTGTGGCTAATAAATAAATTGCTTTTCTCCTGGAGACTTTGTCACTTCCGATTGCAGTTGGAATTGCAGCTACCAATCTGGCCACCAGGGGGGGGGTGAAGAGCCTCCATTTACCCAATGGACTGGTCCCTATTGTTCTGCCTGGCACGTCAACCCTCTCAACCCCTCACCTCCCCACCCCCCCAACTCACCTCCCAACCCCCCACCCCCCCAACTCACCTCCCAACCCCCCACCCCCCCAACTCACCTCCCAACCCCCCACCCCCCCAACTCACCTCCCAACCCCCCACCCCCCCAACTCACCTCCCAACCCCCCACCCCCCCAACTCACCTCCCAACCTCTCACCTCCCCCAACTCACCTCCCAACCTCTCACACATCCCCACTCATCTCCCAACCTGTCACCCCCCTAACTCACCTCCCAACCTCTCACCTCCCCCTACTCACCTCCCAACCCCCCACCCCCCCAACTCACCTCCCAACCTCTCACCTCCCCCTACTCACCTCCCAACCCCCCACCCCCCCAACTCACCTCCCAACCTCTCACCTCCCCCAACTCACCTCCCAACCCCCCACCCCCCCAACTCACCTCCCAACCTCTCACCTCCCCCTACTCACCTCCCAACCCCTCACCCCCCGAACTCACCTCCCAACCCCTCACACACCCCCACTCATCTCCCAACCTGTCACCCCCCTAACTCACCTCCCAACCTCTCACCTCCCCCTACTCACCTCCCAACCCCTCACCCCCCGAACTCACCTCCCAACCCCTCACACACCCCCACTCATCTCCCAACCTGTCACCCCCCCAATTCACCTCCCAACCTCTCACCTCCCCAACTCACCTCCCAACCCCTCACACCCCCCGACTCACCTCCCAACCCCTCACACCCCCCGACTCACCTCCCAACCCCTCACACACCCCCACTCACCTCCCAACTCCTCATCCCCCACTCACCTCCCAACCCCCTCAACACTTCACCCTCCCTCACCCCCAACCCTCACTCCCCAATCCCTCACGCCCCCCACTCAGCTCCCAACCCCCCCGACTCACCTCCCAACCCCTCACAATCCCCCCACTCACCTCCCAACCCCTCACCCCCCCATTCACCTCCCAACCCCCCCACTCACCTCCCAACCCCTCACCCCCCCCCACTCACCTCCCAACCCCTCACCCCCCCCCCCCACTCACCTCCCAACCCCTCACACCGCCCCACTCACCTTTAAAGAGGTAGAGAAATTCTTCCCGCTCAGAAAGGACAGTAGGACTAGAGGGCATAGCCTCAAGATAAAGGGGGGGGGACAATTTAGAACAGAGTTGAGGAGGAACTTCTTCAATCAAAGGGTGGTGAATCTCTGGAATTCTCTGCCCATTGAAGTGGTGGAGGCTGCCTCGCTAAATATTTTTAAGACGAGGGTTGATGGGTTTCTGATAGACAGGGGGATTAAGGGTTATGGGGAGAAAGCGGGAAAGTGGAACTGAACCATGACAGATCAACCATGATCTTATTGAATGGCGGGGCAGGCTCGAAGGGCTAGATGGCCTACTCCTGCTCCTATTTCTTATGTTCTTATGTAGCCCCTCACCCCCCCCCCCACTCACTTTCCAACCCCTCACTCCCCACTCACCTACCTACCAACCCCTCACTCCCCCATTCACCTCCCAACGTTCTCAACACCTCACCCCCCAACCCTCACTCCCCAACCCCTCACCCCCTACTCTCCTCCCAGCCCCTCATCCCCATTCACCTCCCAACCCCCTCAACACCTCACCTTCCCCCACCACCCCACCCTCACCCTCATCCCCCACTCCTTACCCCCTACCCTGCACCCCTCACCCTCCCACCCCCCCCATCCCACACCCCATACCCCTCTCTCCAACGCTCACCCACCCCCCACCCCTCACGCCCACTCCCCTCAGCCCTCAACAATGTAGTTGGGACATTACCTCAATTTCTTGATGTTTTTTGAGGTCACTCTGATATGAATAATAATGGCATAGATTTTTTCCGCGATTAAATCCTTGGCAGAGTGGACTCCAATTGGTAGCAATCCGTGTTTCCCCTTGGAAAGATACAACACTTCAATAAAACCTGGAGAGCTGGGGCAGGACTGGAGCTCCTGTTTACAAAAACATTCTCCCCAAATATCAACCTGAAAATATTCCCGATCGCATTGAAGAAGAGTCACACGGATGTAAGACTTTGGGTGGGATTTTCCAGACTCGCCCACTCATGCCGGGACTGGAAAATCCTACCCAGGTGTGGAGGGTGGGGGTGGTTGGCACAGTGGTTAGCACTGCTGCCTCACAGCGCCCGGGACCCGGGTTCGATTCCCAACTTGGGTCACCGCCTGTGCGGAGTCTGCACGTTCTCCCCGAGTTGGTGCGGGTTTCGTCCGGGTGCTCCGGTTTCCTCCCACACTCCGAAAGACGTGCCGGTTAGGGGCTAAATTCTCCCTCGAACAAGCGCCGGAATGTGGCAACTAGGGGATTTTCACAGTAACTTCATTGCAGTGTTAATGTAAACCTACATGTGATGCTAATAAAAAAAACCCGTTCAATTATTCACAGACTCAGAATCCGGGATACAAAGTGGAGTTTGGAACAGGGTGCCTTCTGCCTTCACAGTTCCACTCCCATTCGTTCCCCCCGCCCATCCCTTGCACCCTCCAATGTTAAATAAAAACTGTACCTCGGCTATAACCTCTCTGATAGTTTTGAGTGTGATGCATTCATATTTATCTTCATTCCTAACTTTTTGCAAGGAGAATCGAGTCTTGGCCTTGAGCTGCTCCTCCGTGACAATTTCTGGAAAAGGAATAGTCAATATTATTCACGGTGGAGTGACAGAAATGACCCTTCACCTTCTGATGGAACTGTGCCTTTAAGAAATGCACTTCACCATGTTTCTCTGCAACATGTTTCTCACAGATCCTAGAACTTTGCTGGCACCGTGTTGTCTGCCGCCGGTGTCCCCTATTGTTACTGAATAATTGGCACCATGTTGGTTTTAATCTGAACTAATGCAGTAGGTTTTAATGTTCCCCTGGGAGTGCTGACTCGAGCTCATAGAATCCCAACAGTGCAGAAGGGGGCTATTCGGCCCATCAAGCCTGCACTGGCCACAATCCCACCCAGGCCCTATTCCCATCATCCCACATATTTACCCTGCTAATGACTCGAAGGGGCAATTTTGCACAGCCAATCCACCTAACCCACACATCTTTGGACAGTGGGAGGAAACCAGACCACCCGGAGGAAACTCGCAGACAGTCACCCAAGGCCGGAATCAAACCTGGGTTCCTGGCACTGCAGTGCTAACCAACGTGCCACCGTTTTGCCCCCATGGGACGATAAACAGTTCAGGTCGTGTGACTGGGGGCAGCTATTTTTTCGTACAGCTTTCCAATTTTAGTTTTGGTTTTCTGATGCTGTTTGAAGTTAAGAGAGACAGTATTGTTTATTTTTCCTCTCTCTCTGGAGTTTGGGGCTTTAAGTGTTGTTGTTTTTGGAGACTGGGTTTATCTCTCTGAGGTTTTGCGGTTTGGAAGATATATCCTTCTCTGGAAACTGCTGTCGGAATCTCTGTCTAGAAGTGTTAAAAAGCTGGAAACCTGGCACTACTTGAACATACTCATTTTACTAAAGCTAAGGAAGGGTGTGTATATCTATGGCATGTAACTATAGTGGAACATCAGAGATAGCTAGCTGTTAGGAGTTATACCGTGTCATGTTTAAGTCTTATAATTGGTAAAAGTTAAGCTAATTCTTTTTGTTATATTTTAATTGTGATCTTAAATAAACTTTGTTTGGCAAAAGCTTCCTAGGATCACTTGAACCATACCTGGAGTGAAACAATTTATGTTCACTCTAATGCCAAAATCAAATGTAAAATTTAGGGTCCAGACAAACTGCACAAAGCACATTGGAGTTTCTAGTTTGGACCCTAGCAACCTCCATTCACTCTGCCCAAAGCTGTACAAAGATGTACATGAGCCTGGATAGCTCAGTCAGTAGAGCACCAGACTTTTAACCTGAGGGTCCAGTGTTCAAGTCCCTGCTTTCCAGCAGCAGGGTGGTGCAGTGGTTAGCACTGCTGCCTCACAACACCAGGGACCTGGGTTCAATTCCTGGCTCGGGTCACTGTCTATGTGGAGTTTGCACATTCTCCCCGTGTCTGCGTGGGTTTCCGCCGGTTGTTCTGATTTCCACCCCCCCCCCCCCCACAGTGCAAAAGACGTGCTGGTTAGGTGCATTGGCCATGCGAAATTGCCCCTTAGTGTCAGGGGGACCAGCTAGGGTAAATGGATGGGGTTATGGGGATAGGGGTGGGATTGTGGTCGGTGTAGACTCGATGGGCCAAATGGCCTCCATTTGCACTGTAGAGATTCTATGATCCTAATCCCCAATCCAGTTGTGGCCCATTTGTTCACACTCTGTACATATAAGAACAGGAGGAGGCCAGTCAGCCTCTCCAATCTGTGCTGTGCCATTCATTAAGATCATGGTTGATCCATGATAAGAACTAGGAGCAGGAGTGGGCCATTTGGACTTCTAGCCTGCTCCGCCATCCAACAAGTTTTGTGGACTCAGCTCCACTTACCCGCCCGCTCACCATAACCCTTAATTCCTTTACTGTTCAAAAATCCATCTACCCTTGCCTTAAAAACATTCAATGAGGGAGCCTCAACTGGGCAGGGAATTCCACACATTCACAACCCTTTGTGTGAAGAATTTCCTCCTCAACTCAGTCCTAAATCTGCTCCCCCTTATTTTGAGGTCGTGCCCCCTAGTTCTAGTTTCACCCGCCAGTGGGAACAACTTCCCAGCTTCTATCTTATCCATTCCCTTCATAATCTTATACATTTCTATAAGATCTCCCTCTCATTCTTCTGAATTCCAATGAGTATAGCCCCAGTCTACTCAGTCTCTCCTCATAAGCCAACCCTCTCAATCCCGGAATCAATCTAGTGAATCTCCTCTGCACCCCCTCCAGTGCCAGTATATCCTTTCTCAAGTAAGGAGACCAAAACTGTACACAGTAACTCCAGGTGTGGCACAACCTGGAATGCTGTGGCCTAACTGGTGTGATCTAACTACAGGTCTTTGTCCATGATCCCTTGAAAACCTGACTCGACAAAAACCCTGTCAATCCCGGATGTGGAATGACCTACCGGGATGGGATTTCCCAGTCTCTGTCCAATGACAAACAGGCTCCATCTGATTTTCCATTCCATCCTCGACAACCTGCACTGTAGGGATTGCACGCATTTGGAATATTGTGTTCAGTTGTGGTCACCCCACTGTAGGAAGGATGTGGAAGCATTGGAGAGAGTGCAGAGGAGATTTACCAGGATGCCGCCTGGTTTGGAGGGTAGGTCTTATGAGGAAAGGTTGAGGGAGCTGGGGCTTTTCTCTTTAGAGTGCAGGAGGATGAGAGGTGACTTAATAGAGGTTTATAAGATGATGAGGGGGATAGATAGAGTGGACATTCAGAGACGATTTCCTCGGGTGGATGTAGCTGTTACTAGGGGGGCATAACTATAAGGTTCATGGTGGGAGATATAGGAGGGATGTCCGAGGTAGATTCTTTATTCAGAGAGTGGTTTGGGATGTGGAATGCACTGCCTGCTGTGATAGTGGAGTCGGACACTGTAGGAACTTTCAAGCGGTTATTGGAAAGGCACATGGAGCACACTGGAATGATAGGGAGTGGGATAGCTTGATCTTGGGTTCGGACATAATTCGGCGCAATATCGAGGGCCGAAGGGCCTGTACTGTGCTGTACTGTTCTACGTTCTAATTCCCGCAGTCCCGTGGGGCGGGACTGGAAAACTCCGAGTGTCGACTGCCGTTGGCAGAAGTGAGTCCCAAAGGCCAACTTTGCGCGGTGACGTGATTCTCAGTTTCACTCCTGGCTTTAATCTTTCGGCTCTGCCTGTTAGCCCCAGGCCGGCTGGCGTGGGGCGTTTTCCACCCCCGTCCTCGTTGGGCGGGTTTGACGGCGGGAGTGGAAAACATCGCAAGAAGGTGGACGCGAAAGCAGGAAGCGATTGTCCCCTCCCCCCACCATCGGTGGCGAGCCACTTTAACCTCATTGGAAGGAATCAGGTCCACACTGCTGGGATCATTTCCCCCCACGTCCCCCCCACCCCTTCACTCACGTCAAAAAAAATGACCCATCTCTGGTGGGGGATTAAGGAGCTAGCAGAGGCATAATGGGCCAAGTGGCCTCCATTGCTGCTATATCAGTCTATGTGAAGGAGCGGTACCCACCTGGCTGCACGATGGTGAACTCCGACGCAAATGGCGACTGGAGGAGGCGGTTCATCAACATTTTGGCCAATAGCGTTGGCAGAATGATCACTGGCCGTTTTTGCTGAACCGTGATTGGGTGAACCAGGCTGTAGGGCAAGATCTTTTCGTCCTGATCTGCAACACAATCAACAGTTTAATGGAAGATTTGCTTTCGTAGAAACCACAGGAGATAGGAGCAGGGGAAGGCCAACGGGTCCTTCGAGCCTGCTCCGCCATTCATCACCGTCACGGCTGATCCTCAAAAGTCTATTTATTCGTCACAAGTAGGCTTACATTAACACTGCAATGGAGTTACTGTGAAAATCCCCGAGTCGCCACACTCCAGCGTCTGTTAGGGTAACACCGAGGGAGAATTTAGCACCTAACCGGCACTTTAAAACTTTCAAGCGGTTATTGGATAGGCACATGGAGCACACCGGAATGATAGGGAGTGGCTTCGCTTGATAGAACATAGAAAAACTACAGCACAAACAGGCCCTTTGGCCCACAAGTTGTGCCGATCTTATCCCTACCTACTAGGCTTACCTGTAACCCTCAATCCCATTAAGTCCCACGTACTCATCCAGAAGTCTCTTAAAAGACCCTAATGAATTTGCCTCCACCACCACCGACGGCAGCCGATTCCACTCACCCACCACCCTCTGGGTTTGGACAGAGCTCAGCGCAACATTGAGGGCTGAAGGGCCTGTACTGGACTGTATGTAGAATCCCTGCAGTGCTGAAAGAGGACATTTGGCCCATCGAGTCTGCACCAACCACAATCCCACCCAGGCCCTACCCACAGATCCCTACACATTTACCTGCTAATCCCTCTAACCTACGCATCTCAGGACACTAAGGGGCAATTTTAGCACGGCCAATCAACCCAACCCGCACATCTTTTGGACTGTGGGAGGAAACCGGAGCGCCCGGAGGAATCCCACCCAGAGATGGGGAGAATGTGCAAACTCCATACAAACGGTACCCAAGCCAGGGATCGAACCTCGGTCCCTGGTGCAGTGAGGCAGCAGTGCTAACCACCATGCCATACCATAGGCTCTCCCCATACCCCTTTACATCTTCAGAGACTGGAAATCTGTCTATTTCCTTCTTAAGTATATTCAGTGACGTGGCCACCACAGCTTTCTGTGGTAGGGACTTCCACAGGTTCACCACTCTCTGAGTGAAGGCATTTCTCCTCAGTCCTAAGTGGCCCACCCTGCATCCTGAGACTGTGACCCCTTGTTCTTGTCCTCACTGTTCCTCCCAACCAGAGGACACAACATTCCTGCATCCAGTCTGTCCAATCCTGTCAGAATTTTACATATTTCAATTAGACCCCCTCTCATTCGCCTAAACTCCAGTGGATACAGGATTGGATACAGGATACAGTCCATCCAATCTCTCCTCATACCTCATAGGACACAACCTGTCCTGGTCCCCTCACTTTGGCACTATGGTTAAGAAAACCCATCAACGCCTCTACTTTCTCAGAAGATTAGGGAAATTTGGCATGTCCGCTACGACTCTCACCAACTTTTACAGATGCACCATAGAAAGCGTCCTTTCTGGTTGTATCACAGCTTGGAATGGGCTCCTGCTCTGCCCAAGACCTCAAGAAACTACAAAAGATTGTGAATGTAGCCCAGCCCATCACACAAACCAACCTCCCATCTATTGACTCTGTCTACGCTTCCCGCTGCCTCGACAAAGCATCCAGCATAATCAAGGACCCCACGCATCCTGGACATTCTCTCTTCCACGCTCTTCCATCAGGAAAATGATACAAAAGTCTGAGGTCACGTACCAACCGACTCAAGAACAGCTTCTTCCCTGCTGCTGTCAGACTTTCGAATGAGGTAGCCTTATATTAAGTTGATCTTTCTCTAACACCCTGACTGCAATACTACATTCTGCATTCTCTCACTTCCTTCTCTACGAACGGTATGCTTTGACTGTATCGTGCGCAAGAAACAATACTTTTCACTGTATCCCAATACGTGTGACCATAATAAATCAAACCAAACCATTCGACAATCCTGCCATCCCAGGAATCTGGTTAAAAACTCACAGCGCACCCTCTAAGGCAAAAATATCCTTTTCCAGATGAGGAGATCAAAACTGCCCACAATTCTCCAAGTGTAATTTCACCAAGGCCCTACACAGATGCAGTAAGACATCCTTGCTCCTGTACTCAAGTCCTCTTGCAATGAAGACCAACTCTTTGTTGTATCTGCACCCACCCCAACCCCCCTACCCCTTCTCCCCCCTCCCTCACCGAGTGGTTATGTGACATCTTGCCCAAAGCCTCCTGAAAGTCTAAATGAACCACATCCACTGGCTCTCCTCCGTCAACCCTACTCTACTTTCTATCCAGCTCGAGATATGACCCACAATCCCAAGCACCTTAACTTTACAGTTTTTTCCTCGATTGGCACAGACACGATGGGCTGAGTGGCCTCGTCCTGCGCTATAGTCCTTCTATGACTCTACCGTCCTTCATGGGTGTCGCTGGGCTGGGTCAGCCTTGACCTCCCCTTCCCGTTTGAACTGAGTGGCTCACTCGGCCTCACCGCCGTTTCCCCGGCGATGGAGGGCAAGAATAACGGGAAACCCCCTTGGCAGCGGCGGGGCTGGAAAGTCCCATGACTGGCCAATGGCGGGTTGTCTCCAGGATACACGCTGTGTGTGTGTGGGGTGAACTTGGGGGGGGGCGTGGGGCATGGAGTTGGGGAAATAGTAAGTCCCACCCTTGGGTCTTCATGCAGAGTCACCTTTGCACTCACTGTCATGCCAGCTTCTGAGAGATGAGCTAGTGGCATTGAGCTGGCACATTGTAGACCAGGCTGGCACAATCCTCACTTGGTCTGGGTATAACTTCTGCATCTTCACGTTGTTCTTCAGAAACTTTGCAAAACACAAGAGCGAGAACAGTGAGGACGGAAATAACTCGGCCCCAACCCCCCCCCCCACCCACCCCCCACCCCGAAAGAAACGACAGAGAAACCCCAGTTAAAAACCAGGAAATAAGAATACTGACTGTTCCATTCCGGGATACAAACATGAAATAAGGCGACGCAATCTTCAACACAGTTGATTAATGATTCCTAATGGAAATAGGACGGGAATTCGAGAGAATTAAGTTTTCAGGGTTACGAGGATCATTCCATGGAATGTTAATATCAAACAACATGGCCTCCGTCCATTGAATTTATGACTATCCGATATTGTATATTCTAACTATTTAACAGGGATTTGTTTTTTACTTCATTGAGGGTTAAGATTACTTCACAAAGGTTGGATTTGCCTCACTATTCACCCTAACCCACACAGCTTTGGACACTAAGGGGCAATGTAACATGGCCAATCCACCCAACCTACACATCTTTGGACATTAAGGGACAATTTAGCATGGCCAATCCACCCAACCTACACATCTTTGGACATTAAGGGACAATTTAGCATGGCCAATCCACCCAACCTACACATCTTTGGACATTAAGGGACAATTTAGCATTGCCAATCCCCCTAACCTACACATCACCAGATACTAAGGGGCAATTTAGCATGACCAATCCACCTAACCTGCACATCTTTGGACACTAAGGGGCAATTTAGCATGGCCAATCCACCTGACCTGAAAAATCTTTGGACATCAAGGGTCAATTTAGCACGGCCAATCAACCTAACCCACACATCTTTGGATTGTGGGAGGAAACCGGAGCACATGGAGGAAGCCCACTCAGACACGAGGAGAATGTGCAGCCTCCACACAGACAGTGACCCGAGGCAGGAATCGAACCCGGGTCCCTGGCCCTGTGAGGCAGCAGTGCTAACCACTGTGCTGCCTACTTAGATTAACATGTGAGTATCTATTAGAGCATCATGGGAATTCTTGAGTGGGGAGAGGCCGGAGTCATGACATGGTCCCGGTAGGTTCTAGATTCATTGGTGACTTACCTTCTTGTCCCTCTCATTCTTCCGGAAGTTTCCCATCAGCGCGTAGATTTTAACCAGGAGGAGCTGGTGAGCTCTGAGGAATCAGGAGAAGAGAGAAGTGATGGAGGGAGAGATGGAGAGAGGGATGGAGGGAGAGATGGATGGAGGGATGGAGAGAAGGTTGGAGAGAAGGTTGGAGAGAAGGTTGGAGAGAAGGGATGGAGAGAGGGATGGAGAGAGAGATAGAGAAACAGGTGGAGAGAGAGATGGAGAGAGAGATGGAGACAGAGATAGAGAGAGAAATGGAGAGAGGGACGGAGAGAGGGGCGGGGAGAGAGATGGAGAGAGAGATGGGAGAGGAATGAAGCGAGAGATGGAGAGAGAGATGGAGAGAGAAATGGAGAGAGAAATGGAGAGAGATGGAGAGAGAGATGGAGAGAGAGATGGAGAGAGGGATGGAGAGAGGGATGGAGAGAGGGATGGGAGAGGAATGAAGCGAGAGATGGAGAGAGAAATGGAGAGAGGGATGGAGAGAGGGATGGAGAGAGGGATGGAGAGAGGGATGGAGAGAGGGATGGAGAGAGGGATGGAGAGAGGGATGGAGAGAGGGATGGAGAGAGAGATGGAGAGAGGGATGGAGAGAGGGATGGAGAGAGGGATGGAGAGAGAGATGGAGAGAGGGATGGAGAGAGGGATGGAGAGAGAAAGAGAAGTACAATTAGGAACAGTCCAGTTATACCTCACTGTCAGGTGATCACATCAAAGTATCGTTTGTTTTTCTCTCAGAAAGCAGCCTTTTGGGGGCGGGGGGTGGGGGGACGGGGGGAAGGGCATGTGGAGTCAGGTCAAAGGTCATGAACCAGTAATGGTTTTTTAAAGTTTGAAGTTTATATATTAGTGACACAACTAGGCTTACCTTAACACTACAATGCAGTTACTGTAAACAAGCTATGTCATTGAGTTTTTGTACCTTCCTGGGATCTCCTTATTCCTCCTGTCAACATGCCTCTAACCCATTGTTAGTCCATTTGCTGTTAATCTGGCTGCTCTGTGGCCCTAGAGATGTTTAAAAATTCATTTTGCAGGATGCAGACTTTTCTGCCTTTGTTTTTTAGCCTGAGTCAAGCGAATTAAACAGGAACAAAGCGAGAAGAGCAGCCCCCAAGAACCGAACCAAAAGACAAAGCGCAAAGGAAACTCAAAACATCAAACTTAAGTGTGATTAAAAGAATCGATAATACACCCCATCCCCTGCGGAGCCAAACAGGCATGGAAGGGGCAATTGTTGGCTGGGCCCACCATCCATTGCCCATCCTTAATTGCCCTCCATTTCACAGGGCAGTTGCGAGTCAAGTTAATTTTGTTTATTTACCTCAAGCAGGCTTATGTTAACACTGCAATGAAGTTACTGAGAGAATCCCCTAGTCGCCACACTCCAGCGCCCGTTCGGGTACACTGAGGGAGAATTTAGCACGGCCGACGCACCTAACTAGTATATCTTTCAGACTGTGGGACAAAACCGGACCACCCAGTGGAAACCCACGCAGATATGGGGAGAATGTGCAGACTCCGCGCAGACAGTGACCCAAGCTGGGAATCGAACATGGGTCCCCGTGAGGCAACAGTACTAACCACTGTGCCACCCAACCACATTGCTGTGGGAGTGGAGTCACACTTTGTAAAATTTATTATTGTCACAAGAAGGCTTATATCAACACTACAATGAAGTTACTGCGAAAGTAGGCCAGACCGGGTAAGGACGGCAGATTTCCTTCCGTGAAGGACATTAGTGAACCAGATGGGTTTTTCCTGACAATCGATTCATGGTCATCTTAATTCCAGATTATTACTGAGTTCAAGTTTCACTATCCCCTGAGGCGGGATTCGAACCCAAGCCTCAGATAATTACCCTGTATCTCGGGATTGCTCGTCCAGTGATTAATGCCACTGCGCCACGATGGAATAGCTTGTCGTGTACCTGTTGTAGCTGGGGATGGTTCCCTGCTCCAGGTCCTTCATGGTAAATGGGTCGACCCTGGCGCAGTGCCACTCGTATTTTGTGTGGCGGGCCGCGCCCAACACCCGCAGGATCTCATCGCACTTGACCTGTAAGGAGCAGCTGTCCACTTGGCCCAGGATGTTCAGGTTCACTCGGATGTAGAAGGAGCCTCGAGCCATGGTTACCTCGTCCGTGTCTCCCAGGATCCCCTCAGCCTTCCTGCAAACTGGAGGTGCACATATTAAAGCTGGTGGGAAAGAAGCACTAGTCTACACGGCGGGCACACATTGGCACCTGATACTATGGGACAATTTAGCATGACCAATCAACCTAATTTGTTCTTGGTCATGAGGACACATGGGAGACACGGAAAAGGGGGTTTAAGATGTTGGTTGAACTACAGAATACCGAGCAATTTTAGCAGACAACAGCAGGACTCAGCAATGTTTTAATGGGAGCAGTTAGATCAGGCAGTGAATGGTTCCACTCATCGACAAACCTTGGAGGAAACTGGAGCACCTGGAGGAAACCTGGTATTGGTGACCGGAGCAATTAAAAAGAGGTCCTCCCTCTCTCTTTCTCTCTCTGAAAGCCCTAATCCGTTACCCAAGTATATGTGTGTTTTTTGAACTTTTTCTAAAGTGGGTTTTAAGTCTACAAGAGAAATATTGCTTATTTGGAACCGAAATTGTGATAAGTCAGAAGTTAAGGTTCTTTTCATGTTTAAAAATTGTTCAATGATTTAAAGTTAAACTGTTTGTTAGAGTTATGCTTAATCTGTATTATGAATAAAACTGGTTTAGATGGAAAAAGATACCTAATTTGGCAATGGAATCTCTGTTGAGGTGAAGTATCCTAACCTCATGTTAATGCTAACATTGAAAATTGGTGGTGGTCTAGTCTGGCTTCGTAATATACCCATTTGGGTCACACAGCCTAATAATGTTCTGAACTGTCCCAGTTTACCCTTACTTACCCTGTCCATTCTGCTGAAGCTGGAGGGAACCCTCCATTGGACAGTTGTCCAACATCCAATAGGCACCCTTCGATCTGTAGCTCAGATGTGATATTCTCTGCCTCACCCCGTCATCCAGCTGAGAAAAGATTCAAATATACTTGAGCCGAAGGGGAGCAAGAAGCCTTTAGGTTTTCTCTTCAGGTTCCTGGGTTGGTGCCCAGCCATACGACCATAGCATCATAAAACAACTACAGTGCAGAAAGAGGCCTTTCGGCCCATTGAGTTCGGGATGGCACGGTGGCACAGTGGTTAGCACTGTGGGGCCTGGTAAGTAAATCTGGTAAGTGGATTAGCCATGTGCGATGTGATGTGTTGTGGGAATGGGGCAGGGTGAGGGGCCTGAGAAGGACGCACTTGCTGAGAGCCAGTGCAGACTCAATGAACTTTCATAGAATCCCTACAGTGCAGAAGGAGGCCATTTGGCCCATTGAGTCTGCACGACAACAAGTCCTATCCCCATATCGTCACGTATTTACCCCACCACTCCCTCTAACCTACACGTCTTTGGACACTAAAGAACAATTTAGCTTGGCCAATCCACCTAACCTGCACATCTTTGGATACTAAGGGGCAATTTAGCATGGCCAATCCACCTAACCTGCACATCTTTGGATACTAAGGGGCAATTTAGCATGGCCAATCCACCTAACCTGCACATCTTTGGATACGAAGGGGCAATTTAACTTGGCTAATCCACCTAACCCTCATATCTTTGGACTGTGGGAGGAAACCCACGCAAACACGGGGAGAATGTGCAGATGCCACACAGACAGTGACCCAAGCCGGGAATGGAACCCGGGTCCCTGGCGCTGTGAGGCAGCGGTGCTAACCCACTATGCCACCCTTTACTTCAAGTTACTGATGGAAAACTAAACATGCCAGGAATCTGGTGAGGCCTAGATTCCGAGTTATCGTGAACGGTTGACATCCGACCTGTAGTCCGACATTGTCCGCCTCTGCCCCGTGCTGCATGGTGCTGATGGAAACTCCGGTGTTGCTGTCCTCGGTGGCGGTGCTGTCGGTGCGGTCCAGTTTGACGCTGATGTTGCGGCCCGTGAGATCAGGCATCGACACGGATGTGGAAAGTGGCCTACAACAACAACAACAACAACAACAACATGCACTTCCATGACGCCTTCAACAAACGGGAAGCCAGGTCATTTGGATTGAGGGCGGGATATGATGAGGTAAAACGTTGGGGCCAAAGCGGGACGTGGGTTTGAAAAGGGAGAGGTTAAGGGAAGAGATTCCGGGGTTCAGGAATTAGTTGACAGCGGGATTTTACAGCCTCGCTCATCCCAAAATCGTAAAATCCCATCCCAGCTCAATGGACATTCCCATCCCTCATCCACTCCAATTCCCGTGACAGTATAATTCCAGCCAGTAAAATCCTTACATGCAGAAGGAGGCCATTCGGCCCATTGAGTCTGCACTAGCCCACGATCCCACCCTATCCCCATAACCCCACATATTTACCCTTCTAGTCCCCCTGACACTAAGGGGCAATTTAGCACGGCCAATCCACACAGCCAGCATTACTCTGGACACTAAGGGTCAACGTAACATGGCCAATCAAGTAGGTTTTAAAGTTTATTCATCAGTGTCACAAGTAAGGCTTACATTAACACTGCAATGAAGTTACTGTGAAAATTCCCCCAGTTCGCCACACTCCTGTTCGGGTAACACTGAGGGAGAATTTAGCATGGCCAACGCACCCTAACCGGCACGCCTTTTGGGCTGTGGGAGGAAACCCACGCTGACATGGGGAGAATGTGCAAACTCCACACAGACAGTGACCCGAGGCTGGAATCGAACCAGGGTCCCTAGCGCTGTGAGGCAGTAGTGCTAACCCACTGTGCCACCATGCCGCCCCACCATGATGGAATCAAAACATGGGAGCAGAAAGGCGAATTACCTTCTTTCCTTTCTTCCGTCTAGAAGGCAGACAGCCACTTCGCTGGCATCTTCAGATCCCGCATCGAAGCTTTGCTGAGACAAACCCCGACTGAACGATATTCTGAAGGGCTGGGCTTCACCTAGAAAGTAAAGAACTTGCATTTATGTAGCGCCCTTTAATGTAAGTCCAAAGATATGTAGGTTAGGTGGATTGACCATGCTAAATTGTCCCTTAGTGTCCAAAGAATTGCAGGTTAGGTGGATTGGCCATGCTAAATTACCCCTTAGTGTCCAAAGATGTGCAGGTTAGGTGGATTGGCCGTGCTAAATTGCCCCTTAATGTCCAAAGATGTGCAGGTTAGGTGGATTGGCCATGCTAAATTGCCCCTTAATGTCCAAAGATGCACAGGTTAGGTGGATTGGCCATGCTAAATTGTCCCTTAGTGTCCAAAGATGTGTAGGTTAGGTGGATTGGCCACACTAAATTGTCCCTTAGTTTCCAAAGATGTGTAGGTTAGGTGGATTGGCCATGCTAAATTGTCCCTTAGTGTCCAAAGATGTGTAGGTTAGGTGGATTGACCACACTAAATTGTCCCTTAGTTTCCAAAGATGTGTAGGTTAGGTGGATTGGCCATGCTAAATTGTCCCTTAGTGTCCAAAGATGTGTAGGCTAGGTGGATTGGCCACACTAAATTGCCCCTTAGTGTCCAAAGATGCGCAGATTAGATGGATTGGCCATGGTAAATTGTCCCTTAGTGTCCAAAGATGTGTAGGTTGCGTGGATTGGCCATGCTAAATTGTCCCTTAGTGTCCAAAGATGTCTAGGTTGGGTGGATTGGCCACACTAAATTGCCCCTGAGTGCCAGGGAGATTAGCAGGGTAAATATGTGGGGTTATGGGGACAGGGCCTGGTTGGGATTGTTGTCAGTGCAGACTTGATGGGCTGAATGGCCTCTTCCTGCACTGTAGGGATTCTACAATTTCTATGAGTAAGTGAAAACTAGACCCTTCCTGGGAGTGCTGTCTGGCAGATGCTGGACACCGAGCCACAGGAGGTGCCCGCGGGTTTGGGTCAACGGATATATCTCAAGCAGGGTATATCCTAAGCAGGATATCTAAAGAAAAGTGGGACAAGGAGGTTTGTTTAAAAAGTTTAAAGTCTATTTCTTAGTCTCACAAGTGGGCTTACATTAACAGTGCGATGAAGTTATTGTGAAAATCCCCTAGTCACTACATTCCCTGTTCGGGTACATCATAAGACCATAAAACATAGGAGCAGAATTAGGCCACTCGGCCCATTGAGTCTACTCCACTATTCAATGATGGCTGATAATTCTCTCGTCCCCATTCTCCTGCCTTTTCCCAAAACCCCTCATCCCCTTATCAACCAAGAAGGAACACGCGGAGGAGAATTTAGCACCTAACCCGTATGTTTGATCGAAGTCTATAAGATTATGAGGGACATGGATAGAGTGGATAGTCAGAAGCTTTTTCCCAAGGTGGAAGAGTCAATTACTAGGGGGCACAGGTTTGAGGTGTGAGGGGCAAGGTTTAAAGGAGATGGTGGGTGCCTGGAACTCGCTGCCAGGGGGAGGTGGTGGAAGCGGATACAATAGTGACTTTTCAGGGGCATCTGAACAAATACATGAATAGGGTGGGAATAGAGGGATATGGTCCCCAGAAGGGTAGGGGGTTCAGTGGGGCAGCATAGTCGGTGCAGGCTTGGAGGGCCGAAAGGCCTGTTCCTGTGCTGTAATCTTCCTTTGTTCTTTGTCTTTCGGACTGTGGGAGGAAACCGGAGCACCCGGAGGAAACCCACGCAGACATGGGGAGAATGTGCAGACTCCGTACAGACAGCCCAAGGCTGGAATTGAACCCAGGTCTCTAGCTCTGTGAGGCAGCAGTACCAATTCACTGTGCCACCCTCCTTTGCCATTTGGGAAGAGAATTCCAGAGTTCAGGATCGAGGATGTCGAGGGCACGGGGCCGGCAAAGACAGAACGATCAAAGTGGAGAAGGTGCAAGAGAGCAGGATTGACGGAAAGTTGGAGATAAGGGAGGGTTGACAGCCTACAGATACTTGAGAGCAAATGGGAAAAGAATATGATGGGGGATTGTTGAACTACTGATAGAGAAACCATCTTGATTTATTTAAGGGTGGCACGGGTGGATAGCACTGCTGCCCCTCAGTGCCAGGGATCTGGGTTCGATTCCCGGCTCGGGTCACTGTCTGTGTGGAGTTTGCACATTCTCCCCGTGTCTGCGTGGGTTCCCTCTGGGTGCTCCGGTTTCCTCCCACACTCCGAAGATGTGCAAGTTAGGTTGATTGGCCATGCTAAAATTGCTCCTAGTATCACGGTATTAACAAGGTAAATATATGGGGCCTGAATGGGATTGTGGTCAGTACACTGGGCCCAATTCTACACTGTGGGGATTCTATGATCTATAAGAGTCAATTACGTAAGACAAAGATTTATTTGGTAAATTTATCCTTTTCTGGGGTGCAGGGTCACTGGCCAGGCCTGCATTTCTTCCATCCCTAGTTGTCCCTGAGATGTTGTGGCGGGGGGCGGGGGGGGGGGGGGGGGGGGGGGGGGGTGAGCCGCCATCTTGAACCGCTGCATGGTGTAGGTACACCCCTAGCACAGTTAGAGAGAGAACCCTTCATTACAGAGTAACATGGAAGCAGGGTGTCACTGGCAGGCTAGAATTTATTGCCCATCCCTAGTTGTCCCTGAGATGTTGTGGCGGGGGGCGGGGGGGGGGTTGAGCCGCCATCTTGAACCGCTGCAGTCCCCATGGTGTAGGTACACCCCCAGCACAGTTAGAGAGAGAACCCTTCATTACAGAGTAATGTGGAAGCAGGGTGTCACTGGCAGGCTAGAATTTATTGCCCATCCCTAGTTGCCCTGGGAGGGCAGTTAAGAGTCAACCACATTGTTGTGGCTCTGGAGTCACATATAGGCCAGACCGGGTAAGGATGACAGATTCCTTCCCTAAAGGGATAGTGAACCAGATGGGTTTTTCCAACAATCGACAATGGTTTCATGGTCATCAGTAGATTCTTAATTCCAGATTTGTTTTTTATTGAATTCAAATTCCACCATCTGCCGTGGCGGATTCGAACCCGGGTCCCCAGAACATTAGCTGGGTTTCTGGATTAATGGTCTAGTGATAATACCACTAGACCATGGCCTCCACATGATGAGAGAAGAATTCTAAACTACTTAAAAGAATTGAGGCGAGATTCTCCCAGCCGTGTGTTTCCCGCCAGTGGGAGGTGGTGCGTCGTTTGCGAGCAGGGTTCTCCAGTCCCACCGCTCTCAATGGGAATTCCCATTGAAATCACCCTATGCTGGTGGGAAACCCGCGGGGGGGGGGGGGGGGGGGGGGGGGGGCGCTGTGCTGCCAGTGGGACTGGAGAATCCCACTGGCCCAAACGACTGGAGAATTCCAGACTTGATTACTTGAGATTAGAGTGGGCTACAAATCTGCGGGGCAACAGGCATAGGGTCTGGGGGGAAGGGAGCCTGGCTGAGATGCTCTTTTTGGAGAGTTAGTGCAGACCTGATGGGCCGAATAGCCTCCTTCTGCACTGTTGGGAATTTACAAAGTCCTATTTCCTGCCTTGTGTCTGTGACCCTGACTGATTAAGAAAGCATAAGTTTTTGATTTTAGTATGCAGTGAAAAGTTTCTTGCGCTAAACGGACAAAGCGTACCCTTCATAGAGAAGGAAATGAGAGAGTGCAGAATGTAGTGTTACAGTCATAGCTAGAGTGTAGAGAAAGATCAACTTAATGCGAGGTAGGTCCATTCAAAAGTCTGACAGCAGCAGGGAAGAGGAGGTTTACTAGGCTGATACCGGAGTTGAGGGGATTGAGCTATGAGGAGAGGCTGAATAAACTAGGCTTGTACTCGTTAGAGTTTAGAAGAATGAGGGGAGATCTCATTGAGACGTATAAGATGATGAATGGGATGGATAGGATAGAGGTGGAGAGACTCTTCCCGCTCAAAAAAGACAGTAGGACTAGGGGGCACAGCCTCAAGATAAAGGGGAGGCGGTTTAGAACAGAGTTGAGGAGGAACTTCTTCACTCAAAGGGTGGTGAATCTCTGGAATTCTCTGCCCGTTGAAGTGGTGGAGGCTGCCTCGCTAAATATTTTTAAGAAACGGGTTGATGGGTTTTTGATAAGCGAGGGGATTAAGGGGTTATGGGGAGAGGGCGGGAAGGTGGAACTGAGCCACGACAGATCAGCCATGATCTTATTGAATGGCGGGGCAGGCTCGAAGGGCCAGATGGCCTACTCCTGCTCCTATTTCTTATGTTCTTATGTTGAGTCGGTCGGTACGTGACCTCAGACTTCTGTGTCTTTTTCCCGACGGAAGAAGGTGGGAGGGAGAATGTCCGGGATAGCTGGGGTCCTTAATTAATTATGATGACTGCTTTGCCCAGGCAGCGGGAGACAAGGTTAATGGATACAAAATGTAGAATTACATTAAATTTACTACTCGGGGCACAATGTGCTCAATGCTTACGCCCAGGGCACTCAGAGCGACGCACACATACCTGGATTACTACCGCTGATATCCATTAAGCTTCCGAAAGAGCTGCAGTCAAAGCTAGACAAGAGAAATGGTGCACACTGTTAATAGGTGGAGATCCAAGACTCCAAATAGCATCACCCAAGGATGGCGGGCCAGTCAAATGGTGGGGGTCAGGTGGGCCCCACCCACTGCCAGAATCCTTCAGTCCCGCCGCGTGGCAATGGAATTTGGAATCTCCCTGCCAGGCAAGAGAAGAAACCAATCTTTCAGCACCTTCTGCTGAACATTGGATGGTTTTACAGTGCGGAAGGAGGCCATTCGGCCCATCGAGGCTGCGCCGACAACAATCCCACCCAGGCCCGATCCCCGCAGACCCATGTAGTTACCCTCCTCGTCCCCTAAGGGGGAATTCAGCGCGGCCAATCAACCTAGCCCGCACATCTTTGGCGTAACGGAGGAAACCGGAGCACAACCCACGCAGACGGTGCGCAGACGCCACGCAGACAATCACCTGAGGCCAGAATCGAACCCAGGTCCCTGGCAGCACCAACCACTGTGCCACACCTCGCTTGTTGCAAAGATGTGCGGGTTAGGTTCATTGGCTATGCTAAAATTGCCCCTTAGTGTCCTGGGATGTGTAGGTTAGAGGGATTAGCAGGTAAATGTGTAGGGATATGGGGATAGGGTCTGGGTGGGATTGTGTTCGGTGCAGACTCGATGGGCCGAAGGGCCTGTTTCTGCACTGTAGGGTTCTATGAATTCCCAGTTTAGTAGAGTTTTTGTAGCTATGCCCACACCAAATTCTCCATTCAGAACACAATATTTTGCGGTGTGCTTGGATAAGAGTCATAGAGTTTACAGCATGGAAACAGGCCCTTCGGCCCAACTTGTCCATGCCGTCCCATTTTTTTAAATCACTAAGCTAGTCCCAATTGCCCGCATTTGGCCCATATCCCTCTATACCCATGTAACTGTCTAAATGTTTTTTAAAAGATAAAATTGTACCTGCGTCTACTACTACCTCTAGCAGCTTGTTCCAGACACTCACCACCCTCTGTGTGAAAAAACTGCCCCTCTGGACCCTTTAGTATCTCTCCCCCCTCTCACCTTAAACCTGTGCCCTCTAGTTTTAGACTCCCCTACCATTGGGAAAAGATGTTGACTATCTAACGGACCTGTGTCCCTCATTATTTTATAGACCTCTATAAGATATAACATTTATAAGATTTATAAGATTTCTGATAGACAAGGGAATTAAGGGTTACGGGGAGAAGGTGGGAAAGTGGAACTGATCCACTTCAGATCAGCCATGACCTTATTGAATGGCGGGGCAGGCTCGAAGGGCTGGATGGCCTACTCCTGCTCCTATTTCTTATGTTCTTAAGATCACCCCTCAGCCTCCTACGCCCCAGAGGAAAAATGTCCCAATCTGTCCTGCCTCACCTTATAACCGTCAAGTCCCGGTAGCATCCTAGTAAATCTTTTCTGCACTCTTTCTAGTTTAATAAGATCTTTTCTATAACAGGGTGACCAGTAACTGTACACAGTATTCCAAGCGTGGCCTTACCAATGTCTTGTACAACTTCAACAAGACGTCCCAACTCCTGTACTCAATGTTCTGACCGATGGAACCAAGCAGAGTCTGTGGTGGGGCGGGTAGTGTCGGGGTGAGGGGGGAGGTGGGGGGTGGGGGATGGTTCCAGTAAGTGCCCTCCGTGTGTCTTACCAGCATTCTGATTCCTCCATCTTCAGTCGCCGTATCAATGATTCTTTGCAAGGGGGGAATGCCATCATCGAGAACCTGTTCATCTCCCTGTCGTATTCAATATCGGACAAGAGCAGCTCCTGAAATGGGGAAAGCAAATATCACCCAACATCCATCATCCCTAATACATTTAGCAGTTTATTCCATGCAGCACCAGTGTGGGAATATCCCGTGTTGGGGGAATGGGGGAATATCCCGTGTTGGGGGAATGGGGGAATATCCCGTGTTGGGGCAATGGGGTATATTCTGTGTTGGGGCAATAGGAATATCCTGTGTTGGGGCAATGGGGGAATATCTCATGTTGGGGCAATGGGGAATATCTCATGTTGGGGCAATGGGGGAATATCCCGTGTTGGGGCAATGTGGGAATATCCTGTCTTGAAGGCAATGGGGGAATATCTCGTGTTGGGGGAATGGGGGAATATCCCGTATTGGGGCAATGAGGGAATATCTCGTAATGGGGGAATATCCTGTGTTGGGGCAATGGGGGAATATCCCGTGTTGGGGCAATGGGGGAATATCCCGTGTTGGGGCAATGGGGGAATATCCCGTGTTGGGGGAATGGGGGAATATCCTGTGTTGGGGCAATGAGGGAATATCTCGTGTTGGGGCAATGAGGGAATATCCTGTGTTGGGGGCAATGGAGGAATATCCTGTGTTGGGGCAATGGGGGAATATCCCGTGTTGGGGCAATGGGGGAATATCCTGTGTTGGGGCAATGAGGGAATATCCCGTATTGGGGCAATGAGGGAATATCCCGTGTTGGGGGCAATGGAGGAATATCCTGTGTTGGGGCAATGGGGGAATATCCCGTGTTGGGGCAATGGGGAATATCCCGTGTTGGGGCAATGGGGAATATCCCGTATTGGGGCAATGAGGGAATATCTCGTGTTGGGGGAATGGAGGAATATCCTGTGTTGGGGCAATGGGGGAATATCCCGTGTTGGGGCAATGGGGGAATATCCCGTGTTGGGGCAATGAGGGAATATCCTGTCTTGAAGGCAATGGGGGATACCCCGTGTTGGGGCAATGGGGAATATCCCGTATTGGGGCAATGAGGGAATATCTCGTGTTGGGGGAATGGAGGAATATCCCGTGTTGGGGCAATGTGGGAATATCCTGTCTTGAAGGCAATGGGGGATACCCCGTGTTGGGGCAATGGGGGAATATCCCGTGTTGGGGCAATGTGGGAATATCCTGTCTTGTGGCAACGAGGAATATCCCGTGTTGGGCAATGAGGGAATATCCTGTCTTGAAGGCAATGGGGGAATATCCTGTGTTAGGGCAATGGGGAATATCTCGTGTTGGGGGCAATGGGGGAATATCTCATGTTGGGGCAATGGGGAATATCCCGTGTTGGGGCAATGGGGAATATCTCGTGTTGGGGGCAATGGGGAATATCTCATGTTGGGGCAATGGGGAATATCCCGTGTTAGGGGAATGGGGGAATATCTCGTGTTGGGGGAATGGGGAAATATCCCGTGTTGGGGGCAATGGGGGAATATCCCATGTTGGGGCAATGGGGAATACCCCGTGTTAGGGGAATGGGGGAATATCTCGTGTTGGGGCAATGGGGAATATCCCGTGTTGGGGCAATGGGGGAATATCTCGTGTTGGAGCAATGGGGGAATATCCCGTGTTGGGGGAATGGGGGAATATCCCATATTGGGGCAATGGGGGAATATCCCGTGTTGGGGCAATGGGGAATATCTCGTGTTGGGGCAATGGGGGAATATCTCGTGTTGGGGCAATGGGGGAATATCTCGTGTTGGGGCAATGGGGGAATATCCCATGTTGGGACAATGGGGGAATATCTCGTGTTGGGGGCAATGGGGGAATATCTCATGTTGGGGCAATGGGGAATATCCCGTGTTGGGGCAATGGGGAATATCTCGTGTTGGGGGCAATGGGGAATATCTCATGTTGGGGCAATGGGGAATATCCCGTGTTAGGGGAATGGGGGAATATCTCGTGTTGGGGGAATGGGGAAATATCCCGTGTTGGGGGCAATGGGGGAATATCCCATGTTGGGGCAATGAGGGAATATCTCGTGTTGGGGCAATGGGGAATACCCCGTGTTAGGGGAATGGGGGAATATCTCGTGTTGGGGCAATGGGGAATATCCCGTGTTGGGGCAATGGGGGAATATCTCGTGTTGGAGCAATGGGGGAATATCCCGTGTTGGGGCAATGGGGAATATCTCGTGTTGGGGCAATGGGGAATATCTCGTGTTGGGGCAATGGGGAATATCCCGTGTTGGGGCAATGGGGAATATCTCGTGTTGGAGCAATGGGGGAATATCCCATGTTGGGGCAATGGGGAATATCCCATATTGGGGCAATGGGGGAATATCCCGTGTTGGGGCAATGGGGAATATCTCGTGTTGGGGCAATGGGGAATATCTCGTGTTGGGGCAATGGGGGAATATCTCGTGTTGGGGCAATGGGGGAATATCCCATGTTGGGACAATGGGGAATATCCCGTGTTGGGGCAATGGGGGAATATCCCGTGTTGGGGCAATGGGGGAACATCCCATATTGGGGGAATGGGGGAATATCCCGTGTTGGGGCAATGGGGGAATATCTCGTGTTGGGGGAATGGGGGAATATCCCATGTTTGGGCAATGGGGGAATATCTCATGTTGGGGGCAATGGGGGAATATCCCAGGTTGGGGCAATGGGGAACATCCCGTATTGGGGCAATGGGGGAATATCCCATATTGGGGCAATGGGGGAATATCTCGTGTTGGGGGCAATGTTGGAATATCCCATGTTGGGGCAATGGGGAATATCCCGTATTGGGGCAATGGGGGAATATCTCGTGTTGGGGGCAATGGGGGAATATCCCATGTTGGGGGAATGGGGGAATATCCCATGTTGGGGGAATGGGGGAATATCTCGTGTTGGGGCAATGGGGGAATATCTCGTGTTGGGGCAATGGGGGAATATCCCATGTTGGGGGAATGGGGGAATATCCCATGTTGGGGGAATGGGGGAATATCTCGTGTTGGGGCAATGGGGGAATATCTCGTGTTGGGGCAATGGGGGAATATCCCATGTTGGGGCAATGGGGAATATCCCGTATTGGGGCAATGGGGGAATATCTCATGTTGGGGCAATGGGGGAATATCTCGTGTTGGGGCAATGGGGGAATATCTCGTGTTGGGGCAATGGGGGAATATCTCGTGTTGGGGCAATGGGGGAATATCTCGTGTTGGGGGAATGGGGGAATATCTCGTGTTGGGGCAATGGGGGAATATCTCGTGTTGGGGCAATGGGGGAATATCCCGTGTTGGGGCAATGGGGGAACATCCCATATTGGGGGAATGGGGGAATATCCCGTGTTGGGGCAATGGGGGAATATCTCGTGTTGGGGGAATGGGGGAATATCCCATGTTGGGGCAATGGGGGAATATCTCATGTTGGGGGCAATGGGGGAATATCCCAGGTTGGGGCAATGGGGAACATCCCGTATTGGGGCAATGGGGGAATATCCCATATTGGGGCAATGGGGGAATATCTCGTGTTGGGGGCAATGTTGGAATATCCCATGTTGGGGCAATGGGGAATATCCCGTATTGGGGCAATGGGGGAATATCTCGTGTTGGGGGCAATGGGGGAATATCCCATGTTGGGGGAATGGGGGAATATCCCATGTTGGGGGAATGGGGGAATATCTCGTGTTGGGGCAATGGGGGAATATCTCGTGTTGGGGCAATGGGGGAATATCCCATGTTGGGGGAATGGGGGAATATCCCATGTTGGGGGAATGGGGGAATATCTCGTGTTGGGGCAATGGGGGAATATCTCGTGTTGGGGCAATGGGGGAATATCCCATGTTGGGGCAATGGGGAATATCCCGTATTGGGGCAATGGGGGAATATCTCATGTTGGGGCAATGGGGGAATATCTCGTGTTGGGGCAATGGGGGAATATCTCGTGTTGGGGCAATGGGGGAATATCTCGTGTTGGGGCAATGGGGGAATATCTCGTGTTGGGGGAATGGGGGAATATCTCGTGTTGGGGCAATGGGGGAATATCTCGTGTTGGGGCAATGGGGGAATATCCCGTGTTGGGGCAATGGGGGAATATCCCGTGTTGGGGCAATGGGGGAATATCCCGTGTTGGGGCAATGGGGGAATATCTCGTGTTGGGGCAATGGGGGAATATCCCGTGTTGGGGCAATGGGGGAATATCTCGTGTTGGGGGAATGGGGGAATATCTCGTGTTGGGGGCAATGTTGGAATATCCCATGTTGGGGCAATGGGGAATATCCCATATTGGGGCAATGGGGGGATATCTCGTGTTGGGGCAATGGGGGAATATCTCGTGTTGGGGCAATGGGGGAATATCTCATGTTGGGGGCAATGGGGGAATATCCCAGGTTGGGGCAATGGGGAACATCCCGTATTGGGGCAATGGGGGAATATCCCATATTGGGGCAATGGGGGAATATCTCGTGTTGGGGGCAATGTTGGAATATCCCATGTTGGGGCAATGGGGAATATCCCGTATTGGGGCAATGGGGGAATATCTCGTGTTGGGGGCAATGGGGGAATATCCCATGTTGGGGGAATGGGGGAATATCCCATGTTGGGGGAATGGGGGAATATCTCGTGTTGGGGCAATGGGGGAATATCTCGTGTTGGGGCAATGGGGGAATATCCCATGTTGGGGGAATGGGGGAATATCCCATGTTGGGGGAATGGGGGAATATCTCGTGTTGGGGCAATGGGGGAATATCTCGTGTTGGGGCAATGGGGGAATATCCCATGTTGGGGCAATGGGGAATATCCCGTATTGGGGCAATGGGGGAATATCTCATGTTGGGGCAATGGGGGAATATCTCGTGTTGGGGCAATGGGGGAATATCTCGTGTTGGGGCAATGGGGGAATATCTCGTGTTGGGGCAATGGGGGAATATCTCGTGTTGGGGGAATGGGGGAATATCTCGTGTTGGGGCAATGGGGGAATATCTCGTGTTGGGGCAATGGGGGAATATCCCGTGTTGGGGCAATGGGGGAATATCCCGTGTTGGGGCAATGGGGGAATATCCCGTGTTGGGGCAATGGGGGAATATCTCGTGTTGGGGCAATGGGGGAATATCCCGTGTTGGGGCAATGGGGGAATATCTCGTGTTGGGGGAATGGGGGAATATCTCGTGTTGGGGGCAATGTTGGAATATCCCATGTTGGGGCAATGGGGAATATCCCATATTGGGGCAATGGGGGGATATCTCGTGTTGGGGCAATGGGGGAATATCTCGTGTTGGGGGAATGGGGGAATATCCCATGTTGGGTCAATGGGGGAATATCCCATGTTGGGGGAATGGGGAGCATTTTGTATTCCTTTGAATTATTCCGATCAAAACTTTAATACAACCATGAGACTGTTGAGAGACTTGCCATGTCTCCATTATCACTCCAATCAAAATCAACCACTGGAGATACTCATGGTTTCAGATACCAATGCAACAACTGGAGAATCTAAAGCCTAAAGGGGTGGGGGGTGTATGTGGGGGGGGGGGTCGTCGAAGGGTTTTCTGATTGTGTACAAAAGCGAAATACTGCAGATTCTGGAAATCTGAAATAGAAATGAAATATGCTGGGGCTGTTCGGGCAGAATGTGTGGAGAGAAGCCAAGTCAAAGGTAGATCGGCTTTTCCCCATACTGTCAATCTGTACCTTGTTTCATGTTTCTACTTTCAGACAGTGCTGTCCCTTTTTGTGCTATTAACACATTCTGCTATTTTGCTTTCAAACAGTGCTGACCTTTATCCTGCTATTAACACATTCTGCTATTTTGCTTTCAAACAGTGCTGACCTTTATCCTGCTATTAACACATTCTGCTATTTTGCTTACAGACCATGCTGACTAGTGCAGCACGGTGGTACAATGGTTAACACTGCTGCCTCACAGCACCGGAGACCTGGGTTCAATTCCCAGCTTGGGTCACTGTCTGTGTGGAGTCTGCGCATTCTCCCAGTGTCTGAATGGGTTTCCTCCGGGTGCTCCGGTTTCCTCCCACAGTCCGAAAGATGTGCTGGTAGGTGCATTTATCGTGCTAAATTCTCCTTCTCTGTACCCGAACCAGGGACCAGAGTGTGGCGACTAGGGGTATTTTCACAGTAACTTAGTTATCTGCAGTCTGTGCATTAATTCTGGAGTTGCCCATTCCAGCTCTTGTTTCAGCCCACACCACGTTCCACACTTTGGATCGAAAATCCGATCTGCACCGAGGCTTGCCAAGTTGGGAAATCTCTCAACCTCGGAGGACCCTCGATGAAAGAAATGAAAAGATGTGTCTCTGCCTTTGGCTCGTGTAGGACAGAAGGATAAGACCAACTCTGATGCCTGCTGTGTTTGAATAGGCTTCAGAAAACATTTACATAGCACCTTTAACATAATAAACATCACTGGGTGCTTCACCAGCACATTATAAAGTGCAATTTGACACCCACCCACCACCCTTTGCCTCCATGCCAAATCATCCAGTATCCTTGGACAGTTCTTTGGCAGCATTGACACCTCCTGGATAGCTTTGACAGCTTAGAACTAAGGGACATGGTCTCAAAATAAGGGGGAGTGGATTTAGGACTGAGTTGAGGAGGAACTTCTTCACACAAAGAGTTGTGAATCTGTGGAGTTCCCTGCCCAGTGAAGCAGTTGAGGCTCCCTCATTGAATGTTTTTAAGGCAAGGATAGATTGATTTGTGAACAGTAAAGGAATTAAGGGTCATGATGTGTGGGTGGGTAAGTGGAGCTGAGTCCACAAAGAGATCAGCCATGATCTTATTGAATGGCGGGGCAGGCTCGAGGGGCCAGATGGCCTACTCCTGCTCCTAGTTCTTATATTCTTATTATCTCTATTGTAGTGTCGATGACCAAGATCTTGGTGAAAGACCAACATTGTAACAAATGTTCTGAAGGTGGTAGAGGTGGAGATGTTTAGAAAGTAAATCCCAGGGCTTCGGGCCAAGGCAAATGAAGGCAGGCTAGACTCATCAGTGGTGGAGAGATTAGAATAGGGGATTGTTAAAGATCAAGGTTAGAGCAATGCATGTATCTCAGGGCGCTGTGGGAGATTACAGAGATACGGAAGAGAACAGCCACATTCTTCTGTTGGGAAAAAGATACAAAAACCTGAGATCGCATATCAACCATCTCAAGAACAGCTTCTTCACCACTGCCATCCCTTATATTAAGTTGATCTTTCCTTACACCCTAGCTATCACAGTAACACTACATTCTGCACCCTCTCCTTTCCTTATCCTCTATGTACTCTATGAATGGTATGCTTTGTCTGTATAGCGCGCAAGAAACAATACTTTTCACTGCATCTCAACACAGGTGACAATAATAAATCAAATCAAAAATAAAGCTTGAAGGGCAGAAAATTTGGGTCAAATTAAAATGAGAGATATCGCAACCAATGCATTATTACCCTGGAGCAAAGATATGGTCACAAATAAACTCTTTGAACACTTACCGTTGGAGATAAATCTTCACCATATTCACTCTCTGAAAAATAAAAGGAAGAATACACATGGTTACTGGTGGTAAGATTGTAAAAGTGCTCTCAGGAATTTAGTTAATACCCTGTTTGCAATTCACTGCATTCATTTAAAGATATAACTATAAGGGCAACATGGTGGCACAGTGGGTTAGCACTGCTGTCTCACAGCGCCAGGGTCCTGGCTTCAATTCTGGCCTCGGGTCACAATCTGTGCGGAGTCTGCCTAAACTGGACCAGATACTGGGCAAGACAACAGCTCAGTGACTATCGCTGATTGCTGTGCAGACACATGGATTTGGGCCGGTGTTTGTGGGAGTTTGCGCATTCTCCCCGTGCTTGCGTGGGTTTTCTCCGGGTGCTCCGGTTTCCTCCCACACCCCAAAGATGTGCTGTTAGGCTGATTGGCAGGAATAAATTGTCCCTAAATCAGTTTCCCTCAATTTGGATGGCCATAAAACAGTAGACAAGGATCGTGGGTGGAGAGGGGAACTGGTGGTGTTGAGATGGCGGCACGGGCTCGTTGGGCCGAAGGGCCTGCTTCCTGGGCTGTTTTTGTTCTTTGTTCTTTGTTCCTCCCACACTCCAAAGTTGCACTGGTTAGGTGGATTGGCCATGCCAATTTGCCCTTTTCTGTCCAAAGATGTACAGGTTAGGTGGATTGGCCATGGTAAATTGCCCCTTAGTGTCCAAAGATGTGAAGGCTAGGTGGATTGGCCATGCTAAATTGTCCCTTAGTGTCCAAAAATGTACAGGTTAGGTGGATTGGCCATGCTAAATTGCCCCTTAGTGTCCAAAGATGTACAGGTTAGGTGGATTGGCCATGCTAAATTGCCTTTAATTCTATCTCACTTATACATCTTCGGACATTAAGAGGTAATTTAGCATGGCCAATCCACCTAACCTACACATCTTTGAAGTATGGGAGGAAACTGGAGCACCTGGAGGAAACCCAAGCAGGCATGGGGAGAACGTGCAGACTCCACACAGTCACCTGAGGCCGGAATTGAACCCTGGTTCCTGGCACTCTGAGGCAGCAGTGCTAACCACTGTGCTGCCATGGCACCCTACAATCTAGCATCCAGTTAAATACTTCAGTGCTATTGCACGCACACTTCCTTCTGACAGTGACTTCCACATCCTAACCACTCACTGGATAAAGAAGTGTCCCCCTGGTAGATTCAGTGATGGCTAATTTGTATTTGCGGCTTCTGGTTTTGATCACCCTTACCGCTGTAAAACATCTTCCCCCCAGAGCCCCACTCAGCCTCCTCTTTGCCAAAGAGAACGGCTTCAACCTGTTCAATCTTGGCTGGTGAGTTATTACAATCTCTGGAGAGATGAATAACTTCTGAACAAGAATTTTTGACCTTTCAGTGAGGTGTAGAAAGTATAACAGGGTAAGAGTTGACATCTTAAGACTTTTATTGTAACAAAACACCAGAAGCAATATTGACCAAACACAATCATTAGAAGCCACTTTGAACCACAGGGCAGAACTTTTCCCTCTTACTGATAGCACAACTCAAAGCACTTTTCAATGACATGCTTTACATTCAACTTGTCTCTTCACACTAAAACATGTTGCCCACTCACTGTAGTTAATGTGGATCTTACCTGGAAGTTCTCGGCATTGGGTCGATGTTGATTTCATTCCCTAGAAGATGAAAAAGAATTTAAACATGTAAATTCCTCTCCTGTTCTCCTTAGTGGGTCATGTATCATTTATTTTATTGTTTCTCTTGGAATGTGGGTATTGCTGGGCCAGGCCCAGCATCTATAGATCATTCCTCGTTGCCCCATTAATTCTCCTCTCCTATACGTCTTGGAGCACTAAGCGACAATTTAGCATAGCCAATCCACCTAACCTACACATCTTGGGACACTATGGGGACACTTTAGCGTGGCTAATCCACATAATCTGCACATTTTTGGACACTATGGGACAATTTAACATGGCCAATCCACCTAACCTACACATCTTGGGACACTATGGGGACAATTTTGCAAGGCTAATCCACATAATCTGCACATCTTTGGAGACTAAGGGACAATTTAGCATGGCCAATCCACCTAACCTGCACATCTTTGGACACTAAGGGACAATTTAGCATGGCCAATCCACCTAACCTACACATCTTTGGACACTAAGGGGCAATTTAGCATGGCCAATCCACCTAACCTGCACATCTTTGGACACTAAGGGACAATTTAGCGTGGCCTACACACACAACCAGCACGTCTTTCGTACAGACAGAGGATTTAGCATGGCTAATCCACCTAATCCACACATCATATGACTGGGAGAAAACTGGAGTGAAGTCTCACAACACCAGCTTAAAGTCCGGCTAAGGATAGGTGATAAATGCTGGCCCAGCCAGTGAGGCCCATGTCCCACGAATGAATTTTAAAAAAGAATAAATGGTACAGGGATAGGAGGAGATGCCCACTCTCGGGTATTGAATATCTAGACAAGGATGCGGGAAAACATACTTTCACACAATGCCGCCTGCAGAACTTTGGAAGGGTGTCTTGCTCCAGGTCTGTGCTGCTCCAATCCCTGTGGCAGTCAGAAAAATTTGAACGACTGCTCATCGAGTCCTGAAGAATCAAAACAGATTGATGTCAACTGGGTTGGGATAGGAAAATCTCATTGCCTCTCAGTGGTTTAGTTACAGAAGGCCCAGGTTTAACCCCCACACTCAGCCACCTGATCTCAGGTGGCATAGCGACGTGATGCCTATGGTTTATATTTCAGCGTAGCTTAGCGCACTCACTTCTAAGGTCAAGAGGTCACCAAGGCGAATCTCACATCAATCAAAGTTGCCCCGTTTCGCTGGCAACACTGAGGGAGCTGAAAATATTGGGTGAGATTTCTTAGCTCTTTACACTGGCTGGATCTGCCGCAGCGTGGCACAGCGGTTAGCACTGCTGCCTCACAGCACCAAGGACCCCACTTTAGGTCACTACCTGTGTGGAGTTTGCACACTCTCCCCGTGTCTGCGTGGGTTCCCTCCGGGTGCCCCCATTTCCTCCCACAGTCCAAAGATGTGCGGGTTAGGTGGATTGGCCAGGCTAAAGATGTCCAAAGATATAACATAAGATCATAAGAAACAGGAGCAGGAGTAGGCCATCTAGCCCCTCGAGCCTGCCCCACCATTCAATAAGATCATGGCTGATCTGAAGTGGATCAGTTCCATTTACTGGCCTGTTCCCCATAGCCCTTTATTTCCTTATCAATCAATCTACCTGTGACTTAAACATATTCAATGAGGTAGCCTCCACTGCTTCAATGGGCAAAGAATTCTAAAGATTTACTACCCTCTGGGAGAAGAAGTTCCTCCTCAACTCTGTTCTAACTTGACTCCCCCTTATTTTGAGGCTGTGCCCTCTAGTTCTGATTTCCTTTCTAAGTGGAAAGAATCTCTCTGCCTCTACCCTGTCTAGCCCCTTCATTATCCTATATGTCTCTACAAGATCTCCCCTTAGCCTTCTAAACTCCAACGAGTACAGGCCCAATCCACTCAATCTCTCTTCATAAGATGTATGAGTTAGGTTGATTGGCCATGCTAAGAAATTGCCCCTTAGTGTCTAGAGATGCGTAGGTTAGAGAGATTAGTGAGAGTAATATGTAGGGGTATGGGGATAGGGCCTGGGTGGGATTGTGTTCGGTGCAGACTCGATGGGCCGAAGGGCCTCTTTCTGCAGTGTAGGGTTCTATTATTCTGTGATAAGCTAAGCATGATTTTCATTCATGTTGCTGGCTGGGCCAGCATTTATTGCCCATCCCTAGTTGTCCTTGTGCTGAGTGGTTTGCTAGGCCATTTCAAGGAGCAATTGAGAGTCACCCACCTTGCTGTGGCTCTGGACTCACAGGTAGGCCAGACCGGTTAAGGACAGCAGATTTCCTGGTGAGAAAATTCGCTGTACTCCCTCTATGGCGAGGGCACTCTTCCTCAGATAAGGACACCAAAACTGCACACAATACTCCAGCTGTGGCCTCACCAACGCCCGATACAATTTCAGTAAAACATCCCTATCCCTCAAATCCTCTCACTACGGAAAGATAGAACAATATAGCATAGGAACAGAGCCTTCTGCCCACGATTTTGAGCCGAACATGATGCCAGATTAAGCTAACCCCTTCTGCCTGCCCTTGGTCCATGTCCCTCTCTTCCTCGCATATTGCCGTGCTTATCCGAAAGCCCCTTAAGTGCCCCTATCGTTTCTGCCTCCGTCATCATCTCTGCCTCCATCACCACCCCTGGCAGCGCGCTACAGACACCTACCACTTCTCTGTGTAAAAAGAAATCGTGTGATTTCAAGAAGAAATTACATCTCGCTCTTGGGGCTAAAGGGATTAAGGAATATGGGAGGGGAAGAGGGGGGGGAATCAGGGTATTGAATTCGATGATCAGCCGTGATCAGAATGAATGGCGGAGCAGGCTCGAAGGGCCGAATGGCCTCCTCCTGCTTCTAGTTTCTCTGTGGTAGCAGAGGGTCAGATCCAAACACTATGTTGTAGTGAGGCAGATCCAGTGCACACAGAACTAGATTACAGCGGGTTTGGGAGAGGAAGGATGATACTCACGGATGAATATTAATTAATTTGACCTGCGTGGCACTGGATTCCTTTTTCCTCCGAATGGCCTACTCCTGCTTCTAGTTTCTAGGTGACGGGGTCAGGCCTCTCTATTCCTGTTTGTGGGCGCGGTGTGAGGCGCGAAATAGTCTCCACCTTTTTTTTGCAGTGACGACAATTCGGAAGTAGCGAGTGGGCTTGACGTGAGAGAATGTGGCATTGCCCATGAGTTGGGGGGGGAGGCAGCGGCAGATTGGTATCGTCACCGCGGAGCGGATTCTAGAGGCTTTCGAATGGATTCTCAGAGGCTTTTTCCCAGGGTGGAAATGGCTGCCACAAGAACACAGAACATAGAACATAGAACATTACAGCGCAGAACAGGCCCTTCGGCCCACGATGTTGCGCCGACCAGTTACAAAACAATGACCCACTAACCTAAACCAATCCCTTTTCGTCCATAAACCTATCCACGGATCTCTTAAACGTCCTCAAACTAGGTGCATTTACAACTGCAGCTGGCAGGGCATTCCAATCCCTCACCACCCTCTGGGTAAAGAACCTACCCCTGACATCCGTCCTATAACTACCACCCCTTAATTTAAAGCCATGCCCCCTCGTGCTAGATTTCTCCATCAGAGGAAAAAGGCTATTACTATCCACCCTATCTAAACCTCTAATCATCTTATATGTTTCAATAAGATCCCCTCTTAGCGAAAACAACCCCAAATCCCTCAGTCTCTCCTCATAGGACCTCCCCTCCATACCAGGCAACATCCTGGTAAACCTCCTCTACACCCTCTCCAAAGCCTCCACATCCTTCCTGTAATGTGGGGACCAGAACTGCACACAGTACTCCAAGTGCGGCCGCACCAGAGTTGTGTAAAGTTGCATCATGACGCTGCGACTCCTAAATTCAATCCCCCTACCAATAAACGCCAAGACACCGTACGCCTTCTTAACAACCTTATCTACTTGACTCCCAACTTTCAGGGACACGGGTTTAGGGTGCTGGGGAGTAGGAGGTGTCAGGGGTAAGTTTTTCACTCGGAGGGTGGTGGGTGAGTGGAGGCGAACCCGCTGGGGTCTTTTAAGAGACTTCTGGATGAGTACATGGGACTTAATGGGATTGAGGGTTACTGGTAAGCCTATAACACAACTTGTGGGCCGAAGGGCCTGTTTGTGCTGTAGTTTTTCTATGTCCTATCGGGGGCACAGATACAAGGCCTTTCTCTGGAGATTGACGTGAGGGACTTTACACAGAAATCCAGGTAGTCGGCAGTGATGTGGCTCTTGTTGAGTTGGCACAGCTGGTTCTTCAGGGTGCCAAGTTCCCCCTCCTTCTCCGCCAGCGCCAGATGAAGGTTGTCCAGTTTCTCTTGCAGTGCAAAGATCTGCCGTCGGTACCTGCCGTTATCCAGCATGCTTTGGGCGTACATGGTCTGAGCCTCGTTACGAACCTTCAGGGCCTACGAAACAGAGACGGTCAGGAACTAAACTGGGAAGTAAACGTCCTATCGTTCTGTTAATTTGACAATACTTGGATGACCCGCATCCCACATTGTTGAGATATCTAATCTGTGACCGTATAATGGTTGCTTTTTAATTCTTTCATGGGATCATAGAGTCCCACCAGTGCAGAAGGAGGCCACTCGGCCCATCGAATCGGTACCAAACAATCCCACCCAGTCCCTAATCCCATAACCCTTCATACTTACCCTGCAAAACCCCCTGACACCAGGGTCAATTTAGCATGGCCAACCCAACTCGCCTGCACACTGTGGGAGGAAACCGGAGCACCCGGAGGAAACCCACGCAGGCATGGGGAGAACATGCAAGACTCCACACAGACAGTGACCCGAGCTGGGAATCGAACCCGGGTCCCTGGCGCTGTGAGGCAGCAGTGCTAACCCACGGTGCTGCCACTGTGCTGCCCTTGGATGTGATTGTCCCTAATTTCCTCTACTTACCCTTAAACTGAGTGGCTTACTCGGCCCATCTCAACCACATTGTCTTGCAGATGGTGGACAGGCTTTGGGGAGTCCAGAGGTGAGTTGGTCGGAGGTTCCCAGCCTCTGACCTGCCCTTGTAGCCACAGTCTGCTTTTTTATTCATTCATGGGACATGGCCATTACTGGCTGGACAAGCATTTATTGCCCATCCCGAGTTGCAGTTGAGAGTCAACCCCATTGCTGTGGCTCTGGACTCACACATAGGCCAGGCCGGGTAAGGGTGGCAGATTTCCTTCCCTAAAGTGAACCAGATGGGTTTTTCCGACAATGGTTTCATGGCCATCAGTAGGTTCTTAATTCCTGATATTTATTGAATTCAAATTCCACCCTCTGCAATTCTGGGATTCGAACCCAGATCCCCCACAGCATTGCTCTGGGCCTCTGGTCCAGTGACAATATCACTCTGCCACTGTCTCTGTTTTCTAACTTTGGTCAGCGTCAAAACCTTTTGGGCTCTGGTAGATGAAGGTTTAAACTCTCCGTCTACTATGCAGCAAGTTCTGAATAATGTGACACCCACAGCGGTGGAGTGTTCCTGAGCTGCCCTGTGGCTCAGCCGGCAGCATTGCCATATCATGTTGGGATCAATTCCAGGAGAGCCCACTGCATTTTGCAAAACAATCCTGGCCCACGAAAGCAAAAGGTGATGATCCCTCCAGCCTGGGTTGGATGTGACTCTAGAACGAGTGGCACGGTGGCACAGTGGTTAGCACTGCTGCCTCACCGTGCCAGGTTCGATTCCCAGGACAGTGCTCTGGGTACCTGGATTCGAATCCCACCACGGCAGACGGTGAAATTTAAATTCAATAAAAAGTATCCGGAATTAAGAATCTACTGATGGCCATGAAACCACTGTCAGAAAAACCCCATCTGGTTCACTAATGTCCCTTGAGGGACGGAAATCTGCCGTCCTTACCCGGTCTGGCCTACATGTGACTCCAGAGCCACAGCAATGCGGTTGACTCTCAACTGCCCTCGGGCCACTAGGAGTGGGATGATAAGCTGTGTCAATGGGCCAGCAATAAAGCAATGGCCTGAATAGCCTCCTCACGTGCTGTAACACCCAAGCCAAGTCAGGAAATCCGCCTTCCTCACTTGGCTTGGGTCACTTGGGTCTGTGCGGAGTTGGCACATTCTCCCCGTGTCTGCGTGGGTTTCCTCCGGGTACTCCGGTTTCCTCCCACACTCCAAAGATGTGCGGGTTAGATGGATTGGCCGTGCTAAATTTGCCACTAAGTATCAGGGAAACTAGCCAGGGTAAATATGTAGGGTTACGGGGATAGGGCCTCGATGGGTGGAATAGAATCCCCGAATCCCTACAGTGCAGAAGGAGGCCATTCGGTCCATCGAGTCTGCACCGGCCACAGCGGCTGGTGCAGGGTATGGGTGTAGGGCCTGCGTGGGATTGTGTTCGGTGCAGACTCGATGGGCCGAAGGGCCTCTTTCTGCGCTGTTGGGTTCTACGATTCTCTGAATCCCACCCAGGCCCCGTCCTCATAACCCCGTGCATTTACCTTAGCCAGTCCCCCTGACACTAAGGGGGCAATTTAGCACGGCCAATCCGCCGAGCTCGGGCTCCTTCCGCTCCGTCGGGATTTGATAAATACTCGGTGAGTGAGTTAACCCCTTCTGCCCACCCCGTCCCTCCCCCCCCCCCCCCCCCCCCAGTGTTGAGGTACAGTAGCTCAGTTTGAATAGACAGTGGATGGCAGGGGTGTTGCTGTGCGTGTGGACGATACCTGGTCTCGCTCCTTCTCCACCTCTTCCAGTTGCTTGAGAGCGGTTTCCATGCGGTGTTTGTGCATCTGGCACTCCTTCAGCACTGTCGCAGACTGGAGGGCAAGTTCTTCTCTCTCTCTCAGATACTGCAAGGACATTCGAACATATTAATCGGGAGCAGGGCTAGGCCCCTCCCGCCTGCTCTCCCACTCGACAAGATCGTGGCTGATCTGATTGTAACCACAGCCCCCACATGGCCTCCGACCCCCCCCCCCCCCCCCTCCCCGATAACCCTTCACCGCCTCGTTAAGAATCTATCCAGCTCGGCCTTATAAGTATTCAAAGACTCTGGCCCCAACCACCTTTCGAGGAAGGGGGTTTCCAAACTCTCATCACCCTCTGAGAGAAAAGACTCTCCTCTTTTAAACGGGCCACCCCTTATTTTTTAAACAGCGGCCTCCTGGTTTTAGATTCTCCCACGAGTGGAAATATCCTCTCCCTATCCGCCTTGTCAAGCCCCCCTCAGGATTCGTGCATATTTTAACCAAGTCACCTCTTGTTTCTCTGAGCTCCAGCAAATACAAACCAATCTGAGAGTCATAGAATAGAATCATAGAATCCCTACAGTGCAAAAAGGGGGCTATTCCACCCATCGAGCCTGCACCGACAACAATCCCACCCAGGCCCTATCCCCGGAATTCCACGCATTTACCTTCTAATTCCTTAAGGAGCAATTTAACATGGCCAATCCACCTAACCTGCACATCTTTGGACACTAAGGGGCAATTTAGCATGGCCAATCCACCTAACCTGCACATCTTTGGACACTAAGGCGCAATTTAGCATGGCCAATCCACCTAACCTGCACATCTTTGGACACTAAGGCGCAATTTAGCATGGCCAATCCACCTAACCTGCACATCTTTGGACACTAAGGCGCAATTTAGCATGGCCAATCCACCTAACCTGCACATCTTTGGACACTAAGGCGCAATTTAGCATGGCCAATCCACCTAACCTGCACATCTTTGGACACTAAGGCGCAATTTAGCATGGCCAATCCACCTAACTTGCACATCTTTGGACATTAAAAGGCAATTTAGCATGGCCAATCCACCTAACCTGCACATCTTTGGACACTAAGGCGCAATTTAGCATGGTCAATCCACCTAACCTGCACATCTTTGGCACTAAGGGACAATTTATCATGGCCAATCCACCTGATCTGAACATCTTTGGACACTAAGGGGCAATTTAACATGGCCAATTCACCCTAACCTGCACAGCTTTGGAATGTGGCAGGAGACCGGAGCACCCGGAGGAGACCCACGCAGATACGGGGAGAAGGTGCAAACTCCACACAGACAGTGTCCCGAGGCCGGAATTGAACCCGGGTCCCTGGTGCTGTGAGGTGGCAGTGCTAACCACTGCGCCACCCTGCCAACCACGATACCTTCCACCACAAACTGTGAACACTTTCCTCCACTTCCATCAAGAAACTCAGTCTGCAACACAACATTCGAAATTGAGCCAAGCTGTTTCAGTCCAGATTCAATTACTCTATCTCGGAGTTCCTCAGCTTGCTGGAGCTCCATGGTAGTGTTGCACAATTTCTCGGCCAGTTCCTGCCTGTCTTCCAATGCCTCCTTCCGGTCATGTTCCATAATATCCAGGAGGGCCTTCTCGGTGCTGGGAAGAGCATTCTTCGCCTGTCACAGGGAATGAACAACAGAGATTCCTTTTTGGAGAAAGCTCTTGAGGAGTTTACTCGAGCCCAGTCAGATCCATTTCCCGTTTCTATCAGTGAGATTTGATTTGGGAATGGAAGGGGGGGATAAGTACATGGCAGATTACGTACGCATGGATTCTAGATCAAGACAGCCTGAAGGAGAGGTAGGCTGCTCTCACCATACCCATCCTCGATTCAGCATTCGTTCCAGGCTTTTGTGGGCAGGTGAAACCCGACCCTAAAATGGATCTAAATTGGAAATTCATCTTAGAATCATAGAAGACACACGGTTCAGAAAAAGGCCAATCGGCCCATCAAACTGCACCGACAACAATCCCATCCAGACCCTATCCCCGTAATTTAACTTAGTTAGCCCCCTTGACACTAAGGGGCAATTTAGCATGGCCAATCCACCTAACCTACACATCTTTGGACACTAAGAGACAATTTAGCATGGCCAATCCACCTAACCTGCACATCTTTGGACACTAAGGGGCAATTTAGCATGGCCAATCCACCTAACCTACACATCTTTGGACATTAAGAGACAATTTAGCATGGCCAATCCACCTAACCTGCACATCTTTGGACACTAAGAGACAATTTAGCATGGCCAATCCACCTAACCTACACATCTTTGGACACTAAGTGGCAATTTAGCATGGCCAATCCACCTAACCTACACATCTTTGGACACTAAAAGGCAATTTAGCATGGCCAATCCACCTAACCTACACATCGTTGGACACTAAGTGGCAATTTAGCATGGCCAATCCACCTAACCTACACATCTTTGGATACTAAGAGGCAATTTAGCATGGACAATCATTCTAACCCACACATCTTTGGACACTAAGTGTAATTTAGCATGGCCAATCCACCTAACCTACACATCTTTGGACACTTAGTGGCAATTTATCATGGCCAATCCACCTAACCTACACATCTTTGGACACTAAGAGGCAATTTAGCATGGACAATCATTCTAACCCACACATCTTTGGACACTAAGTGTAATTGAGCATGGCCAATCCACCTAATCCACACATGTTTGGACACTAAAGGGACAACTTAACACGGCCAATCCACCTAACATGTATATCTTTGGACACTAAGGGGCAATTTAGCATGGCCAATCATTCTAACCCATGCATCTTTGGACATTAAGGAGCAATTTAGCATGGCCAATCCACCCAACCAGCACATTTTTGGGCAGCAAGGGGCAATTTGGCATAACCCCTTCACCTAAACCTACACATCTTTGGACTGTGGGAGGAAACTGGAGCACCTGGAGGAAACCCATACAGACACGGGGAGAATGAGTGAACTTCACACAGCCAGTCACCCAAGGCCAGAATCGAACCCAGGTCCCTGGAGTGATGAGGCAGCAGAGCTAACCACTGTGCCACCATGTCGCCTTTCTCTTTAAAATTCTTTCATTGGATGTGGATTTTGCTCGCTAGCTATTTATTGCCTATCCCTAATTGCCTTTGTGAGCTGTGCTCTTGAACTGCTGCAGTCAATGTAGTGTAGGGACACCCATAGTTCTGTTAGGAAGGGAGTTCCAGGATCCTGACCCAGCGACAGTGAAGGAACAACAATATATTTCCAAGTCAGGATGGTGAGTGACTTGAAGGGGAACATCTGGATAGTGCTGTTCCCAGGTATCTGCTGCTCACTCTAGGTGGTAACGGTCATGAGTTTGGAAGGTGCTGTCTAAGGAGCCTTGATGAGTTGCTGCAGTGTGTCTTGTAGATGGTACACACTGCTGCTACTGCGCATCGGTGGTGGAGGGAGTGATTGTTTGTGGATGGGTTGCCAATCAGAGGAGGCAGTGGTTTAGTGCTAGGAAGCCCAGAAACTCTGTTAATGTTCTGGGGACCCGGGTTCGAATCCCGCCACAGCAGATGTTGGAATTTGAATTCAATAAAAAAAATCTGGAATTAAGAATCTACTGATAACCATGAAACCATTATCGGGAAAAACCCATCTGGTTCACCAATGTCCTTTAGGGAAGGAAATCTGCCGTTCTTACCCGGTCTGGCCTACATGTGACTCCAGAGCCACTGCGATGTGGTTGACTCTCAATTGCCCTCAAAGGGCAACTAGGGATGGGCAATAAATCCTGGCCCAGCCAGCGATGATCCACGAATTAATAAAAAGTCAAGCAGGCTGCATTGAACGTAAGAACTAGGAGTAGGAGTAGGCCCATCCGAGCCTGCTCCACCATTCAATAAGATCATGGCTGACCTTTCCATGGACTCAGCTCAGCTCCTGCTGTGGGATGGTCCCATCTACAATCGGGGGAGCGGAGGGGGTGGTGAGGGTCGGAGGGGTGGAAGGGTGCAGGGGGTAGGGTGGTGGGGAGGGGGCAGGTATATTTGAGTGTGCAGCAGAAGCAGGATGAGGTTTTCGGTTGAGCCGATGGCAGTAGTCAGTTACCTGGATGAAGTGCTGGAGCTGCTGAACGGTGCTCTGTAACTGCTCGTTGTCCAGCTGCAGTTTTGTGATGCTGGGCCTACTCGGCAGCTGCTCAATGTCCATCCTTAACTTGCTGGAGAGTTTCCGCTCCATCAGGCACTCCTCCTGGACCCCGTGCAGCCGGCACTTCATCTGGTCATTCTGAAAGGGAGGTGAGGGCGTCACAGTGAGACAGAGCAGGCCCTGGGCTGACCTTGGCCCTGACCCTGATCCTGACCCTGACACTGGCCCTGACCCTGACCCTGACCCCGACCCAGACCCTGACCCTGACCCTGACACTGACACTGACACTGACCCTCACCCTGATCCTGGCCCTGACCCCGACCCCGACCCTGACCCTGACCCTGACCCTGACACTGACACTGATCCTGACCCTGACCCTCACCCTGACCCTGACCCCGACCCTGACCCTGACCCTGACCCTGACCCCGACCCTGATTCCGACACTGACCTCGACCCCGACCCTGACACTGATCCCAACACTGATCCTGACCCTGACACTGATCCTGATCCTGACCCTGACCCTGACCCTGGCCCTGATCCCAACACTGACCCTGACCCTGATCCCAACACTGACCCTGACCCCGACCCTGACACTGATCCCGACACTGACCCTGATTCTGACCCTGACCCTGACACTGACACTGATCCTGACCCTGACCCTGATCCTGACCCTGACCCCAACCCTGACTCTGACCCTGATCCCGACCCTGACCCTGATCCTGACCCCGACCCTGACACTGATCCCGACACTGACCCTGATTCTGACCATGACCCTGACACTGACACTGATCCTGACCCTGACCCTGATCCTGACCCTGACCCCAACCCTGACTCTGACCCTGATCCCGACCCTGACCCTGATCCTGACCCCGACCCTGACACTGATCCCGACACTGACCCTGATTCTGACCCTGACCCTGACACTGACACTGATCCTGACCCTGACCCTGATCCTGACCCTGACCCTGACACTGACCCGACCCTGACCCCGACCCTGAACCTGACCCTCACCCTGACCCTGATCCCAACACTGATCCTGACCCTGACACTGATCCTGATCCTGACCCTGACCCTGATCCTGACCTTGATCCCGAACCTGACCCTGACCCTGACCCTGATCCCGACCCTGACCCTGACCCTGATCCCGACCCTGACACTGACCCTGACCCTGACCCTGACCCTGACCCTGACCCTGACCCTGACACTGACTCTGACCCTGACACTGACCCTGACTCCGACCCTGACCCCAACCCTGACACTGATCCTGATCCTGACCCTGGCCCTGATCCCAACACTGACCCTGACACTGATCCTGACCCTGACACTGATCCTGATCCTGATCCTGACCCTGACACTGATCCTGATCCTGACCCTGACCCTGGCCCTGATCCCAACACTGATCCTGACCCTGACCCTGACCCTGGCCCTGATCCCAACACTGAGCCTGACCCTGACACTGATCCTGACCCTGACACTGATCCTTATCCTGGCCCTGATCCCAACACTGATCCTGACCCTGACACTGATCCTGACGCTGACACTGATCCTGATCCTGACCCTGATCCCAACACTGATCCTGACCCTGACACTGATCCTGATCCTGACCCTGACCCTGGCCCTGATTCCAACACTGATCCTGATCCTGACACTGATCCTGATCCTGACCCTGATCCCAACACTGATCCTGATCCTGACCCTGACACTGATCCTGATCCTGACCCTGATCCCGACACTGACCCTGACCCTGACACTGACCCTGACTCCGACCCTGACCCCAACCCTGACACTGATCCTGATCCTGACCCTGGCCCTGATCCCAACACTGACCCTGACACTGATCCTGACCCTGACACTGATCCTGATCCTGATCCTGACACTGATCCTGATCCTGACCCTGATCCCGACACTGATCCTTACCCTGACACTGATCCTTATCCTGGCCCTGATCCCAACACTGATCCTGACCCTGACACTGATCCTGACGCTGACACTGATCCTGATCCTGACCCTGATCCCAACACTGATCCTGACCCTGATCCTGATCCTGATCCCGACACTGATCCTGACCCTGACACTGATCCTGATCCTGACCCTGATCCCAACACTGATCCTGACCCTGACCCTGATCCCAACACTGACCCTGACCCCGACCCTGACCCCGACTCTGACACTGATCCTGACCCTGACCATGATTCTGACCCTGACCCTTGACCCTGACACTGACACTGATCCTGACCCTGACACTGATCCGACCCTGACCCTGAACCTGACCCTCACCCTGACCCTGATCCCAACACTGAACCTGACCCTGACACTGATCCTGATCCTGACCCTGATCCCGACACTGATCCTGAACCTGACACTGATCCTGACCCTGATCCCGACACTGATCCTGACCCTGACACTGATCCTGACACTGACCCTGACCTTGATCCCGAACCTGACCCTGACCCTGATCCCGACCCTGAACCTGACCCTGATCCCGACCCTGAACCTGATCCCGACCCTGACCCTTACTCTGACCCTGACCCTGATCCCGACCATGACCCTGATCCCGATACTGACCCTGACCCTGATCCCAACCCTGACCCTGATCCCAACCCTGACCCTGATCCTGACCCTGACCCTGACCCTGATCCCGACCCTGAACCTGATCCCGACCCTGACCCTTACTCTGACCCTGACCCTGATCCCGACCATGACCCTGATCCCGACCCTGACCCTGATCCCGACCCTGACCCTGATCTCGACCCTGACCCTGATCCCGACCCTGATCCTGACCCCGACCCTGACTCTGACCCTGATCCCGACCCTGACCCTGACCCTGATCCCGACCCTGACCCTGACCCTGATCCCGACACTGACCCTGATCCTGACCCTGACCCTGATCCCGACCCTGACCCTGATCTCGACCCTGATCCTGACCCCGACCCTGACACTGACCCTGATCCCGACCCTGACCCTGATCTCGACCCTGACCCTGACCCCGACCCCGACCCTGACTCTGACCCTGATCCCGACCCTGACCCTGATCTCGACCCTGATCCTGACCCCGACCCTGACCCTGACCCTGATCCCGACCCTGACCCTGATCTCGACCCTGACCCTGACCCCGACCCCGACCCTGACTCTGACCCTGATCCCGACCCTGACCCTGACCCTGATCCCGACCCTGATCCTGACCCCGACCCTGACACTGACCCTGATCCCGACACTGACCCTGATCCCGACCCTGACCCTGATCCCGACCCTGACACTGGCCCCGATCCCGACCCTGACACTGACCCTGATCCCAACCCTGACACTGATCCCAACCATGACCCTGACCCCGACCCCGACCCTGACTCTGACCCTGATCCCGACCCTGACCCTGACCCTGATCTCGACCCTGATCCTGACCCCGACCCTGACACTGACCCTGATCCCGACACTGACCCTGATCCCGACCCTGACCCTGATCCCGACCCTGACACTGGCCCCGATCCCGACCCTGACACTGACCCTGATCCCAACCCTGACACTGATCCCAACCATGACCCTGACCCCGACCCCGACCCTGACTCTGACCCTGATCCCGACCCTGACCCTGACCCTGATCCCGACCCCGACCCTGATCTCGACCCTGATCCTGACCCCGACCCTGACACTGACCCTGATCCCGACACTGACCCTGATCCCGACCCTGACCCTGATCCCGACCCTGACACTGGCCCCGATCCCGACCCTGACACTGACCCTGATCCCAACCCTGACACTGATCCCAACCATGACCCTGACCCTGTCCCTGATCCCGACCCTGACTCTGATCCTGACACTGACCACGACCCCGACCCTGATCCCGACCCTGATCCTGACCCTGACCCTGATTCTGACCCTGACCCTGATCCCGACCCTGACTCTGATCCCGACACTGACCCTGATCCCGACCCTGACCCTGATCCCGACCCTGATCCTGACCGTGACCCTGATCCCGACCCTGACCCTGATCCCGACCCTGATCCCGACCCTTACCCTGACCCTGATCCCGACCCTTATCCTGCCCCTGATCCCGATCCTGACCCTGACCCTGATCCCGACTCTTATCCTGATCCTGATCCCGACCCTGATCCCGATCCTGATCCGGACCCTGATCCCGACCCTGACCCTGATCCCGACCCTGACACTGATCCCGACTCTGACCCTGACCCTGATCCCGACCCTGACCCTGATCCCGACCCTGACACTGATCCCGACTCTGACCCTGACCCTGATCCCGACCCTGATCCCGACATTGACCCTGACCCTGATCCCGACCCTGATCCTGACCCCGACCCTGACACTGACCCTGATCCCGACCCTGACCCTGATCCCGACCCCGACCCTGACCCTGATCCCGACCCTGACCCTGACCCTGACCCTGACCCTGATCCCGACCCTGATCCTGACCCTGACCCTGATCCCGACCCCGACCCTGACCCTGATCCCGACCCTGACCCTGACCCTGATCCCGACCCTGATCCTGACCCTGACCCTGATCCCGACCCTGACCCTGATCCCGACCCTGACCCTGACCCTGATCCCGACCCTGATCCTGACCCTGACCCTGATCCCGACCCTGACCCTGACCCTGATCCCGACCCTGACCCTGACCTTGATCCCGACTCTGACCCTGACCCTGATCCCGACCCTGATCCTGACCCTGACCCTGATCCCGACCCTGACCCTGACCCTGATCCCGACCCTGACCCTGACCTTGATCCCGACATTGACCCTGATCCTGACCCTGATCCCAACCCTGACCCTGTTCCCGACCCCGACCCTGACCCTGTTCCCGACCCTGATCCTGACCCTGATCCCGACCCTGATCCTGACCCCGACCCTGACACTGACCCTGATCCCGACCCTGACCCTGACCCTGATCCCGACCCTGATCCTGACCCTGACCCTGACCCTGATCCCGACCCTGACCCTGATCCCGACCCTGACCCCGACCCTGACCCTGATCCCGATCCTGACCCTGATCCCGACCCTGACCCCGACCCTGACCCTGATCCCGACCCTGATCCTGACCCTGATCCCGACCCTGATCCCGACCCTGACCCTGACCCTGATCCCGACCTTGACCCTGATCCCGACCCTGACCCTGATCCCGACCCTGACCCTGACCGTGATCCCGACCCTGATCCCGACCCTGACCCTGATCCCGACCCTGATCCTGACCCTGACCCTGATTGATCCCGACCCTGACCCTGACCCTGATCCCGACACTGACCCCGATCCTGATCCTGACCCTGATCCCGACCCTGACCCTGATCCCGACCCTGATCCCGACCCTGATCCCGACCCTGACCCTGACCCTGATCCCGACCCTGACCCTGATCCCGACCCTGACCCTGACCCTGACCCTGACCCTGATCCCGACCCTGACCCTGATCCCGACCCTGATCCCGACCCTGACCCTGACCCTGATCCCGACCCTGACCCTGATCCCGACCCTGACCCTGACCCTGATCCCGACCCTTATCCCGACCCTGACCCTGACCCTGATCCCGACCCTGTCCCTGATCCCGTCCCTGACCCTGACCCTGATCCCGACCCTGTCCCTGATCCCGTCCCTGACCCTTACCCTGACACTGTCCCTGACCCTGACCGTGCCACTGACCCTGACCATGACCGTGACCCTGACACTGTCCCTGACCCTGACCTGGTTCTCACTGGTAGCCCAGTAACACGCTGCATTCTGACCCCTCACTCAGCTGTGTGTGGGACTGCTCCCATTCCCAGCTATCCTTGGAGAGACGAAGGACGAGGGGGTGACCTGATAGAGGTGTATGAGATGTTGAGAGATATTGAGGTTTTTTCCCAGGGCTGAAATGGTCGCTAAGAGAGGACACGGGTTTAAGGTGCTGGGGAGTGGGTACAGAGGAGATGTTAGGGGTAAGTTTTTCACTCAGAGGGTGGTGGGTGCCATCGGTGGTGGTGGAGGCAGATTCGATAGGGTCTTTTAAGAGACTTTTGGATAAGTACGTGGGAGTTAGTAAGATAAAGGGTTACAGGTAAGCCTAGTAGGTAGGGAAATGTTCGGCGCAACTTGTGGGCTGAAGGGCCTATTTGTGCTGTAGTTTTTCTATGTTTCTATAACCAGGCATCACCCTGCAATGCCTTCTCCCTTCATATCCGTTCTCTGTTACCTCGAGCATCCCCCTATCAGCACAGTGGCACAGTGGGTTAGCACTGCTGCCTCACAGCGTCAGGGACCTGGGTTCGATTCCAGGCTCGGGTCACTGTATGTGTGGAGTCTGCACATTCTCCCCCTGTCTGCGAAAGATGTGCAGATTAGGTGGATTGGCCAGGCTAAATTGCTCCTTAGTGACCAAAGATTTAAAGTTTATTTATTTATTAGTCACAAGTAAGACTTACATTAACACTGCGATGAAGTTACTGTGAAGCTCTTGTGAAATTCCCCTCGTCACCGCAGTCCAGCGCCTGTTCGGGTCAACACATCTAACCAGCACATCTTTTAGAATGTGGGAGGAAACCGGAGCACCCAGGGGAAACCCACGCAGACACGGGGAGAATGTCCTCACAGACAGTGACCCAAGCCGGGAATTGAACCCAGGTCCCTGGCGCTGTGAGGCATCAGTGCTAACCCACTGTGCTACCGTGCCGTCCCTATGAGTGAGTTAGGCGGATTGGCCATGCTAAATTGCCCCTTAGTGTGAGGGGGACTAGCTAGGGTGGATGCTTGGGGTTATGGGGATAGGGTCTGGGTGGGATTATGGTCAGTGCAGACTCGGAGTGGGGGGGGTGGGGTAGGGTGCTGAAAGTCCTTCTTCTGCACTGTCGGGATTCTGTGGTTCGATGCTGAAACAATAGATGAGATGAGAGACACCACTCAGAGCGAACACAAGATGGCGCCACATCCTCCATCACCCATTGACTCCATTGAGGCCTTCTGATCTGGGTGCAGCCTGAAGAGTTGGTCAGCATTAAAGTGTGAACTTTCAGGCACATTACCTCGCCTTGAACTCCCGCTCGCTCAATATAAAGCTCCCCTTCTATCAGTAGGAGTCACAGTTTGAGGGTAAGGGGTAAACCTTTTAGAACTGAGGTGAGGAGCAATTTCTTCACCCAGGGGCTGCTGAATGTGTGGAATTCACTCCCACAGGAAGTAGTTGAGACCAAAACATTGTGTGATTTGAAGAAGAAATTAGACATTACTCTTGGGGCTAAAGGGATCATGGGATATGGGAGGAAGGGGGGGATCAGGGTGTTGAATTTGATGATCAGCCATGGTCAAAAATGAATGGGGGAACAGTCTCGAAGGGCCAACTGGCCTCCTCCTGCTTCTAGTTTCTATATTTCTATGTTTCTCTGTAGCACGCAGTTAGTACTGGATTTCAATTAGCTTTGACTACCGCCTCTCCCCCTTCATCGCTTGCCTCCTCGATCATCACAATCGGTCAAGCCCACGGTTGGATAATTATTACCCATCTAATCCAAGGCCCTCGTCTACATCTTATTCCAATCCTTACTCCTTGAGGTTCACTCGTATTTCAATGTGTCAGACCCTTGCTCATAAGAATACCGAACAAATGAGTAACAACGTGAACCCTAGGCTCGACTGTGTCTGGGCAACTGCTAGGCCCAAACTTGGGCCTCAGGCCTCACTGCCGCGTGTGGCCAGGTGACCTGGCTCCATTCCACACGGGGTTTGTTTTTAAAGAACAATACAGCACAGGGACAGGCCCTTTGGCCCATCAAGCCCGACTGTTTCTATCCCAACTCCCATTCATGTGTCTAACTTGCCTTGAATGTTGCCAACGTGCCCACTTCCACTACCTCCACTGGACAAGTGTCCTAGACACCGACCGTTCTCTGTGTGAAAAATGCTCCTCGCGAGCCTCCCCTAACCTTGTCCCCCCACCTCCCCCACTCTCAATTTAAACCTGTGCCCTCTTGTAGTTAGTTACCTTTCCACCCTGGGCAAAAAGCCTCTGACTATCCATCCTGTCTATGCCTCTCATCATTTTGTAGATGCAATGACTTTAATCAGCCAATTAAAGCGGGCCTGTTAGAATATGAGCTCCCTGATTGAGGGCCAAATTGATGGGCTTTGTATTTAACCAGGCGTGTCAGTTCCTCTGGCACTCAGAGTGTAAACTGTTAACTGAAAGTACTCTGTGTGCTGTTGTCAGACTTGTAAATAAAGGGACTTCTGCCCCTGAGGACTCAATACAGGAGCCCTCTATCAGATCGCCCCTCGACCTCTGTCCTTCCAGTGAAAACAATCCGCTTTTATCCAACCTCACCTCATAGTCAATGCCCTCGCGACCTGGGCAACATCCTGATGAATCTGGTCTCTTAAGCACGGTGGCGCAGTGGTTAGCACCGCTGCCACATAACACCAGGCACCCAGGTTTGATTCCCGGCTTGGGTCACTGTCTGTGCAGAGTCTGCATATTCTCCTCGTGTCTGCCAGGGTTTCCTCCGGGTGCTCCAGTTGCTACCCACAGTCCAAAAGATGTATAGTTTTGGTGGATTGGCCATGCTAAATTGCCCCTTAGTGTCCAAAGATGTGCAGGTTAGGTGGATTGGCCATGCTAAATTGCCCCTTAGTGTCCAAAGATGTGCAGGTTAGGTGGATTGGCCAAGCTAAATTGCCCCTTAGTGTCCAAAGATGTGCAGGTTAGGTGGATTGGCCATGCTAAATTGCCCCTTAGTGTCCAAAGATGTGCAGGTTAGGTGGATTGGCCAAGCTAAATTGCCCCTTAGTGTCCAAAAATGTGCAGGTTAGGTGGATTGGCCATGCTAAATTGCATCCTAGTGTCCAAAGATGTGCAGGTTAGGTAGATTGGCCATGCTAAATTGACCCTTAGTGTCCAAAGATGTGCAAGTTAGGTGGATTGGCCATGCTAAATTGACCCTCAATGTACCCAAACAGGCGCTGGACAGTGGTGACTAGGGGATTTTCACAGTAACTTCATTACAGTGTTAATGTAAGACTACTTGTGACATAAATCAATCCTAAAGGGTGGATGTTTATTTTAATATATTCTGGTGATGTGAGCAGAGAGGCCAATGCACCTTAACCAGCACACCTTTTGGACTGTGGGAGGAAACCGGAGAACCTGGAGGAAACCCACGCAGACATGGGGAGAATGTGCAAACTCCGACACAGTGAGTGACCCAAGCCAGGATTCAGACCCAGATCCCTGGCGCTGTGAGGCTGCAGTGCTAACCCACTGTGCCATGTCAACCAGACTGGGCAAGGTAGAAGTTCCTGGGGTGGATTTGAATCCAGAATTTCTGGCCCAGAGGCAGGGATGCTACCCGCTGTGCCACCTCCAGCCTGGTACGTGCCAGAGCCTGACTGTACTTCAGCAATGTTTTGAAAGAGAAGAGGAAAAGTATCCCCAGAATCGCTGCCAACGCTTATCTCTAACTGATCTGCAACTGAAATTAAAAATGAGATTGCCTAGTGGTTGGGAGAGGTTGAGTGGGTGGCAAGGGGGAGTGGGCAAGCTGGTTACTGCACTTCCCAAGGTGCCAAGTGGAAGTGAATGGGGGGGATAACTCCTGAAGGGGGGGTGTATTGAACAAGACTGGCAATGGAGACGCAAAGAGGGATGCGGGGCAAGAGGGGAGGTGGGGGGGAGGGGGAGACAAGAGGATTCATATCTCCTCCACCCACACCATCCGAATAAAAACTGAACTGTTTCCCAAGAGGTGATAGGTGAGGAGTGGAGGCAATGGCATAGTGGGATTATTGCGAGACTATTAATCTAGAAACTCAGCTCATGTTCTGGGGGACCCGGGTTCGAATCCCGCCGCGGCAGATGGTGGAATTTGAATTCAATTTTAAAAAAATCTGGAATTAAAATCTACTGAGGACCGTGAAAACATTGTCGGAAAAACACTAATTTCCCTTTAGAGAAGGAAATCTGCCGTCCTCACCTGGCAGTGGTTCCAGCCTCGGGTCACTGTCTGTGTGGAGTCAGCACATTCTCCCCGTGTCTGCGTGGGTTTCCTCCGGGTGCTCCGGTTTCCTCCCACAGTCGGAAAGACGTGCTGGTTAGTTGCATTGTCCGTGCTAAATTCTCCCTCAGTGTTACCCGAACAGGCGCCAGAGTGTGGTGACTAGGGGATTTTCACAGTAACTTCATTGCAGTGTTCATGTAAATCTACTTGTGGCACTAATAAAATAAATTTTAAACGTGACTCCAGAGCCACAGCAATGCGGTTGACTCTCAACTGCCCTCCAAAGGCAACTAAGGATGGGCAATAAATGCTGGCCCAGCCAACAATGTCCAAGGCAGGGTGGTCATTTCCAACAAGACTGCAGGGCAAGGATCCGTGATTTTCCATGATGCGCCAGGAGTGTAAAACAATGATTTCCCATGATGCACTGGGGTTTGTGAACTAATTATTTCCCATGATGCACCTGGAGTGTGAACCAGTGATTTCCCATGATGCACTGGGGGTTGTGAACTAATTATTTCCCATGATGCACCTGGAGTGTGAATCAATGATTTCCCATGATGCACCTGGAGTGTGGACCAATGATTTCCCATGATGCACCAGGGGCGTGAATCAGTGATTTCCCATGATGCACAGGAAGGGCAGAATTCTGCATCCCCGATGCATCATGGGAAATCAGTGGTCCATCCATTTTGCCCAATGTCACGGTCTAATCTGTTCTAATAGTAAAAGAAAGTTCTGCATTCTCACCTCAAGCTGCAGCTCCCGGCTCCTCATCACCGCCTCATTCTTCTCCTCGTTGAGTTTGGCATTACGCAGTGACAGCAAATAGTTCCCCTCCTTGATCTTGTTCAGCTCGTTGTTGTAGAGATGGAACTCCTCCTTCAGCTTGCTATAACGCTCCTGGAAGCTCCTCAGCTCCTGGTTATGTTGGCCGAGCTGCTTGCAGCTCTCCTGCAGGGCCTCGCACTTGCCGTGCAACCTATGGATCTCCATGTCCCTGTCCTTCAGCTGTTTCTGCAGCTTGACAGCCTCGTCCATCAGAAACTGCGTCAGTCCTTCATAGCCCTCTTCCACTGCGAGGAGGACAGTCAGGTGGGAGAGGAGAAGGGAGGATAGATTAATAACAACATGATGGAACAAGGCCTTGTAGCGCCAGGGATCCGGGTTCCATTCCAACCTTGGGTGCCTTTCTCTGTGAGTTTGCACATTCTCCCTGTGTCCAAAGATGTGCAGATTAGGTGGATTGGCCATGCTAAATTGCCCCTTAGTGTCCAAAGATGTGTAGGTTAGGCGGATTGGCCATGCTAAATTGCCCCTTAGTGTCCAAAGATGTGCAGGTTAGGTGGATTAGCCATGCTAAATTGCCCTTAGTGTCCAAAGATGTGCAGGTTAGGTGGATTGGCCATGCTAAATTGCCCCTTAGTGTCCAAAGATGTGCAGGTTAGGTGGATTGGCCATGCTAAATTGCCCTTAGTGTCCAAAGATGTGCAGGTTAGGTGGATTGGCCATGCTAAATTGCCCCTTAGTGTCCAAAGATGTGCAGGTTAGGTGGATTGGCCATGCTAAATTGTCCCTTAGTGTCCAAAGATGTGCAGGTTAGGTGGATTGGCCATGCTAAATTGTCCCTTAGTGTCCGAAGATGTGCAGATTAGGTGGATTGGCCATGCTAAATTGCCCCTTAGTGTCCGAAGATGTGCAGATTAGGTGGATTGCCCATGCTAAATTGCCCCTTAGTGTCCAAAAATGTGCAGGTTAGGTGGATTGGCCATGCTAAATTGCCCCTTAGTGTCCAAAGATGTGCAGGTTAGGTGGATTGGCCATGCTAAATTGCCCCTTAGTGTCCAAAGATGTGCAGGTTAGGTGGATTGGCCATGCTAAATTGCCCCTTAGTGTCCAAAGATGTGCAGGTTAGGTGGATTGGCCATGCTAAATTGCCCCTTAGTGTCCAAAGATGTGCAGGTTAGGTGGATTGGCCATGCTAAATTGCCCCTTAGTGTGCAAAGATGTGTGGGTTAGAGGTGAATAACTATGGTGACTGTGCAAGGCACCGGGATAGGGCGGAGGATAATTCTGGATAAGAGATCCTGTCAGAAACTCAATGCAAACACAGTGGACCGAATGGCTTCCTTCTGCACTATAGGGATTGTGTGACCAATAACAACCCTATCACGTCACTGCCATTAATATGAAAGCACAGATTAAGTGGTTTAATCTTGTAAAAATTGAAGATAGTAGCTGTGTGGCTGATTAAAGTTTTAAATTAAATATTATCACAAGATTACAAGTTCTTGCGGCTATCTGGCAGCTGGCTCTCAACTTCACCCAGCAGGTGGTGGGCATCTGGAACTCACTGCCTGAGAGGGTGGGAGAGGCGGAAACTCTCACAACATTTAAGAAACACAATAAATGGCTGAAAGATTAAAAGGATGTTCCTGATTATAGAATCTCAACAGTGCAGCCCATCAGGAACAAATTATCCTACCCAGACTTCTCCCCCTAAACCCATATATGGCCAATCCACCTAACCTGTACATCTTTGGATTCTGAGGGGCAATTTAGCATGGCCAATCCACCTAACCTGCACATCTTTGGACACTAAGGGACAATTTAGCATGGCCAATCCACCTAACCTACACATCTTTGGACACTAAGGGACAATTTAGCATGGCCAATCCACCTAACTACACATCTTTGGACACTAAGGGGCAATTTAGCATGGCCAATCCACCTAACCTGCACATCTTTGGACACTAAGGGGCAATTTAGCATGGCCAATCCACCTAACCTACACATCTTTGGACACTAAGGGACAATTTAGCATGGCCAATCCACCTAACCTGCACATCTTTGGACACTAAGGGACAATTTAGCATGGCCAATCCACCTAACCTACACATCTTTGGACACTAAGGGGCAATTTAGCATGGCCAATCCACCTAACTACACATCTTTGGACACTAAGGGACAATTTAGCATGGCCAATCCACCTAACTACACATCTTTGGACACTAAGGGGCAATTTAGCATGGCCAATCCACCTAACCTGCACATCTTTGGACACTAAGGGACAATTTAGCATGGCCAATCCACCTAACCTACACATCTTTGGACACTAAGGGACAATTTAGCATGGCCAATCCACCTAACCTACACATCTTTGGACACTAAGGGGCAATTTAGCATGGCCAATCCACCTAACTACACATCTTTGGACACTAAGGGGCAATTTAGCATGGCCAATCCACCTAACCTACACATCTTTGGACACTAAGGGGCAATTTAGCATGGCCAATCCACCTAACTACACATCTTTGGACACTAAGGGGCAATTTAGCATGGCCAATCCACCTAACCTGCACATCTTTGGATTCTGAGGGGCAATTTAGCATGGCCAATCCACCTAACCTACACATCTTTGGACACTAAGGGGCAATTTAGCATGGCCAATCCACCTAACCTACACATCTTTGGACACTAAGGGACAATTTAGCATGGCCAATCCACCTAACCTACACATCTTTGGACACTAAGGGACAATTTAGCATGGCCAATCCACCTAACCTTCACATCTTTGGACACTAAGGGACAATTTAGCATGGCCAATCCACCTAACCTACACATCTTTGGACACTAAGGGGCAATTTAGCATGGCCAATCCACCTAACCTGCATATTTGGGAGGAAATCGGATTTGGGCCGGTGTCAGTGGGAGTTTGCGCATTCTCCCTGTGCTTGCGTGGGTTTTCTCCGGGTGCTCTGGTTTCCTCCCACACCCCAAAGATGTGCTATTAGGCTGATTGGCAGTAATAAATTGTCCCTAAATTAGTTTCCCTCAATGTGGATGGCCATAAAACATTAGATAAGGGTCATGGGTGGAGGAGGGGACTGGTGGTGTTAAGATGGCGGCGCGGGCTGGTTGGGCCGAAGGGCCTGTTTCCCGGGCTGTTTTTGTTCTTTGCTCACCCGAAGGAAACCCAGACATGAGGGAAAATGTGCAGACTCCACCCAGACAGTGACCCGAGGTCACCGTGTGCCACAATATCGAAAGCATGTATCAGACTTTGGAGAGGAAGTGCTTGGAGATCAGTGCTATCTTTATTTGAAAGCTTTGCAAGGAATTTTCTGCAGCCCCAAGGAGAGATCCCAGAACTCCAGTCGAGACCCTTTGTTAGCCATGCAAGCACTGCGGATCGACCCTTGCCAATCCCCTGCTTCAGAACCAGTGCAGTGAATGGTTAATCCTACCCTGGTAACCCACCACACCAACAGCCTGGACATTATTTGGCAATGAATACATCCATTGTTTGCACTAGTTCCCTCTCCTCAGTGGCCGATCCTTTTACCTGATGTTTGCCACTTGCCCAAGACCTGTGCCAGGACTTGCTCAGCGTCAATCCCAGACTTCGATTCCGGAAACAGCGAGACAGATACGGTCTTGCCCTCCGGGGGCCTCTGGGCAATCCCAGATCGCAGTGGCACGGAATTAATGAGAAGCAGCCTTCGAAGAAACCACAGGCGAGCCCACTCACAAGCGAAACCTTGGAAGTTCTGGCAACATCGCGAGCGCTTGGCGCCCGTCAACTAATTCCACTTCTGAATTTTGATCATCATTTATACCTCGGGTTGCCAAATCTCCTCCGTCTGCCTCCAACCAGCCCCCACCCCCACTCCCCCTCCTGGCCCCTCCTCCGCTCCATTCCCACAGCCCGTCTTTTCATTGATTAGGTGTCAGGGGGTGGCTGACATTAACACTGCAATGAGGTTGCTGTGAAAATCCCCGAGTTGCCACACTCCTGAGGGGGAATTCAGCACGGCCAGGGCACCCTCACCAACACGTCATTCGGATTGTGGGAGGAAACCAGAGCAGGTGGAGGAAACCCACGCAGACACGGGGAGAAGATGCAGATTCTGCAGATGCTGAGTGGGTTCATTATTCTATTATCCTGGATGGGACCTGTTTGCGTTCACCACAGGCTTGAGCTTTTGCTTCACTTTATTTTGTACAATGAAGCACTTTTCCTTTACAGCGAGTCCAGGAGTTATTACAGATACTAAGGGGCAATTTAGCTCGGCCAATCCCCCTAACCTACACATCTTTGGACACTAAGGGGCAATTTAGTATGGCCAATCCCCCTAACCTACACATCTTTGGACACTAAGGGGCAATTTAGCATGGCCAATCCACCTAACCTGCACATCTTTGGACACTAAGGGGCAATTTAGCATGGCCAATCCCCCTAACCTACATATTTGGACACTAAGGGGTAATTTAGCATGGCCAATCCCCCTAACCTACACATCTTTGGACACTAAGGGGCAATTTAGCATGACCAATCCACCTAACCTGCACATCTTTGGACACTAAGGGGCAATTTAGCATGGCCAATCCCCCTAACCTACACATCTTTGGACACTAAGGGGCAATTTAGCATGGCCAATCCACCTAACCTACACATCTTTGGACACTAAGGGACAATTTAACATGGCCAATCCCCCTAACCTACACATCTTTGGACACTAAGGGACAACTTAGCATGGCCAATCCACCTAGCCTACACATCTTTGGACACTATGGGACAATTTAACATGGCCAATACACCTAACCTGCACATCTTTGGACACTAAGGGACAACTTAGCATGGCCAATCCACCTAGCCTACACATCTTTGGACACTATGGGACAATTTAACATGGCCAATACACCTAACCTGCACATCTTTGGACACTAAGGGACAATTTAGCATGGCCAATCCACCTAACCTACTCATCTTTGGACACTATGGGACAATTTAGCACGGCCAATCCACCTAACCTACTCATCTTTGGACACTAAGAGACAATTTAGCATGGCCAATCCACCTAACCTATTCATCTTTGGACACTAAGGGACAATTTAGCATGGCCAATCCACCTAACCTGCACATCTCTGGACACTATGGGGCAATTTAGCATGGCCAATCCACTTAACTTGCACATCTTTGGACACTATGGGGCAATTTAGCATGGCCAATCCACCTAACCTACACATCTTTGGATACCTAGGAGCAATTTAGCACGGCCAATCCACCTAATCTGCACATCTTTAGACTGTGGGAGGAAACCGGAGCACCCGAAGGAAACCCACACAGACACAGGGAGAACGTGCAAACTCCACACAGACAGTGTCCCGAGGCCAGAATCGAACCAGGGTCCCTGGTACTGTGAGGCAGCAGTGCTAAGCGCTGTGCCAGCCCGGTGTAGGGGCATCGTTCAGTCAGAATCTGAATGAATTTTTCAATCATTCATGGGCTGTGGGGCAATATTTATCACCCAATGCCAATTGCCCTTTTCAGTTGCCAATGGAGTAACCTCCCAGCTTGGGTCGCTGTCTGTGTGGAGTCTGCACACCGTCTCCCTTGACCGTATGGGTTTCCTCCGGGTGCTCCGGTTTCCTCCCACAGTCCGAAAGATGCGCGGGTTAGGTGCATTTGTCGTGCTAAATTGCCCCTAGGTGTCAGGTAAATGCATGGGGTTAGGAGGGTGGGTGGGATTGTGGTGGGTGCAGACTCGATGGGCCGAATGGCCTCCTTCTGCACTGTCGGGACTCTATGATTCACCCCTTCACGTTGCACTTTTGCTTCTTCTGCTGATTATTTTAAGTCCTCGCCCCTCTCCGTCTCCATCCTTCCACGAGCGGCAACAGTGGTAAGGATAATGACTGGAATGCATTGTGTGTTGGACTGCTGTCGCCTGCCAGAGAGGGGATACACTGGCAGGGTGACGGGGAACAGAGGTGACGCTGGCACAACGTGCCCACCCCGGTGCTGGAAGGGGCAGTGGTCAGCCGCCCTGAGGATAACCCCTCGGCAGGTCACTAACGGATGGAGATAGCTGCCCCGGAGACCCAGAATATTGCGTATTTTTCTTAACCTCTGCATGAATTTACTAATCCCAGTGAAACAGTGGCGTGTCCCAGCGAGCGCTTCTGTCGGGAGTCAGGCAGGTTGGGACGGAGCTGGAATGCTTGTAATGCATTCCAACAACATGTGGACATGCACCGCTTATTCCAAAGAATTCTGATGATGTTACAGCCTCTGCTGGAGATGTCGGTAGATTTCCTTCAGCAAATCTTCTTCAGGGGATTCACAAAGGCCATTCGGCCTGACTGCTCTATGCTGATATTTATTCTCCTCATCTCCAAACTTGTTTCTCCCCCCCCCCCCTCCTCCCTCCCCCAACCCTCATCAACATATCCCTCAGGACATTAGCTGCGTTTCTGGATAAATAGTCCAGCAATATTACCACTGCTCAGTGGAGTGGCGCAGTGGTTAGCACTGCGGCCTCACAGTGCTCAGGGTCCCGGGTTCGATTCCCGGCTCGGGTCACTGTCTGTGATGAAGTCCGCACGTTCTCCCCGTGTCTGCGTGGGTTTCCTCCGGGTGCTCCGGTTTCCTCCCACAGTCTGAAAAGTTAGATGGATCGGCCCTGTTGAATTGCTTCTTACTGTTGAGTGCTTTAAGTGGATTTGCATTTGATTCCTGGCTTGGGTCACTGTCTGAGTGGAATCTGCACATTCTCCCCATGTCTGCGGGGGTTTCCTCCGGGTGCTCCAGTTTCCTCTCACAGTCCGAAAGGTCAAATGTATTGGCCATGTTGAATTGCTTCTTATCGTCCAACGATGTGCGGTTTAGGTGGAACTTGCGTTCAATTCCTGGGCTGGGTCACTATCCATGCGGAATCGGCACATTCTCCCCATGTCTGCGCGGGTTTTCTCTAGGCGCTGCGGTTTCCTCCCACAGTCCGAAAGACGTGCGGGTTAGGTGCATTGTAAATTCTCCCTCAGTGTACCCAAACACACGCCGGATGTGGTGACTAGGGAGATTTTCATGGTAACGTCATTGCAGTGTTAATGTAAACCTACTTGTGACACTAACAAATAAACTTTAAAATGTTACACTCGCTGGAGTTTAACAGGATGAGAGGGGATCTGATCAAAGTATGTACAATTTTAAAAGGGATTGATAAAGTAAATACGTCCCCTTGTGGGGCAATCTTGAACAAGAGGGTCACAGGCATGGGTCGGGAGGCAGTAGATTTAAAACTGAGATGAGGAGAAACTATTCCTTTCAGAGGGTGGTGAATTTGTGGAACTCGCTGTCCTACAGCATCTGAATGATTTCAAGAAGGAGATAAATATTTTTCTAATTTTAAAAAATGGGAAACAAGGATATGGGGAACAGGTGGATTTGAGACCATTGAACCCTACAGTACAGAAAGAGGCCCTTCAGCCCATCGAGTCTGCACCCAACACAATCCCACCCAGGCCCTACCCTCATATCCCTACATATTATACCCACTAATCCCTCTAACCTACACATCCCTGGGCACTAAGGGGCAATTTCTTAGCACAGCCAATCAACCTAACCCGCACATCTTTGGACTGTGGGTGGAAACCCACGCAGACATGGGGAGAATGTGCAAACTCCACACAGGCAGTGACCCGAGCCGGGAATCGAACCCAGGACCCTGGAGCTGCGAAGCAGCCGTGCTAACCCACTGTGCCACCGTGCCGACCAGGGAGGTATCAACCATGATCTGATTGAATGGCGGAACAGGCTCGAAGGGCTGAATGGCCTACTTCTGCTCCCAATTCCTATGTTCTTGTGAGTTGCTTCAAAAGGGTCATGCCTCACAAGAGCAGACATGAAGCCCGGGTCCCGTCTCCCATCTCAGGTGAGAGTAAAAGATCCCGCACTTCAAATTTTTAAGTACATTAATTAGTGCCTCCGGTAGTTTACATTAACACTGCAGTGAAGTTACTGCGAAAATCTCACTGGTCGCCACACTCCGGCGTCTGTTCGGGAGAATTTAGCACAGCCAATGCACCTAACCTTTCGGAGGAAACCGGAGCACCCGGAGGAAACCCACGCAGACACGGGGAGAATGTGCAGTCTCCGCACAGGCCGAGCCGGGAATCGAACCCTCTGAAAATCGCAGAGCAAGCCACTCAGTTTCAAGAGGCAACTAAGGATGGGCTGTAAGTGTCGGCCCAGCCAGCGACCCCCACGTCCCAGTGAATCAAAAACGAAAATATTCTCGATGGTCCTCAGCCCAGTGGTGTGGACACTGGCTGAGGACAGGAGAAGGATTGCCTTTGGTGGCTGGCACATTTGAGGTTAATAGTTAATAGCCACACTAATCTCCCAGGGTTACATGTGAACCCGTCAGGGTGGGGGGGAGGCTTGGCAAACCTCAGTTTGCATCAAGCCGTTCAAGAAGGCAGCTCACCACCACCCCCTTCTCAAGGGGCAATTAGGGATGGGACAATAAATGTTGACCTCGCCAGCGACATCAATGTCCCACGACTGAGTCAAAAAAGATGAAGGAGAAGTGAATTGATTTAAAAAGAAAGGAAAGATTGAATGGGGTTCGAGCGGGGCATCGTGATGTGTGAATGCAGCAAGGGTGACACGGCTCGGGGGGGGGGGGTGGGGGGGGGAGAGGGGTTCAAAATTGTTTTGTGCAAATGCTGCAATCTATAGTCTGACTCTGGAAAGCTTATTATTTTCTGCTTGGCTGTGAATAGATACAGGAAATGTTTCAACAGGAAGCTAAGTATGCTTTCCGAATTTAACCCTTTGCCCATCTCCATCGTTGGAGTGTACAAAATGCTGGAATCAGTTGCTGGGAGAAGGGGAGGCACGGTGGCACAGTGGTTAGCACTGCTGCCTCACAGAGCCAGGGACCCGGGTTCGATTCCAGCCTCGGGTGACTGTCTGCACGGGGTTTGCACGTTCTCCCCGTGTCTGGGTGGGTTTCCTCCGGGTGCTCCGGTTTCCTCCCACAGTCCCAGGATGTGTAGGTTAGGGGGTTTGGTCGTGCCAAATTTCCTCTCAGTGTCCTAAGTTGTGCAGGTGAGATGGATTGGTCATGTTAAATTGTCCCTTAGTATCCAAAGATGTGCAGGTTAGGTTGATTGGCCATGCTAAATTGCCCCTTAGTGTCCAAAGATGTGCAGGTTAGGTGGATTGGCCATGCTAAATTGCCCCTTAGTATCCAAAGATGTGCAAGTTAGGTGGATTGGCCATGCTAAATTGCCCCTTAGTGTCCAAAGATATGTAGGTTAGGTGGATTGGCCATGCTAAATTGCCCCTTAGTGTCCAAAGATGTGCAGGTTAGGTTGATTGGCCATGCTAAATTGCCCCTTAGTGTCCAAAGATATGCAGGTTAGGTGGATTGGCCGTGCTAAATTGCCCCTTAGTGTCCAAAGATGTGCAGGTTAGGTGGATTGGCCATGCTAAATTGCCCCTTAGTGTCCAAAGATATGCAGGTTAGGTGGATTGGCCATGCTAAAATGCCCCTTAGTGTCAAACGATGTGCAAATTAGGTGGATTGGCCATGCTAAATTGCCTCTTAGTGCCCAAAGATGCGCAAGTTTGGTGAACTAGCCAGGCTAAATTGCCCCTTAATGTCCAAAGGTATGTAGGTTAGGTGGCTTGGCCGTGCTAAGTTGCCCTCGGGGTCAGGGAGATTGATGGGGTAAGTGCACGGGGTTACAGGGTAGGGCCTGGGTGGGGTTGTTATCGGTGCAAGCTCAATGGGCCGAATGGCCTCCTTCTGCACTGTCGGGATTCTATGATCAAAAGCCAGGGAATGTTGTATATATCCTAAACAATCCAGGTTGCTACGTCCAAGGCTCTCAGACTTACCACTATGTTTCCTACATTACAACAGTAACCACAGGTCGAAGATCACTTCCTTGTGCTTCAAGGCATCCTGTGATCTTGCGGGAACCCGAGTCTTTGTTTCAATTTCCTTTGATGAAACAATGGGTCAATGGACTTGGCACACCGGGGGGCATGGGGGGGCGGGGGGGGGGGGGTCAAGTTTCAGGCAAGGATCTTGTTAGCTGAATGAAGGGACAACAATAATCTAGACTCTGGCCTAAAACACAGGGGGAGTCAGACGCTAGGGAGATCGTCCTTCTGTGTCCGAGCCCAGAGAATATTCCGTTTTTTTAAGGGACTTGGCAGTACTTGTGTACGAACCACAGAAGCAACCACATCAGTGCAGCAGGTAATCAGGGAAGCTAATGGAATATTGGCCCTTATTTCAAGGGGGTTGGAGTATAAGAGTTGGGAAGTCTTCATAGAATCATAGAAACCCTACAGGTTCATAGAAAGAGGCCATTTGGCCCATCGAGTCTGCACCGACCACAATCCCACCCATTCCCTACCCCCATATCGCTACATATTTACCCGCTAATCCCTTTAGCCTACACATCTCAGAACAGTAAGGGGGGATTTTAGCACAGCCAATCAACCTAACCCGCACATCTTTTGGACTGTGGGAGGAAACCGGTGCACCTGGAGGAAACCCACGCAGACACGTGGAGAATGTGCAAACTCCACACAGGCACCAAAGCCGGGAATCGAACCCAGGACCCTGGCACTGTGAAGCAGCAGTGCTACCCCTTTGTTGCAACTGTTCAGGGTACTGGTGAGTCCACATGTGGAGCTCTCTGAGCAGTTTTGGTGCCCTGAAGTTAAGGAAAGTTATTGCCTCATTGGAGGAAGTACAGAGAAGGAAGATTGCTCGGGATACAGGGATTGACTCATGAGGAAAGATTAAACAGGTTGGGACTTGGCTGATTGGAATGAGAGGTGATCTCACAGAAACACCTGGGATCCTCAGGGAGATTGACAGAGTAAATGCTGAGTGTTTGGAACCAGAGGAATAGTCTCAGAATAAAGGGTCACCAATTTAAGACTGAGATGCAGAGGAATTTTCTTCTTTCAAGTGAGTCTTTAGAACTCCTTGCCAGACAGAACTGTGGGGGCAGAGTCCTTAAGCTTATTTAAGGCTCAGATAGATAAATTGTTGATTAGTAAGGGAGTTCCGGGGATAGGGCAGGAAAGTGAGGAATGTCGGATGAGTCATGACGTTGGAGCAGGCTTGAGGGGCTGAATGGCCTACTCTGTTCCTATTTCTTACGTTCTTAACAGAGATTAATCTGATCTGGATTAAATTTGGCTCCAGTGAAATGACTCAGTTCAACATTCAATTCCAACGTTAACTAATCATGTGTGTGTCCAGTAAACTCCATTAGGGTCCAGGACCAGAACCCCAGTTTACAATAGAGAGGCAGTCTAGACCCTAACACATTTTTATTTTTGGCATAAATATGTGAGGAGATGGACTCGCTCCAGGATTGATTCCACTGACAAAGTAACGATCTCTTATCATAAAACTACTTTATTTAATCTTATCGTTTAAAGATTACTATAACAAATGAAGCAGCCTAACCATTAACAGTTGAACATCATTTAAAATTGAAGGAAATTACTTCAGAGCTTATTACTGTCTCAGTTCCAAATAAGCCTCATTCATGTATAGATCTAACCACTTTCAGATAAGTACAGTTAGCAGACCTGGGCACACTTGTTAACAGCCTTGCACCTCTCGTGAGGCAAGATTTTGTGAAGAGAGCGTTCTCAGGAACAACCTATACATACCGCTGACTTCAGCAGAGTGCTAACAGCAATTCCAATGCTAAAAAACTGCTAAAGCTTCTTTCTCTCTGCTACCCACCCAGCTTTGCACATTACCACAAGAACCTAACAATCAAACAACTTCCCAGGTATAATAACTCCAGGAGTTGGCTGTAAAGGGACAGTGTTTTATTGCCACAGAGAGAGAATGAACAATAACCACAAGCCTGTGGTGAATACAACACATCTCAACCAGGACTTAAAGTATAATGGACCCACTCATTGTCTTGCTTTATATAGGACTCTGTCTGGGAGCTCCATCTGGTTGACTGATTATAAATCCCCAGGGAGCTTGTATTCAACAAGCCCAACTGAGAGGTCAATTCCCCCATGCATATCATGGGCATTATCACACCTAGGATTCTTTGTTGTAAACAGAAATCCATTAGCTCGAACAAAGTAACAAACTCCAAGCTGAAGTGAGGAATTAACTTGTTTGCGCAACCATTGTGTTAAACGTTTTCCAGGCACGCCGACTGCCTATTGAATTTTAACCATTCTGTAGAAACATTAAAACAAAAACCCAACACGTGTAGCAACTGCCTCCTGTCATCACAATTCTGACATACCGGAATTAACCCATAAGCTTTGAAACTCAGCCACCTGCTCAGTTCATTGGTCATCTGACAATCCACTGGCTGATGTATATTTACGAAAAGACTTTGGCACGTAAACAGCTGGTTACTCACCGATCAACACCGAGCAACTTCTGGATGGCTCTTTGCCCGTGATTAACTTGTAGAGCTCAACGTAGTAAAGTTCCAGGCTGTCCAGGAAGGCCTCGTATCCACGCTTACCCCGTGTACGCAAGATATCCAGGAGGCGACCTGCAAACAGGGAGGATTGCTGTTCAAGCAACAGGAGAGTCAGGGCGACAATAGCAGCAGAAAATAGAATCAGAGATTCCCCACAGTACAGAAAGAGGCCATTCAACCCATTGAGTGTGTACCAACTACAATCCCACCAAGGCCATATTCCCATAACTCCTCACATTTACTCTAGCTAATCCCTCTGACATTAAGGGACAATTTAGCAAGGCCAATCCACCTAACCTACACATCTTTGGATACGAAGGGGCAATTTAGCATGGCCAATCCACCTAACCTACACATCTTTGGACACTAAGGGGCAATTTAGCATGGCCAATCCACCTAACCTGCACATCTTTGGACACTAAGGGGCAATTTAGCATGGCCAATCCACCTAACCTACACATCTTTGGACACTAAGGGACAATTTAGCATGGCCAATCCACCTAACCCGCACACCTTTGGACACTAAGGGACAATTTAGCATGGCCAATCCACCTAACCCGCACACCTTTGGACACTAAGGGACAATTTAGCATGGCCAATCCACCTAACCTACACATCTTTGGACGCTAAGGGGCAATTTAACATGGTTAATCCACCTAACCTACACATCTTGGACACTAAGGGGCAATTTAACATGGCCAATCCACCTAACCTGCACATCTTTGGACTGTAGGAGGAAAATGGAGTACCTGGAGGAAACCCATGCTAAGAAATTGCCCCTTAGTGTTCAGGGATGCATAGGTTAGAGGGATTAGTGGGTGTAATATGTAGGGATATGGGGGTAGGGCCTGGGTGGGATTGCATTTGGTGTGGACTCGATGGGCCGAAGGGCCTCTTTCTTCACTGTAGGGTTCTATGATTCTATGAACCCACGCAGACACAGGGAGAACGTGCAAACTCCACACAGACAGTGACCAAGGCCAGAATTGAACCCGGGCCTCTGGCGTCATGAGGGAGCAGTGCTAACCACTGTGCCAGTGTGTCACCCAGATCTCCGGTGCCAAGCTAGTGGATCCCAGATACAGGTTCCATTAACTGCCTCAAAGGACTGGTGAAGCAATAGCAATGAAGCAGGGCGGCCAATCCCCATCCAGGGGAGGCCTAATGATTTTATCGGCAGACTATTAATCCAGAAACCCAGCTAATGTTCTGGGGACCCGAGTTCGAATCCCGCCACAGCAAATAGTGGAAATCTGCTGTCCTTACCCGGTCTGGCCTACATGTGACCCCAGAGCCACAGCGATGCAGTTGACTCTCAACTACCCCCCAAGGGCAACTAGGGATGGACAATAAATGCTGGCCCAGCCCAGCGAAGCCCATGTCCCACGAATGAATAAAACAGACACCAGCTGAAGTGTAGATGTGAAGGCCTTGATCGAGCGTGTGTGTGTGTATATATGTGTGCGTGCATATGCGTGTGTGCATGTGTGCATTTATGTATGTCTGTTTGTGTGCACGTGTGTTTGTGTGCGTGTGTGTGTGTGTGCGCGCACGATAGTGGTGAGACCACATCTGGAGCTCTGGGAGCAGTCTTTGCTCCCTTATTTAAGGAAAGATATTGTTCGAAGGCTTGTTAAACAGGTTGGGACCCGATGCACCGGAATTTAGAAGAATGAGAGATGATCTCACTGAAATGTCTGGGATTCTTCAGCTGCTTGACAAGATAAACACTGAGAGAGTGTTTCCCCTGGTGGGGGAGTTCAGGAGCAATCTCAGAACAAAGGGAAGCCAACTTAAGTCTGAGCCGAGGAGAAATTTCTTCTCTGAGAGTTGAGAGTCTTTGGAACGCCTGAACACAGAGATCTGTGGGGGCAAAGTCCTTGTGTCTGTCTAAGTCTGAGATAGATTTTTGATCAGTGAAGGAATCAAGGATTACGGGGAAAGGGCAGGAAAGTGAGGAATCAGCTATGATCCTATTGAATGGCGGAGCAGACTCGAGGGGCCGAACAGCCTACTCCTCCTCCTAGTCCTTATGGTTTTTTGTTCCCCCACCCCCCCCCGGGCACTATCCTACCCCTAAACCCTCACCCCGTCTGCCCAATAATTCAACTATCAACTGTGCTAGAAACGCAGTGCCAGACGGCATTGGGAAATCGGTTGGGAGAAAGTACCGAGGGGGAGAGCCAGAAGCGACGGGGGTTTGAGGGGTACAGTTAAGGAGGAGGAGGTGCGCAGGGGAGTAGCAAGTCTACTGGAGCTTGGAGGAATAACGGTGGAAAGATCCTCAGCTGAGTGAGGAGAGATGAGGAAATGTGATTGAGAATGTTGGATCTGAGAGACATTCCTAATTCCAAGGGAAATGGCCATCTTAAAACGGGATGCTCCAAAGATTGCCCTCAGTACGTAGAACTACAGAATAACAGCATCGTTCCGAGGCAGAAGGAGGCCATTCGGCCCATCGTGACTATACCAGCTCCCCAAATGACCATCGTGACTTAGTGCCCATTCCCCTGTCTTTCCCTGTACCCCCTGCGTATTGTTTCTATTCAAATAATCATCCAATGCCTTCAAGAATGCCTCATATCACATTTGCTCCTTTTGCAAATCACTTTCAGTCTGTGTCCCTCTCGTTCTCGGTCCTTTTACAACCAGAAACAGTTCCTCCCTCTCTGTCCAGCTTCCCTCGCGACTTTGAACATCTCAATCAAATCTCCTCTTAGCCTTCTCCTCTCCCAGGAGAACAGTCCCAACCTCCCCGATCTATCCTCAATCTACCAGGAGGTGGCCGAGTGGTATTATCGCTCTACTATTAATCTGGATAATCAGCTAATGTTCTGGGGGCCCGGGTTCGAATCCCACCACAGCAGATGGTGAAATTTGAATTCAATAAAAAAGTATCTGGAATTAAGAATCTACTGATGACCATGAAACCACTGTCAGAAAACCCCATTTGGGTCACTAATGGTCCTTTAGGGAAGGAAATCTGCCGTCCTTACCCGGTCTGGCCTACATGGGACTCCAGAGCCACAGCAATGTGGTTGACTCTCGGACAACTAGGGGTGGGCAATAAAGGCTGGCCCAGCCAGAGACACCCACGCCCCACAAATGAATAAAAAAAAGCATCTGAAGTTTCTCATCCCTGGAACCATTCCTGTAAACCTCCTCTGCATTTTCTCCAATGTGTTCACATCCTTCCTATAAAGTGTTGCCCAGAACTGTGCACAATATTACAGCTGTGGTCTAACTAATGTCTTGTATAATTTCAGCATAACCTCCTTTCTCTTGTACTTTATGCCCCTATTAATAAAGTCCAGGATATTGTATGCTTTATTAAGAGTCATACAGTGCAGAAGGAGGCCATTCAGCCCATTGAGTTTACACAAACCACATTCCCATCCAGACCCTATCCCCATAGCCCCATGCATTTACCCTAGTTAGCACCCCCCCTGACACTAAGGGACAATTTAGCATGGTCAATCCACTCAACCCGAACATCTTTGGACAGTGGGAGGAAACCAGAGCATCCGGAGGAAACCCACGCAGACACGGGGAGAAGGTGCAAACTCCATACAGACAGTGACCCAAGACAGGAATTGAACCCAGGTCTCTGGCACGGTGAGGCAGCAGTGCTAACCACTGTGCCACCGTGCCGCCCCACTCTTCTCTGTCTTGCCATCTTCATTGGTCCACACATGTTTTGTCTCTCTCCATATTCTTCCTCACCTCACACTCCCCACGCCCCCACACCCCCCATCCACTGAACTCCATCTGTCACCCATCCGCCGCCCACTCCACCCAGCGCGACCAAAGACATGGGCTGAGGCAAGAGGAGACAACTTCTGAGAGGAAGAGAGTTAAGATGGCTGACTTGCGCGAGCCCTCCGGGAAATCAGGAGGTGGGAGCGCAGGATCTCATCTTCATCCTCCTCGTCGATGACCTTGCACTGTCGGAGGTAGGCCATCAGCTTGCTGGGGTTGATGGATCTCGTTAGAATGAGGCGTTTGCTCTCGAGCTCCTCCCACAGCTGATCCTGATCGGAATCCTCCTTCTCCTCCGGGCTCTGACCGTTCTCGCCCTCCATTGTCTCCCTCACAACTGGAAAAGAACAGTTTCGGTTACAGACTTTACAGAATGACAGATGTACAGCAACGCACAATTCCAATCATAGAACGGTCAAATCCCTACAGTGCACAAAGAGGCCATTTGGCCCATCAAGTCTGCACCCACCACCATCCCACCCAGGCCCTATCCCCATAACCCCACATATTAACCATGTTAATTCCCCCTGACAAGGGAGGGAATTTAGCATGGCCAATCCACCTAACCTACACATCTATGGACACTGAAGGGCAATTTAGCATGGCCAATCCACCTAACCGACACACCTTTGGACACTAAAGGGCAATTTAGCATGGCCAATCCACCTAACCTGCACATCTTTGGACACTAAGGGGCAATTTAGCATGGCCAATCCACATAACCTACACATCTTTGGACACTAAAGGGCAATTTAACATGGCCAATCCACCTAACCTGCACATCTTTGACACTAAGGGGCAATTTAGCATGGCCAATCCACCTAACCTACACATCTTTGACACTAAGGGGCAATTTAGCATGGCCAATCCACCTAACCTGCACATCTTTGACACTAAGGGGCAATTTAGCATGGCCAATCCACCTAACCTGCACATCTTTGACACTAAGGGGCAATTTAGCATGGCCAATCCACCTAACCTACACATCTTTGACACTAAGGGGCAATTTAGCATGGCCAATCCACCTAACCTGCACATCTTTGACACTAAGGGGCAATTTAGCATGGCCAATCCACCTAACCTACACATCTTTGACACTAAGGGGCAATTTAGCATGGCCAATCCACCTAACCTGCACATCTTTGACACTAAGGGGCAATTTAGCATGGCCAATCCACCTAACCTGCACATCTTTGACACTAAGGGGCAATTTAGCATGGCCAAACCACCTAACCTACACATTTGGACACTAAGGGGCAGCATGGTGGCACAGTGGTTAGCACTGCTGCTTCACAGTGCCAGAGACCTGGGTTGAATTCTGGCCTTGGGTAACTAGCTGCGTAGAGTTTGCACATTCTCACCGTGTCTGCATGAGTTTCCGCCGGGTGCTCCAATTTCCTCTCACACTCCAAAGATGTGTGGGTTAGGTCGATTGGCCATGCTAAATTGCCTAATCTACCTTCTTTACTCAGAGGGTAGTAAGGGTGTGGAATGCCCTGCCTGCAGCAGTTGATATAGTTGATACAGCCTCAAGATAAAACGGGGGCGGTTTAGAACGGAGTTGAGGAGGAACTTCTTCACTCAAAGGGTGGTGAATCTCTGGAATTCTCTGCCCGTTGAAGTGGTGGAGGCTGCCTCGCTAAATATTTTTAAGACGCGGGTTGATGGGTTTTTGATAAGAGAGGGGATTAAGGGTTATGGGGAGAGGGCGGAAAGTGGAACTGAGCAGCGACAGATCAGCCATGATCTTATTGAATGGCGGGGCAGGCTCGAAGGGCTAGATGGCCTACTCCTGCTCCTAGTTCTTATGTTCTTATGTTGTGGACTCGCCAACTTTAAGGGCGTTCAAGTGGTCAGTGGATAGGATAACATTGGAATAGTTTAGGTTAGAGGGTCATTAGATAGGTTCCACTGGTCGGCGCAACATCGAGGGCCGAAGGGCCTGTACTGCGCTGGAATGTTCTATGTTCTATGTAACCTACACATCTTTGGACACTAAGGGGCAATTTAGCATGGCCAATCCACCTAACCTGCACATCTTTGGACACTAAAGGCAATTTAGCATGGCCAATCCACTTAACCTACACATCTTTGGACACTAAAGGCAATTTAGCATGGCCAATCCACCTAACCTACACATCTTTGGACACTAAGGGGCAATTTAGCATGGCCAATCCACCTAACCTACACATCTTTGGACACTAAAGGCAATTAGCATGGCCAATCACCTAACCTACACACCTTTGGACTGTGGAAGGAAACTGGAGCACCCAGAGGGAACCCACACAGACACGGGAAGAATGTGCAAACTCTACACAAATAGTGACCCGAACTGGGAATCGAACCCAGGTCCCTGGCGCTGTGAGGCAGCAGTGTTAACCACTGTGCCACCGTGCCGCCCACCGAGAAATTCAGGAGAAACGCGTGCCTTTATCCGAAGGAATGGTTAGGAACTTGCTGGGATGAGGGGGTGAATGGGGGTCACTGGCCTTCAAGCAGTGAAAATGCAAAATAAGAGCCAAATATTGCTGGAGAGCTTGGAAAATTCAACAGCTCTGGCAGCGTCTCTGGAGAGCGAGAGAGGCAGAGGCCAGATTTTCCAGCCCCCGCCTGCTGGTGGGATTTTCCAGTCCCGTCGATGACAACTGATAGCCACTCCCTCCCCCCCGAAACCACCACGGCGTGTGCCCCAGCCACGGGAACAGCGAGCCGCGCGATCGGCGGGACTGGAAGATCCCGCCAGCAGCCAATGGCAGACAGCTTCCGCCATCATGAAACATGTGGGGTGGGAGGGACGGAGAGAGGTGGGGGGATTCCAGCCCAGGGGCTTTGAGCCCATACGGCTTCTTCACAGCTCACTAAACACAGTTGGGAGCGATAAGTGTTTCCAGAGTGTTGGGGATATAGGATTTCGGAGCAGGTGTCAGGTCCTTCCAGCCTCTTCCACCGTTTACTGAGATCATAGAGTCACGGTTAGGAGTCAGAGGGTGGGATTTTACAGCCTCGCTCATCCCAAAACTGTAAAATCCTGCCCGGGATCAACGGTCCTCTCCATTGCCCACGCCTCACCCGCTCCGATTCCCGTCACGGGCGAGGGTGGTAAAACTCCAGGCAGAATTTTCCTGTCCCGCCCAGCTGGGGAATAGGAGCAGGGCGAGGGAAGGTCCGTGGAAAGATCCGTTGACCTTGGCTGGGGTTTTTGAGTTTTTAGGCTGGAAAATCCAAAATTTGCCGTGTGGATAAAAATTCCAGAATCGGGGGGGGGGAGAGGGGGGCAGCGCACGTGGAATGTATAGAGAAAGGGTCAGCAGGGCTCGGATGGGCCGAATGGCCTGTTTCTGGACTGCGAGTTGGAAGGGTGAAGGCAGGAACTGAAACCGGGCCTCCCGACATCTAGGCCAAACTTAGCCACCTTGTTGCCATGACGACTCCCGTCAGTGACGTGGCCAACAACAAAGAACCAGGTGGCGGCTTATCACTGTTTCCATGGAAATGAACTCAAATGGTTCGCATTCCTCTGCAAACGAGGCCTTGTTTACTTTCCCCCGTCAGATATTATTCAGCCAGGGGTTGCTCCTAACTTCCTCAGGCAGCGAACCTCAGCATCAGATCAAAAACTCTTCCTCCTGAGTTTTACTTCTTGTTTTCCTGAGCTCTCCCATTTCCTTCCTGATGGTCTCGAGTCGCACCGTGCGATGGGTGAAGCAACCATCACCAGAAAGGAAGAAATACGTCAAAGAGGCAGGGGTGGGGAGCCAAAGCAAGTGGGCTGCCAGCCAGAGTGACACATGGTCATAAGAACATCAGAAATAGGAGCAGGAGTAGGCCATTCGAGCCTGCCCCGCCATTCAATAAGATCATGTCTGATCTGAAGTGGATCAGTTCCACTTTCCCGCCCTCTCCCCATAACCCTTAATTCCCTTGTCGATCAGAAACCTATCTACTCGTGACTTAACCATATTCAATGAGGTAGCCTCCACCACTTCAATGGGCAGAGAATTCCAGAGATTCACCACCCTCTGAGAGAAGAAGTTCCTCCTCAACTCTGTTCTAAACTGCACCCCCCCCTCGCTTATTTTGAGGCTGTGTCCTCTAGTTCTGGTTTCCTTTCTAAGTGGAAGAATCTCTTGACCTCTAACCTATCTAGCCCCTTCATTATCTTGTAAATCTCTATAAGATCCCCCCTCAGCCTTCTAAACTCCAAAGAGTACAGGCCCAGTCTATTCAATCTCTCCTTATTAGCTAACCCCCTCATCTCCGGTATCAGCCTGGTGAACCTTCTCTCCCTTCACTCCCTCCAAGGCCAATATATCCTTTCGCAAATAAGGGGACCAAAACTGCACACAGTACTCCAGTTGCGGCCTCACCAGTGCCTTGTACAGTTGCAGCAAGACCTCCCTGTTTTTAAATTCTATCCCCCTCGCGATAAAGTCCATTCGCCTTCTTGATCACCTGCTGTACCTGCAGACTGGGTTTTTGTGATTCGTGCACTAGGGTCCAAAGGTCATTGACTCCCTACAATGCAGAAGAAGGCCATTGAGTTTGTACCAACCACAATCCCAACCAGGCCCAATCCCTGTAAAACCCCACATATTTGCCCTGCTATTCCTATTGCTATTGACATTAAGGGTCAATTGAGCATGACCAATCCAACTGCACGTCTTTTGGACTGTGAGAGGAAACAGTATGCGCATTGCTTCAGGACAAGTCCATAAGCTCAAGGTTCACCTGTCTCGTCGCAAAGATGTCAATCTTTTGATCTGATTTATTATTGTCACGGGTACTGGGACGTAGTGAAGGGTGCTATTTCTTGGGCGCTATACTGACAAAGCATACTGCTCATAGAGTACCTAGGTGAGAAGGAAAGGAGAGGGGGCAGGACGTAGCGCTACAGTCATAGCTAGGGTGCAGACAAAGATCAACTTAGTGCGAGGTAGGTCCATGCAAAAGTTTGACAGCAGCAGGGAAGAAGTTGTTCTTGAGTCGGTGCAATAGGTTCTTGATCGTTAAGGGGGTCAGGGGTTATGGGAAAAAGGCAGGAGAATGGGGATGACAAGAAAATCAGCCGTGACGGAATGTCAGAGCGGATTTGATGGGCCGAGTGGCCTAATTCTGCTTCTATATCTTATAGTTTTATGATCGGTACCTGAGCTCAGGCTTTTGTATCTTTTTCCCAAGGAGGAAGAGAGAATTTCCAGGGTGTATGTCCTTGATTATGCTGGTTGCTTTGTAGGTAGACGGAGTCAATGGATGGGAGGCTGGTTTGAGTGATGGACTGGGCTACATTCACAACCCTTTGTAGTTCCTTGCGGCCTTAGGCAGAGCAGGAGCCCATACCACACTGTGATACATCTGGAAAGGATGCTTTCTAAGGTGCGTCTGCCAAAATTGGTGAGAGATGGGCAGCACGGTGGCACAGTGGTTAGCACTGTTGCCTCACGGCACTAGGGACCGGGGTTCAATTCTGGCTTCGGATTACTGTCTGTGTGGAGTTTGCACATTCTCCCCGTGTCTGCGCGGGTTTCCTCTGGGTGCTTCAGTTTTCTCCAAAGATGTACGGGTTAGGTTGATTGGCCGTGCTAAATTGCCCCTTACGGCCAGGAAGTTTATCAGGGTAAATGCACGTGACTACAGGGATAGGGCCTGGAGCAGGCTAGATGGGCTGAACGGCCCCCTCAGACCCCCAGCTCACCAACAGGACCCAAAGGGTGTGGACCCACAGCCAATGCTCGTGGAACAGAACAAAATAACAGGTGCAGCAGTTCATGAGTTGAGGCAAAATCAGTTCTTGGCAATGACAAGACTTGTAACTGGAAGGAAGTGATGTTAATAATCCAAATAATTATAAATAAAAGTTCAAAGACATAGAGGCTGCTTCTGTCAAGCCAGATTTCCAAAGCAGTTCAGATCCTGGACAGGATTTTCCAGCCACGCTCACTCCTAGACCGGGAAAATCCCAGACAGGCCAACAGTCCTGAATGTCTGCTTTGATTCCCCTGGCGGGCAAGCTGGAAAAATTCCGGCCTACGTTTTCCAGGAGTAATATAGTAATACAGGGTGGCATGATGGTTAGCACTCTGCCTCACAGCGCCAGGGACCCAGGTCCAATTCCCGGCCTCGGGTCACTGTCTGCGTGGAATCTGCACATTCTCCCCGTGTCTGCGTGGGTTTCCTCCGGGTGCTCCGATTTCCTCCCATAGTCCAAAGATGTGCAGGTTAGGTGGATTGGCCATGCTAAATTGCCCCTTAGTGTCCAAAGATGTGCAGGTTAGGTGGATTGGCCATGCTAAATTGCCCCTTAGTGTCCAAAGATGTGCAGGTTAGGCGGATTGGCCATGCTAAATTGCCCCTTAGTGTCCAAAGATGTGCAGGTTAGATGGATTGGCCATGCTAAATTGCCCCTTAGTGTCCAAAGATGTGTAGGTTAGGGGGATTGCCCATGCTAAATTGCCCCTTAGTGTCCAAAGATGTGCAGGTTAGGCGGATTGGCCATGCTAAATTGCCCCTTAGTGTCGGGAGGGGCTAGCTAGGGTAAATGCATAGGGTTATGCGGATAGGACTTGGGTGGGGTTGTGTTCGGTCCAGACGTGATGGGCTGAATGGCCTCCTTCTGCACTGTAGGGAGTCTATGATTCAATCCTGTCCTCTGTTGGTGCGCCTATTAAAGTTATATTACCTCTTGGGCACTGGCCTTACCTTTGTGTCCAAGAGTGGCATAAAACTGTTTCGGAGAGAACCTGACCTTTATAAACCTTTAGGCCACTCGGCCCATCGAATCTGCTCCGTGACCCCAACATGGTTGATTTTCTTCTCATCCCCATTCTCTTGCCTTTATCCCATATCCCCTGACCCCCTTAACAATCAAGGACATATTCATCTTTGGACTGTGGGAAGAAACCGGCTGTGTTTTAAGTTTAGTGATACAAGTAGGTTTACATTAACACTGCAGTGAAGTTACTGTGAAAATCCCCGAGCCGCCACACTCCGGTGCCTGTTGGGCGAAGCCGAGGGAGATATTAGCACGGCTAATTGTGAACAACTTCACAAGAGTACCTTTCAGAGGTTTTTTTTTGAAGTCAGCATTGAGGTGTTTTGATTTCTGCGATCCAATATCTTGCCCCTATCAAGATTGCAACGCAGTTCCAAAAAGTCCCTTCAAGTATTTACACAAGTGCACACATCTGATGCAAAGTGTGCCAGATACAATACTGATTCATTGGCAATTAGTGTCACCCACCTAATCTTTCCCAGAAACAGGTAGACAAGACAGAGGACGCAGTGGCATAATGCTACTGAGGCTCGTATTCCAGAGACCCAGGATAATGCTCCAGGACCCCGCCACAGCGGAACTTAATTCAATGAAAAGTAATCTACAATTAACAGTCTGATGGTGACTGTACTAGCACAGTGGTTAGCACTGCTGCCTCACACACCGGGTTCAATTCTAGCCTGCGGAGGCTGTACGGAGTCTGCACGTTCTCCTCGTGACTGTGTGGGTTTTCTCCGGGTGCTCCAGTTTCCTCACAAACTCCAAAGATGTGTAGGTGAGGTGGATTGGCCATGCTAATTTGCCTCTTAGTGTCCAAAGATGTGCAGATTAGGTGGATTGGCCATGCTAAATTGTCCCTCAGTGTCCAAAGATGTGCAGATTAGGTGGATTGGCCATGCTAATTTGCCTCTTAGTGTCCAAAGATGTGCAGATTAGGTGGATTGGCCATGCTAAATTGTCCCTCAGTGTCCAAAGATGTGCAGATTAGGTGGATTGGCCATGCTAATTTGCCTCTTAGTGTCCAAAGATGTGCAGATTAGGTGGATTGGCCATGCTAAATTGCCTCTTAGTGTCCAAAGTTGTGTAGGTTAGGTGGATTGGCCATGCTAAATTGCCTCTTAGTGTCCAAAGTTGTGTAGGTTAGGTGGATTGGCCATGCTAAATTGCCTCTTAGTGTCCAAAGTTGTGTAGGTTAGGTGGATTGGCCATGCTAAATTGCCTCTTAGTGTCCAAAGTTGTGCAGGTTAGGTGGATTGGCCATGCTAAATTGCCTCTTAGTGTCCAAAGTTGTGTAGGTTAGGTGGACTGGGGGTGGGTGAGTGTAAGTCATGGATTTAACATTGCTCTGAACAATTGCCAACGATACTGTTCTCCTTTCTCCTTGTTAAAACCTGAAAAGACTGATGAGTGATGATACATTGAATCCCCTGAGGACTTACAGCTTGTACAGGCTCGAATTGGAACAAAGGGACCTCAGGACAACAAGTTCTCCTCTGCTGCTCTTTGATCAGTGCTGTTAGATCAGACAGCTGGCGATGTGCAGCCTGAGAGCCAAGGGCACGGGTTTAAGATGGTTAATAAAATTGCCCCTAAGTGTCCAAAGATATGCAGGTTAGATGGATTGGCCATGCTAAATTGCCCCTTAGCATCCAAAGATGTGCAGGTTAGGTGGATTGGCCATGCTAAATTGCCCCTTAGTGTCCAAAGATATGTAGATTAGTTGGATTGGCAATGCTAAATTACCCCTAAGTGTCCAAAGATGTTCATGTTAGGTGGATTGGCCATGCTAAATTGCCCCTTAGTGCCCAAAGATATGTAGATTAGTTGGATTGGCAATGCTAAATTACCCCTAAGTGTCCAAAGATGTTCATGTTAGGTGGATTGGCAATGCTAAATTACCCCTAAGTGTCCAAAGATGTGTAGGTTAGGTGGATTGGCCATGCTAAATTGCCCCTTAGTGTCCAAAGATGTGCAGATTAGGTGGATTGGCCATGCTAAATTGTCCCTTAGTGTCCAAAGATGTGTAGGTTAGGTGGATTGGCCATGCTAAATTGCCCCTTAGTGTCCAAAGATGTGCAGATTAGGTGGATTGGCCATGCTAAATTGTCCCTTAGTGTCCAAAGATGTGTAGATTAGGTGGATTGGCCATGCTAAATTGCCCCTTAGTGTCCAAAGATGTGCAGGTTAGGTGGATTGGCCATGCTAAATTGCCCCTTAGTGTCCAAAGATGTGTAGATTAGGTGGATTGGCCATGCTAAATTGCCCCTTGATGTCAGGTGGATTAGCAGGATAAATATGTGGGGTTACAGGGCCTGGGTGGGATTGTTGTCACTGCAGACTCAATGGGCCAAACAGCCTTCTCCTGCATGGTGGGGATTCGATTCTATGATTGATCAGAACCGGATCCAGTCACATAAACATTGTGGGTACGAAAAGCAGGTCAGAGGCTGGGAATGCTGTGGTGAGTAACTCACTACCTGGCTCCCCAAAGCCTGTCCACCATCGACAAGGCACAAGTATGATAGTGGAGGAAATGGCCTAGTGTCACTAGGTTATCAATCCAGAAACTGAGGCAACGTTCCAGCGACCACCGCCACGGCAGATGGTGAACATTGAATTCAATTTTACAAATGTGGAATTAGGAATCTACTGACTGTGGGATTTTAACACCTATTCCTGGGTGACTAACCAAGGTTGCTACCATGTCAAGTGGCACGGTGATGCAGTAGTTAGCTCTGCTGCCTCACAGCGCCAATGACTTAGGTTTGATTCCAGCCATGTGTCACTGTCTGTGTGGCATCTGCACATTCCTCCCGTGTCTGCGTGGGTTTCCTCCTGGTGCTCCAGTTTCCTCCGAAAGACCTGCTTGTTAGGGTGGATTGGCCGTGCTAAGTTCTCCCTCAGTGTACCCGGACAGGCGCTGGCCTGTGGCAACTGGAGGATTTTCACGTAACTTCATTGCAGTGTTAATGTAAGCCTACTTGCGAGACTAATAAGTAAACTTTAGACATTGTGCCATCGTTGAGAAAAAGACAGTACGCTTTTAAACGTGAGCCAGATGGCGTTCATGCACAACTTATACAATATACAAGGAATACAGTGGCAAGTAACTCAACTAACCCCCCAAAGCCTGTCCACCATCTACAAGGTACTAGTCAGGAGTGTGATGGGACACTCCCCACTTGCCTGGATGGGGGCAGCACCAACAATACTCAAAAAGCTCAACACCATCCAGGACAAAGCAACCCCGCCTTATTGGCACCCCATCCCCAAACATTCACTCCCTCCATCACCAACGCTCAGTAGCAGCCGTGTGTACCATCTACAAGATGCACTGCAGCAATTCACCAAAGATCCTTAGACAGCACCTTCCAAACCCACGATCACTTCCATCTAGAAGGACAGCAGATACATGGGAACACCCACCCCCTGCAAGTTCCCCTCTAAGCCATTGACCATCCTGATTTGGAAATATATTGGCCATTCCTTCGCAGTTGCTGGGTCAAAATCCTGGAATTCCCTCCCTAACTGTATGTGGGTCAACCCACAGCACGCGGACTGCAGAGATTCAAGAAGGCAGCTCACCCACCACCTTCTCAAGGGGCAACTAGGGATGGGCAATAAATGCTGGTCCACCCGTGTCCCACAAATGAATGAAACAGAAAATGTTTGCGTGATAAATGCACTGATTTTAAAGAGTCAAGATGGAGAAACTATCCGGATTAATAGGATTTTGGATGAGCAATTTCTGACTCGAAAAACACACCTCATTTTCTGTTACATTCCTCTGTGCTCATGCAATCCCCACACTTCTCTGAGCCCCTGTGTGACACACACAATCAGCTTTCGTACAGCAGCGATTGGGACAATCCAACAGATAGCACACTCACACACACACACACAAACACACACACACAAAACACACACACAAATCACACACACAAAACATACACACACATACAAATCACACACACACACACACACACAACACACACACAAAACACACATACACACACAAATCACACACACACACATAAAACACACACACAAAACACACACACAAACACACACACACACAAAACACACACAAAACACGCACACACTCACACACACACACAAAACACACACACACAAATCACACACACAAAACACACACACACACAAAACACACACACACGCAAACCACAGACACACACACACACAAAACACACACACACAAATCACACACACAAAACACACACACACACACAAAACACACACACACAAATCACACACACAAAACACACACACACACACAAAACACACACACACAAATCACACACACACACACACACAAAACACACACACACACACACAAAACACAGCTGCATGACTTTTAAAAAGAAAATCTGCCTATACCAGACTTTTCAGTTTAGCCCAGTGCAGGTAACAAGATAAAACAAAGGTCGCTGTTGAAAAAAAGTTTTCTTTCTCCCCCCCCACCCCTAGCCCCCTTTTCCAACGTACCATTCATGCAACCACGAGAAGCGACCTCTCTGCCACTAATCTCAGGAAGGGTGGAGAGAGAGAGAGAGAGAGATTGGAGTTTATCTGCCGCTCGGGTGAAGGCAGACAATGAAGTTTTGGTGTAGACTTCGACCTCCCCACACCCCCCTCCCCACCCCACCCCCCTCCCTTCTGCGGGTCGTAGGGGACTGTGCCAACCTGAACTGGCTGTGGCTCTCCGCCGGCTCCCTCCCGTTGTTCGCTGCGCTCGGCTGGGGGAAGAGATTGGAGGAGGGTGTGTTTCCAAAACAACTTCCCTGCCTCCCTCGCTTTGAACTGAAGCCGTCCCACTTCCCAGAGGGCATTCACACGCTTTATAAATAGGGCACCGGAGATAAAAGGGCAGCGCAAGGATGGGTGACACCAAAGTTCGGGTCAGGACCGATTCAGATCCCGGTAACCCCAAAACCTGGCACGCAGTCAAAGCTGGGGGCAGAGAGAGAGGGAGAGCAATGGGCAGGGTTTCCCAATGGATTTTTGCCTGGCTCCAAAATCCACCCCCCTCCCCCCCAACCCCTGCCCAAGGGAAGCCACTGTGGCGCTGGGGGGCTGAGGATTGGGTGGGTGTCAGGGGAAGGAGGGGGGGTACGTTCGTCTTGGGAAGGACTAGAAGGTCCCACCGGCAGGAAAGGGGTTCGCTGTCCGGCTTGTGCCACTGTCCGTGCGGAGTCTGCACATTCTCCCCGTGCCTGCGTGGGTTTCTTCCGGGAGCTCCAGTTTCCTACCCCCCACGTTCCAAATCCAGTAGTGTCACAACAAGGGGGGGGGGGAACCACTCGTCCCTTCCTTCTATGCCACCTCTTCGGAATTAGTCCCTCTCGTTCCAGTCTTCCTTCATGGACTGTCCCCTCCACTCTCCGCCCCAATCCGCACCCCCCAACGCCACCCCACACAAGCAGAATGCTACTTCAACGTTCAACAAATCTTTCACAGCTTTAGGGGGTTTAGTCATTCCACTTTCACTCCAAGGCACTCCCATTAAAAACTCCCAAAAACTTTCATAGAATCACAGAGTCCCTACAGTGCACAAAGAAGCCATTCAGCCCAACAATTCTGCACCAACTCTTCAACAGAGCATCTCACCCAGGCCCTATCCCCTTAACCCTACTTATTTATCTGACTAATCACCTAACCTACACATCTTTGGACACTAAGGAGCAATTTAGCATGGCCAATCCACCTAAACTACACATCTTTGGACACTAAGAGGCAATTTAGCATGGCCAATCCACCTAACCTGCACATCATCGGACACTAAGGGGCAATTTAGCATGGCAAATCCGCCTAACCTGCACATCTTTGGACACTAAGGGGCAATTTAGCATGGCCAATACACCTAACCTGCACATCTTTGGACACTAAGGGGCAATTTAGCATGGCCAATCCACCTAACTGCACATCATCGGACACTAAGGGGCAACTTAGCATGACTAATCCACCTAACCTGCACATCTTTGCACACTAAGGGGCAACTTAGCATGACTAATCCACCTAACCTGCATATCTTTGGACACTAAGGGGCAATTTAGCATGGCCAATCTACCTAACCTGCACATCTTTGGACACTAAGGGGCAATTTAGCATGGCCAATCCACCTAACCTGCACATCTTGTCTGGAACACTATGGCCCGGGATGTGGTGGGAGCAGGTACGATAGCGCCATTTAAGGGCATCTAGATGAATACATGATTAGGATGGGATACAGGGAGGTACGGGCTCTGTAAGTGCACACGGTTTTAGTTTAGGCAGGCGTCATGATGGGGACAGGTTTGGTGGGCCATAGGGCCTATTCCTGGGCTGGTCTTTGCTCCTTCCCTTGGAGGTACCCACTCACCTCGATTCGCCCTTGTGGTAGTCAACACTCTGCTCGAAGCAGCCTCGAGTCAAAGATGCTTAGGGCAAAATTTCCGGAATCAGTGTGACGCACATTTAATGTTTTTTTTCCCCAAATCTTTATACCCCCACGCTGGGATCGATTGTCCTGTTTTGGGACTCAGTGCCCAACTGGGCAGGAAAATGAGAGTTCTTCCCATTGGCGCTGGCAACGTTTTTTCAGGTGGCATCCACCCACACGTAATCACAGGGTGTAGACTCTGTCAACATTGTGATCACGATCAATGGGGTACTTGAGGTGTATGCAACTCCCCCCCCCCTCCCCTCCACTGCCCCCCACAAACCACACAGGCCTGAGGATGACCAGATCTCTCATTTAGACCCCACTCATCACACCCTCTCCCCCCCCCCCCCGCCCCCACCCTCCCGGGCACCCCACTCAGCCCCCTCCCCCCCCCCCCCCCTTGGCAGTTCCACAGACATTATGCACTTTCTGTGAACATTGATGTCTGCCTCTGAAAAATTATGGAGGTGGTTCTTCCGGCCTGCCGTGCTGCCCTAGCTGGGAATTCAAGCAGAGGCATCTCGCTTGGGCACCATGGCCTCCGCATGAGGCCAGATTTCCGACATTGTCAGCTCTGTGCCAGAGATCGGCGCAGAGCTAAATAAATTATGGCAATGTTGATTTCCAACCCGTTAGCAAGCCTGGAACTGAAGTCTCCAGCCCGCTAACATCCCCCCTGCACCGCACCCACCCCCCACCCCTTCCCCCCACCCCCCCGCCCCCCCCACAACACCAGGAGTGCTGCATTCCAGTGGGGTTTACTATACATCCTCATTAGCGGGGAGCTCGCATCCCAACCGTGATGGAGGGCACCCAGGAGGTCAGGGGTAAAGGGGGGGGGGGTGGGGGTGGGGGGGGGAAGTGCCCCTGGGCATTGCTCGATTGGCAGTGCCAGCCTAGCCCTCTGGCACTGCCCAAGGGGCAATTGCTGCAATACCCAGGGGGCACCTTGGCATTGTCCACCGGGCATCGGGCACTGCCAGGGTCTATTCAAGGGGAGCTAATGAGGGGCGGGGGGGGGGGGGGGCCCTAGCCTCTGGGGGGAAATTGGTGGGTGTGGGGGTAATCCCGCCGCCACTCGGGCTGGGCGACAGCAGTTGGAGCTGGCCATCGAGGTAGGACTCAAGCCTGGCGAGGGGGTTGTGGCACTCTTGTGGGGAGAAAGGGGGGTGTTGGGGCTGGCGGTGGGGCGGACGAAGGTCAGGGCTGCCGGGTTTGGGGGGTGGGGGGGGGGAAGGTGTAGAGTGGGGAGATCAGGACTGCCATGTGGCCTGGCAGGGGGGTGGGGGGGGGGGGAGGTGTAGAGTGGGGAGATCAGGACTGCCATGTGGCCTGGCAGGGGGGTGGGGGGGGTTGAGGCTGGTCTAGAGATATCTGTGGTGGGGGGGGGGGGGCAGCCAGCAATCAGCCTTGGGGGGGGGGTGGGTGGGATCAGATGGCCATCGATGCGGGGTCACGGGAGCGCGGGGCTACTGCGCATGCGCCGATCTACGTTACGACAGGTGGGTGCACGCGCAGCGGCGCACTCAGAGTGATGCTGCCGGCTTCTCCGGAGGGAATAGGCCCCACCTCCTGGTTTAGAATGAGATTCACACTCTGCAGGGCACAGGGTGCTGGGAGAATCAGTTTGGCAATCCCACTGAGAAAACCAACGGGATTTACTCCAGTGAATTTGACACTGAGAATTTCTTAAGGAGAATCCCACCCCCGCCCCCCCCCCCCCCCCAAAAGTCACACACTGCGTGGGATGGGCGGGAGGGGGGTAAGGTTTGGGGGTGGGGGGGGGGGTTGGGTTGGGGAATCCAGGACACGTGGATGCCATCAGAATATTGGAGAAAAGCCATTTAGAAATGAGCGTTTTGTCGCCAGGAGGGTAAAGGTGAACTGGGAGCCGGGGGGGGCGGGGGGGGGGGCAATCGATATTTTCAAGGCTAATTTAAATCGATCTTTCCTCAGCCAAGGGACAGCAGGAGGGGGAGGGGACGGAGTCTGGGAAAACACCAGCCATCCCACAAATCCAATGACGGAACAGGTGAGGCACCCGCTTGAATGGCGGACTGACATTCCGAGAAACGGCTAGGATCTGACGACTAGGATGTGAGCTCCTGCGTTGGAGATTGGGTGACTCAGTTCCAGACTAACACACACACACACCCTGTCAATCATTATAAACAGCAACAGGTACCAGGGAGTGGCCTGGGGATTAGTCAGAAAAATTGAGTCACATGAAGAACAAACACAGCTCGCTCTATCTTATCAATCAGGTTCTCATTCCAACTCGCCATCATGTGATTCTGATCATTTTCCTTTATCTATTGCCATTATTCTGAACTCCAACATTCCCCCCCTCCCTATCGCCCTTGGTCTCCCCAACTTCCTGCTCGCTTCCTCCTCTCTCGTCCTCCCACCTCCCCTCTCATTCCTTCCCCTTCCCCTCTCCTCGTCTCTCCCTTCCGCGTGACAAAGAACAGTGGATCCAACGCTGATCCCTGGGTCACGGGCCTCCAGTTCGAGAAACAACTCTCTACAACCACCCTCTGTCTCCTGTCAAGGAGCCAGTTTTGTATCCATTTGGCTCCCTCACTCTGGATCCCATGAGATTTAACCTTGTGCAGCAACCTACCACTCGGTACCTTGTCAAAGGCCTTGCTAAAGTCCATGCAGACAACATCAACCTCCCCTCTCATTCCCTCTCCTCTCCCCTCCTCTTTTCCCCTCCCCTTTCCTCCTCTCCCACCTTCTCTCCTCCCTCCCTTCTCCCTCCATTCCTCCCATTGTCTCTGTCTCCCTCCTCCCCTCCCCTCTCTTCTCCCCTTTCCTTTCCTCCCTACTCTTTCCCCCTTCTCTCCCCTCTCTCTCTCTCTCTTGGCTCCTCTTCTCCTGGCCAAGGGTAAAATGGGTAATATATCAGCGTGTTCGTTAGCCAAGAGGAAGTACAGAGTAGGAGCAAGTGGACCATTTCCAACTTGGCACAGGTAACTGGGGGAGTGCCTCCGGGCTGGGTGCTGAGGCATCAGTGATTTACCATTTACATCAATGGCTATGGAGAGATTGCAGAACTCTGGAGGTACACGGTGGCACGGTGGTTAGCACTGCTGCCTCATAGCGCCAGGGACCCAGGTTCGATTCCTGGCTTGGGTCACTGTCCGTGTGGAGTCTGCACGTTCCCCCCATACCTGCGTGGGTTTCCTCCGGGGTGCTCCAGCTTCCTCCCACCCTCCATGATAAATGCACCCTCAGTGTACCCGAACAGGTGCCAGAGAGTGGCAGCTGGGGGATTTTCAGTGTGAATGTAAGCCCACTTGTGACTAATAAACTAACTTTACAGAGGGATCTGGGCATCAGGGCAACTGAATCACAAAATCCTCTACAATTGACCTCAACACCAGTGCCCCACAAGACTATATCCTCGACCCTTTACTATACTCCTTATACACCTCTGACTGTGTGGACTCATCCCTCTCCAACTCTATTTTCAAGTTTACTGATGATACCCCAGCAGTGGAAAGTTTTCAAACAATGACTAGACAGAGTACAGGACTGAGATAGAGAATCTGGTGAACTGGTGCAATGTCAATAATCTCTCCCTCAATGTCACTAAAATAAAGGAGATTGTCATCAGGAAGCGTAATGGAGAACATGCCCCCGTCTACATCAACAGGGATGAAGTGGAAATGGTCGAGAGCTTCAAGCTTCTAGGTGTCCAGATCACCAAAAACCCATCCTAGTCCCTCCGCACTGACGCTATATTTAAGAAAGCTCACCCACGCCTCTATTTTCTCAGGGGGCTAAAGAAAACCAGGAACTGAACCCAGGTCCCTGGCACTGTGGGGCAGCAGTGCTAACCCACTGTGTCACTCACGGGCACCTGAGGCTGGAATTGAACCTGGGTCCCTGGCACTGTGAGGCAGCAGTGCAACCACTGTGTCACTCACGGGCACCTGAGGCTGGAATTGAACCCGGGTCCCTGGCACTGTGGGGCAGCAGTGCTAACCATTGTGTCACTCACGGGCACCTGAGGCTGGAATTGAACCCAGGTCCCTGGCACTGTGAGGCAGCAGTGCTAACCCACTGTGTCACCCACGGGCACCTGAGGCTGGAATTGAACTCGGGTCCCTGGCACTGTGGGGCAGCAGTGCAACCACTGTGTCACCCACAGGCACCTGAGGCTGGAATTGAACTCGGGTCCCTGGAGCAGTGGGGCAGCAGTGCTAACCCACTGTGTCACCCACGGGCACCTGAGGCTGGAATTGAACTCGGGTCCCTGGAGCAGTGGGGCAGCAGTGCTAACCCACTGTGTCACCCACGGGCACCTGAGGCTGGAATTGAACCCAGGTCCCTGGCACTGTGAGGCAGCAGTGCTAACCCACTGTGTCACCCACGGGCACCTGAGGCTGGAATTGAACTCGGGTCCCTGGCACTGTGGGGCAGCAGTGCAACCACTGTGTCACCCACAGGCACCTGAGGCTGGAATTGAACTCGGGTCCCTGGAGCAGTGGGGCAGCAGTGCTAACCCACTGTGTCACCCACGGGCACCTGAGGCTGGAATTGAACTCGGGTCCCTGGAGCAGTGGGGCAGCAGTGCTAACCCACTGTGCCACTCAGGAGCACCTGAGGCTGGAATTGAACCCGGGTCCCTGGCACTGTGAGGCAGCAGTGCTAACCACTGTGTCACTCACGGGCACCTGAGGCTGGAATTGAACCTGGGTCCCTGGCACTGTGGGGCAGCAGTGCTAACCACTGTGTCACCCACGGGCACCTGAGGCTGGAATTGAACCCGGGTCCCTGGCACTGTGAGGCAGCAGTGCTAACCACTGTGTCACCCACGGGCACCTGAGGCTGGAATTGAACCCGGGTCCCTGGCACTGTGGGGCAGCAGTGCTAACCACTGTGTCACCCACGGGCACCTGAGGCTGGAATTGAACCCGGGTCCCTGGAGCAGTGGGGCAGCAGTGCTAACCACTGTGTCACCCACGGGCACCTGAGGCTGGAATTGAACCCAGGTCCCTGGCACTGTGAGGCAGCAGTGCTAACCCACTGTGTCACCCACAGGCACCTGAGGCTGGATGTGAACCCGTGTCCCTGGAGCAGTGGGGCAGCAGTGCTAACCACTGTGTCACCCACGGGCACCTGAGGCTGGAATTGAACCCGGGTCCCTGGCACTGTGGGGCAGCAGTGCTAACCACTGTGTCACCCACGGGCACCTGAGGCTGGAATTGAACCCGGGTCCCTGGCAGTGTGGGGCAGCAGTGCTAACCACTGTGTCACCCACGGGCACCTGAGGCTGGAATTGAACCCGGGTCCCTGGAGCAGTGGGGCAGCAGTGCTAACCACTGTGTCACTCACGGGCACCTGAGGCTGGAATTGAACCCAGGTCCCTGGCATTGTGGGGCAGCAGTGCTAACCACTGTGTCACCCACGGGCACCTGAGGCTGGAATTGAACCCGGGTCCCTGGCACTGTGGGGCAGCAGTGCTAACCACTGTGTCACCCACGGGCACCTGAGGCTGGAATTGAACCCGGGTCCCTGGAGCAGTGGGGCAGCAGTGCTAACCACTGTGTCACCCACGGGCACCTGAGGCTGGAATTGAACCCGGGTCCCTGGAGCAGTGGGGCAGCAGTGCTAACCACTGTGTCACTCACGGGCACCTGAGGCTGGAATTGAACCCAGGTCCCTGGCACTGTGGGGCAGCAGTGCTAACCACTGTGTCACCCACGGGCACCTGAGGCTGGAATTGAACCCAGGTCCCTGGCATTGTGGGGCAGCAGTGCTAACCACTGTGTCACCCACTAGCACCTGAGGCTGAAATTGAACCCGGGTCCCTGGCACTGTGGGGCAGCAGTGCTAACCCACTGTGTCACCCACAGGCACCCGAGACCAGGAATCAAACCCGGGTCCCTGGCACTGTGGGGCAGCAGTGCTAACCACTGTGCCACCCACGAGCACCTGAGGCTGGAATTGAACCCGGGTCCCTGGAGCAGTGGGGCAGCAGTGCTAACCCACTGTGTCACCCACGAGCACCTGAGGCTGGAATTGAACCCGGGTCCCTGGAGCAGTGGGGCAGCAGTGCTAACCACTGTGCCACCCACGAGCACCTGAGGCTGGAATTGAACCCGGGTCCCTGGAGCAGTGGGGCAGCAGTGCTAACCCACTGTGTCACCCACGAGCACCTGAGGCTGGAATTGAACCCGGGTCCCTGGAGCAGTGGGGCAGCAGTGCTAACCCACTGTGTCACCCACGGGCACCTGAGGCTGGAATTGAACCCGGGTCCCTGGCACTGTGGGGCAGCAGTGCTAACCACTGTGTCACCCACGGGCACCTGAGGCTGGAATTGAACTCGGGTCCCTGGAGCAGTGGGGCAGCAGTGCTAACCACTGTGTCACTCACGGGCACCTGAGGCTGGAATCAAATCAAACGAGCTTTCGCCCGTGTCTGTTAAACTTTTGTCAGTCTATTACTTCAGGCAAGAAAGCAGCAAGCCTGGCCGGCCTCCCTGAGTCGATCGGACGTGGCCTGGTTGCGAAGGGCATTCACCCGGCCCCACCTGCTGCGGAAATAGAAAACTTGTCTCCTCGGGCTAAATGTTCTGTCAATTGGCTGTCCTGAGGTAGGCCCTGCCATCAAACCGGTTAGGATCTGCTTTCCCTGAAGGAGAATGGGCCAAGTTCAGGATCTTAAACGAGACTAAACTCCTGGCCTGAGAGGAGAGGCCCTGACATAGAAACTAGAAGCAGGAGGAGGCCATTCGGCCCTTCAAGCCTGCTCCGCCATTCACTTTCATCATGGCCGACCATCCAATTCAATATCCTGATTCCCCCCCATATCCCTCAATCCCTTTAGCCCCAAGAGCGATATCTAATTTCTTCTTGGAATCACACAAGGTTTTGGCCCCAACTCCTTCCTGTGGGAGTGAATTCCACACATTCACCACCCACTGGGTGAAGAAATTTCTCCTCACCTCAATTTACCCCATATCCTCAAACTCTGACCCCTCGCTCTGGACCCCACCATCGGGAACATTCTTTCTGAATCTACCCTCTCTAACCCTGTTAGAATTTTATAAGTTTCTATGAGATCCCCTCTCACTCTTCTGAACTCCAGTGAACGTAATCCTAACTGACTTAGTCTTACCTCATATGACAGACCTGCCATCCCAGGAATCAGCCTGGTAAACCCTCGCTGTACTCCCTCTATAGCACGGACATCCTTCCTCAGATAAGGACACCAAAACTGCACACAAAACTCCAGGTGTGGCCTCACCAGCGCCTTAACAATTGCAGCAAAACCTCCCTATCCCTAAACTCAAATCCTCTCACTATGAAGGCCAACACACCATTTGCCTTCTTTCCTGCCTGCTGTACCTGCACGCTAACTTTCAGTGACTGATGCACGAGGGCTCCAAGGTCTCGTTGAGTATCCACTTGTCTCAATTTACACCCACTCAAATAATAATCTGTCTTCCTATTATTGCTACCAAAGTAGATATTTATCCACATTATACTGCGTCTGCCATGCAGATGGCCGCACACTCAGCCTGTTCTAATCACACTGAAGCATCTCAGTATCCTCCCCACAGCTCACCCTCCCATCCGACTTTGTACCATCTGCAAATTTGGAGATAATACATTCAGTTCCCTCTTCCAAATCATTAATATATAATGTGAACAGTTGGGGTCCTGGCACAGATCCCCTCTGTTACCCCACCAGGCACTGACTGCCAATCAGGAAAAAGACCCATTTATGCCAACTCTTTGCTTCCTATCTGCTAACCAGCTTTCTATCCATCTCAAGACATTACCTGCAATCCCACGGGCTTTAGCTTTACACAGTAGGGCCCGATTTTACAAAGGCTTAGTGCCCATTTTTGGACGCGAAAACTTGGTAAAGTTGGGCATGAGGCGATTAGCGTGAGCTGTGCCCCTGTCCGCACAGATGCCCACCTTTACCAAGGCCCGAAAACGGGTGCGATCCACATCGTGCCCAAAACAGGCGCCGCGGCGATTTAAATGCATTTGCGTGTATTTAAATTGAATTAATGAACTTTACCGGCACTTCCTGCTTTACCAACGCGTTTGCGCATCCAGGTTCAGCTCAAAACACACATAACGGTCTGTTTTGGGTGCGCCGGCTCCTGAAGAGATAAGTTCAAAGCTTGCCGGTAGCTCTCTGACTCAGATCGGTGGTGGGAGGCGGAGGAGGGAGGGGGCCAGGTTATTCTCTGGTGGGGTGGGGGGGGGGGGGGGTGTGGGGAGGGAACTGGGTGGAGGGAGGCCCGATCACTCTCTGAGAGGGATGGTGCAGGGGCGGGAGGGGGGGGAATGAGGCCCGATCATTCTCTGGTGAGGGGCTGGGAGGGAGGCCAGATGGATCTCTGGTGTGGGTGGAGTGAGGGGGGGGGGGGCAGGGTGAACCGCTGATGGGGGTGGGGGGCGGGGAGGGGGGAGCCACTGCCACCGTGCGACGATCGGTGTGAGGGGAAAGGGGGCAGAGGGTAGCGATCGGGTCTGCGTAGTTGGGGAGGTGGGTGGGTGGATAAGGGAGACGGTTATGTTGTGGGGGGGGGTGGGCCATCGTTCCTGCTTTTCGCCCCCGGGCTGCTTTATCCGCAATGTGAGAGGGGAGCGTTTTTCAATTTTTTTTTCTCTCTGCACACGCGCAGCTGTAGGCTCCAATCAGAGCTGCGGCGTTTCGGGCGCGCTAAGCCCCACCCACAGCGCAAATCAGATTCGCGGTTTTGTTTTCAGGCTAAGTGTGTATGAGGGTGCCAGAGAACAGATCTCCAAGTCAGATCTGAATTGCGCCCAAATTCAGCACTTAGAAACTTGAGGCCATTCAGCCCATCAAGTCTGCACCAACATCCCAAAAGATGTGTTGGTTAGGGAGCATTGGCCGTGTTAAATTCTCCCTCAGTGTACCCGAACAGGCGCCAAAGTGTGGCGACTAGGGGATTTTCACTGTAACTTCATTGCAGTGTTGGCGTAAGCCAACTTGTGACGCTAATAAATGAACTTTAAACCACTCAACTTGGAAACATATCGGCCGTTCCTTCACTGTCACTGGGTCAAAATCCTGGAATTCCCTCCCTAACAGCACTGTGGGTGTACCTACAGCAGACACTGCAGCGGTTCAAGAAGGCAGCTCGCCACCACCTTCTGTACTCGTTAGAGTTTAGAAGGATGAGGGGGGATCTTATAAGGACTTACGAGATAATGAAGGGAATGGATAGGGTGGAGGTAGAGAGATTCTTCCCGCTTAGAGAGGACAGCAGGACTAGAGGGCACAGCCTCAAAATAAGAGGGGGGCGGTTTAGATCGGAGTTGAGGAGGAACTTCTTCACTCAAAGGGTGGTTAATCTCTGGGATTCTCTGCCCGTTGAAGTGGTGGAGGCTGCCTCGCTAAATATATGTAAGTCACGGGTAGATAGGTTTCTGATAGACAGGGGAATTAAGGGTTATGGGGAGAAAGCGGGAAAGTGGAACTGATCCAAATCAGATCAGCCATGATCTTATTGAATGGTGGGGCAGGCTCGAAGGGCCAGATGGCCTACTCCTGCTCCTATTTCTTATGTTCAAGGGCAGTTAGGGTTTCGCAATAAATGCTGGCAGAGTCACATCCTTTGAACGAATTAACAAAATTGCCTTTCCCTCAACCCAGTGGGGTTTTTTTTTAACAATAATCAATGATAGTTTCATAGTCACCATCAGTGAGACCAGCTGCTGTGGTGGGATTTGAACACGTCTCTAAGTTACTAGTCTTGGGGGCTCCCATTGTGCCACGGATTCCCCCTCTGCAAAATCAGGAGTGATTTCCCCAGCCTTTGCCAGTAAGGATATGGGCGTTGCAATTCTGGGTTAAAGAACAGAAAATGCTGGATAAACTCAGCAGGTCTGGCAGCGTCTGTGGAGAGAGAAACAGAATTAACGTCTTGGGTCTAAGTGACCCTTCTGTGTGGGTGGGTGACCTCTAGCTTTAGAGGGTCAAATGTGAAAGGTCGGCCAAGTATGTGTCAAAATATTCAATGGCATGGGTGGAAGTATCAAATGCACTGTGCAGTGCCAGGGTGCCAGGGGGACGTGCCAGTGGGCAGTGCCACGGGGCAGAATGCTTGGGAGCAACATCAGTGCCAATGCACTGTGCAGTGCCAGGGTGCCAGGGGGACGTGCCAGTGGGCAGTGCCATGGGACAGAATGCTTGGGAGCAACATCAGTGCCAATGCACTGTGCAGTGCCAGGGTGCCAGGGGGACGTGCCAGTGGGCAGTGCCACGGGGCAGAATGCTTGGGAGCAACATCAGTGCCAATGCACTGTGCAGTGCCAGGGTGCCAGGGGGACGTGCCAGTGGGCAGTGCCATGGGGCAGAATGCTTGGGAGCAACATCAGTGCCAATGCACTGTGCAGTGCCAGGGTGCCAGGGAGCACTGTAGTGGTCTTTCTCTCAGGAGATTAATAGAAGGGGGTTCCCCATGTCCATGGGGGAGGAGTTTTCTCAGTACATGCGGGGGAGGGACGGTTCTGATATCTGGAAAATAGCCCCCATTCTCTGGAAACCCGGCGTAGCTGGCTTCTTCAGGCCCCGTCTCACAAGCTGGACAGCGTAGGGTACATCGCCAGGACGAGCTGGCCAGAGAAGACAGCTCAGCGGCCAGTGGGCTAAGGGCCGAACCAGCACAGAAAATTCCGCCTGAAGTCAGTAAAATGGCGGGAGAAGTGAAAGGTGTCCCTGGATAATGAATACAGGCTACCCGTTAACCAATCCCCCCCCGTGACACCGCTCTGCTTGTGGGAGAGGGTTCAGAGTGTCGGCGTGCCAACAGCTAAACTTCACCCCCGCCCCCACCCCATCACTAAAGGTCAGATGTGGTCAGTGAGGTTTGTGTTGGCTCAGGTCATGTGAGCTTAGGTCAGGGGTCACCGGGTTAAAGGTCAGGGGTGGGGTCGCTGGGTTAAAGATCAAGTGCGGACAGCGAGGTTTGTGTTGGCTCAGGTCATGTTAGCTCAGGTCAGGGGTCACCGGGTTAAAGGTCAGGGGTGGGGTCGCTGGGTTAAAGATCAAGTGCGGACAGCGAGGTTTGTGTTGGCTCAGGTCATGTTAGCTCAGGTCAGGGGTCGCTGGGTTAAAGGTCAGGTGTGGTCAGCGAGGTTTGTGTCTGCTCGGGTCATGTCAGCTCAGGTCAGAGGTCGCCAGGTTAAAGTCATGTGCGATCAGTGAGCTGTGGGTTGGTTCAGCTCATGTGAGCTCGGGTCAGGGTCACTGGGTTAAAGGTCGATGGATTTTGAAAACAAATGCGGTTTTGGATATGTTTGCTTTCCAGATTTACATTTCAAAGACCACACCCGCCCCACCCTGTACTATTCTTTGCAGAGGACTTTCCTCATTTTACTCCTGAAAGGTGCGATTCTAAATTCCAGACCCACGCCCTCTCCAACCAACAGTGAAAAGAGTTTTTCTCGCTCTCGCTCTCGCAATCTACCCTTCATGTTTGCTCGAATAGGGGTGGACCATGGTGGCAAAGTGGTTAGCACTGCTGCCTCACAGCGCCAGGGACCTGTGTTAGATTCCCAGCTTGGGTCACTGTCTGTGCGGAATCTGCGTGTTCTCCCCGTGTCTGCATGGGTTTCCTCCGGTGCTGCTGTTTCCTCCCACAGTCCGAAAGATGTGCAGGTTAGGTGGATCAGCCGTGCTAAATTACCCCTTAATGTCCAAAGTTGTGCAGGTTAGGTGGATTGGCCATGCTAAATTCCTCTTTAGTGTCCAAAGATGTGTAGGTTAGATGGATTGGCCATGCTAAATTGCCCCTTAGTGTCCAAAGATGTGCAGGTTAGGTGGATTGGCCATGCTAAATTGCCCCTTGGTGTCCAAAGATGTGCAGGTTAGGTGGATTGGCCATACTAAATTGCCCCTTAGTGTCCAAAGATGTGCAGGTTAGGTGGATTGGCCATGCTAAATTGCCCCTTAGTGTCCAAAGATGTGCAGGTTAGGTGGATTGGCCATGCTAAATTGTCCCTTAGTGTCCAAAGATGTGCAGGTTAGGTGGATTGGCCATGCTAAATTGCCCCTTAGTGTCCAAAGATGTGCAGGTTAGGTGGATTGGCCATGCTAAATTGCCCCTTAGTGTCCAAAGATGTGCAGGTTAGGTGGATTGGCCATGCTAAATTGCCCCTTAGTGTCCAAAGATGTGCAGGTTAGGTGGATTGGCCATGCTAAATTGCTCCTTAGTGTCCAAAGATGTGCAGGTTAGGTGGATCGGCCATGCTAAATTGCTCCTTAGTGTCCAAAGATGTGCAGGTTAGGTGGATTGGCCATGCTAAATTGCCCCTTAGTGTCCAAAGATGTGCAGGTTAGGTGGATCGGCCATGGTAAATTGTCCCTAAGTTCACCCGAACACGCGCCGGAGTGTGGCAACTGGGGGATTTTCACAGTAACTTCATTGTGGTTTTGATGTAAGCCTTGCTTGTGAAACGAATAAATAAACTTTAAATAGCTTGTAAAATTTGACCAAATCACCCCTTAATTTTCTTTTTGAAACCCTTGAGTAAAAGCAGCCACGTTTGTGTGTAAACTCTGAGTAATTCAGTTCCCACGGGGGAGAGAAGAGATTTCATCTTTTGACTCTGAGTGATAAGTGTTGTTGTTCTTGCTTTGTTCTGGCAAAGAATCATCCAGAGTCAAAACATTGGCTCCGTTCTCTCCCCACAGATGCCGTCAGACCGGCTGAGATTTTCCAGCATTTTCAGTTCACGCCTCAGATTCCAGCGTCCGCCGTAATTAGCTTTAAACTTGGTGATTTAGCTCCTCGTGTTCTGACCTCGATCTCTAGAGGGTGCTGTTAGAGCGATTGCTTTTCAAGAACCTGCCTGGCGCGTTTAAAAGCAAGAACAACAACACTTTGCCTTTCTGTAGCGCCTCAGGCAGACCAGTTTCTCTCTGCCCAACCCCCCCCCCACCCCACCCCCACCCCAGCGTGTTTCTCGGTGGGGGGAGGCAGCACAATGGCAATGGGGATTCCCAATGGAGTCACCCCCCACGCTGCCGGGAAACCTGCGACGGGCACACACAACCGACAGAAGCAGAGTTTCCCACCGGCAAGAACTGCGGGAGAATCCCAGCCAACATAACAAATAAGTTCCCAAGACGTTTCGAAGGCCGATAAAAGAACAACTGGGGCGGCCCAGTCTGTGCGGCGGCTGCACCTTCTCCCCATGTCTGAGTGGGTTTCCTCCGGATTCTCCGGTTTCCGCCCACAGTTCAAAAATGTGCTAGCCAGATGGTTTAACCATGCTAAATTGCCCCTTAGTGTCCAAAGATGTGTAGGTTAGGTGGATTGGCCATGCTAAATTGCCCCTTAGTGTCCAAAGATGTGCAGGTTAGTTGGATTGGCCATGCTGAATTGCCCCTTAGTGTCCAAAGATGTGTAGGTTAGGTGGATTGGCCATGCTAAATTGCCCCTTAGTGTCCAAAGATGTGCAGGTTAGTTGGATTGGCCATGCTGAATTGTCCCTCAGTGTCCAAAGATGTGCGGGTTAGGTGGATTGGCCATGCTAAATTGTCCCTCAGTCTCCAAAGATGTGTAGGTTAGGTGGATTGGCCATGCTAAATTGCCCCTTAGTGTCCAAAGATGTGTGGGTTAGGTGGATTGGCCATGCTAAATTGTTCCTCAGTCTCCAAAGATGTGTAGGTTAGGTGGATTGGCCGTGCTAAATTGCCCCTTAGTGTCCAAAGATGTGCAGGTTAGGTGGATTGGCCATGCTAAATTGCCTCTTAGTGTCCAAAGATGTGCAGGTTAGGTGGATTGGCCATGCTAAATTGCCCCTTAGTGTCCAAAGATGTGCAGGTTAGGTGGATTGGCCATGCTAAATTGCCCCTTAGTGTCCAAAGATGTGCAGGTTAGGTGGATTGGCCATGCTAAATTTCCTCTTAGTGTCCAAAGATGTGCAGGTTAGGTGGATTGGCCATGCTAAATTGCTCCTTAGTGTCCAAAGATGTGCAGGTTAGGGGGATTGGCCATGCTAAATAACCTCTTAGTGTCCAAAGATGTGTAGGATAGGTGGATTGGCCATGCTGAATTGCCCCTTAATGTCCAAAGATGTGCAGGTTGGGTGGATCGGCCGTGCTGAATTGCCCCTTCGTGTCCAAAGATATGTGGGTTAGGTGGATTGGCCATGCTAAATTGCCTCTTAGTGTCCAAAGATGTGCAGGTTAGGTGGATTGGCCATGCTAAATTGCCCCTTAGTGTTCAAAGATGTGTAGGTTAGGTGGATTGGCCATGCTAAATTGTCCCTTAGTGTCCAAAGATGTGCAGGTTAGGTGGATTGGCCATGCTAAATTGCCCCTTAATGTCCAAAGATGTGCAGGTTAGGGGGATTGCCCATGCTAAATTGCCCCTTAGTGTCCAAAGATGTGCAGGTTAGGGGATTGGTCATGCTAAATTGCCCCTTAGTGTCCAAAGATGTGCAGGTTAGGTGGATTGGCCATGCTAAATTGCCCCTTAGTGTCCAAAGATGTGTAGGTTAGGTGGATTGGCCATGCTAAATTGCCCCTTAGTGTCCAAAGATGTGTAGATTAGGTGGATTGGCCATGCTAAATTGCCCCTTAGTCTCCAAAGATGTGTAGGTTAGGTGGATTGGCCATGCTAAATTGCCACTTAGTGTCCAAAGGTATGCAGGTTAGGTAGATTGGCCATGCTAAATTGCCCCTTAGCTCCAAAGATGTGCAGGTTAGGTGGATTGGTCATTCTAAATTGCCCCTTAGTCTCCACAAATGTGCAGGTTAGGTGGATTGACCATGCTAAATTGCCCCTTAGTGTCCAAAGATGTGCAGGTTAGGTGGATTGGCCATGCTAAATTGCTCCTTAGTGTCCAAAGATGTGCAGGTTAGGTGGATTGGCCATGCTAAATTGCCCCTTAGTGTCCAAAGATGTGCAGGTTTAGTGGATTGGCCATGCTAAATTGCCCCTTAATGTCCAAAGATGTGTAGGTTAGGTGGATTGTCCATGCTAAATTGCCCCTTAGTCTCCAAAGATGTGCAGGTTAGGTGGATTGGCCATGCTAAACTGTCCCTCAGTGTCCAAAGATGTGCAGGTTAGGGGATTGGTCATGCTAAATTGCTCCTTAGTGTCCAAAGATGTGCAGGTTAGATGGATTGGCCATGCTAAATTGCCCCTCAGTGTCCAAAGATGTGCAGGTTAAGTGGATTGGCCATGCTAAATTGCCCCTTAGTCTCCAAAGATGTGTAGGTTAGGGGGATTGGCCATGCTAAATTGCCCCTTAGTGTCCAAAGATGTGCAGGTTAGGTGGATTGGCCATGCTAAATTGCCCCTTAGTGTCCAAAGATGTGCAGGTTTAGTGGATTGGCCATGCTAAATTGCCCCTTAGTGTCCAATGATGTGCAGGTTAGGGATTGGCCATGCTAAATTGCCCCTTAGTCTCCAAAGATGTGCAGGTTAGGGGGATTGGCCATGCTAAATTGCCCCTTAGTGTCCAAAGATGTGCAGGTTAGGTGGATTGGCCATGCTAAATTGCCCCTTAGTCTCCAAAGATGTGTAGGTTAGGTGGATTGGCCATGCTAAATTGCCCCTTAGTCTCCAAAGATGTGCAGGTTAGGGGGATTGGCCATGCTAAATTGCCCCTTAGTGTCCAAAGATGTGCAGGTTTAGTGGATTGGCCATGCTAAATTGCCCCTTAGTGTCCAAAGATGTGCAGGTTAGGGGGATTGGCCATGCTAAATTGCCCCTTAGTGTCCAAAGATGTGCAGGTTTAGTGGATTGGCCATGCTAAATTGCCCCTTAATGTCCAAAGATGTGTAGGTTAGGTGGATTGGCCATGCTAAATTGCCCCTTAGTCTCCAAAGATGTGCAGGTTAGGGGGATTGGTCATGCTAAATTGCCCCTTAGTCTCCACAAATGTGCAGGTTAGGTGGATTGGCCATGCTAAATTGCCCCTTAGTGTTCATAGATGTGTAGGTTAGGTGGATTGGCCATGCTAAATTGCCCCTTAGTGTCCAAAGATGTGTAGGTTAGGTGGATTGGCCATGCTAAATTGCCCCTTAGTCTCCAAAGATGTGCAGGTTAGGGGGATTGCCCAATGCTAAATTGCCCCTTAGTGTCCAAAGATGTGCAGGTTAGGGGATTGGTCATGCTAAATTGCCCCTTAGTGTCCAAAGATGTGCAGGTTAGGTGGATTGGCCATGCTAAATTGCCCCTTAGTGTCCAAAGATGTGTAGGTTAGGTGGATTGGCCATGCTAAATTGCCCCTTAGTGTCCAAAGATGTGTAGGTTAGGTGGATTGGCCATGCTAAATTGCCCCTTAGTCTCCAAAGATGTGTAGGTTAGGTGGATTGGCCATGCTAAATTGCCACTTAGTGTCCAAAGGTATGCAGGTTAGGTAGATTGGCCATCCTAAATTGCCCCTTAGCTCCAAAGATGTGTAGGTTAGGTGGATTGGCCATGCTAAATTGCCCCTTAGCTCCAAAGATGTGCAGGTTAGGTGGATTGGTCATGCTAAATTGCCCCTTAGTCTCCACAAATGTGCAGGTTAGGTAGATTGGCCATGCTAAATTGCCCCTTAGTGTCCAAAGATGTGTAGGTTTAGTGGATTGGCCATGCTAAATTGCCCCTTAGTGTTCAAAGATGTGTAGGTTAGGTGGATTGGCCATGCTAAATTGCCCCTTAGTGTCCAAAGATGTGTAGGTTAGGTGGATTGGCCATGCTAAATTGCCTCTTAGTCTCCAAAGATGTGCAGTTTAGGGGGATTGGCCATGCTAAATTGCCCCTTAGTGTCCAAAGATGTGCAGGTTAGGGGATTGGTCATGCTAAATTGCCCCTTAGTGTCCAAAGATGTGCTGGTTAGGTGGATTGGCCATGCTAAATTGCCCCTTAGTTTCCAAAGATCTGCAGGTTAGGTAGTTTGGCTGTGCTTAATTGCCCCTTAGTGTCGGGGCATTACCAGGGTAAATATGCAGGGTTACAGGGATCGGGACGAGGTGGGATTGTGGTTGGTGCAGGCTCGATGGGCCGAATGGCCTCCTGCACTGTCGGGTTTCTATTTTGGAACTGTAATAACACTCCGAGTAGCCAAAGAAAACCAAACGGAACTAAGCCCAATTTTGTGCCCAGATTATTTGAGAGACATTTAGAACGGAAATCTTCTGGAATTATTTTGCCTCCTTGATGAGATTTGAAGGAAAAAGAATAACAACATCGACATGCCAGACTGAAACTGAAGACTGGGGAAAGGACCCAGAACATGTTCACTCCAGAACAGATGGTTCACGTCGATAGCTGATGATTGTTCTACAGCATGAGTCAGTCAGGAAACACTTCTTGGCTTTGTCCCAGTTCCTTGTTGTGGCTGCCTGGAGCATTTCAATTACATTGAGCAGAAAATGCTGGATTGGCTTGGTACATCAGTCAGCCTCTGCATCATAGAACCAAAGAGTCCCTACAGTGCAGAAAAGGCCACTGAGCCCATCAAATTTGCACCAACTCCCTGATAGAGTATTTCACCCAGTCCCTGTCCCCCATCTTATCTCCATAAACCCATACATTTTAACCATATCTAATTTGCCTAACCTGCACATCTTTGGGCACTAAGGGACAACTTAGCATGGCCAGTCCACCTAACCTGCACATCTTTGGACACTAAGGGACAACTTAGCATGGCCAGTCCACCTAACCTGCACATCTTTGGACACTAAGGGACAACTTAGCATGGCCAGTCCACCTAACCTGCACATCTTTGGGCACTAAGGGACAACTTAGCATGGCCAGTCCACCTAACCTGCACATCTTTGGACATTAAGGGGCAATTTAGCTCAGCCATTTCATCTAACCTGCGCATCTTTTCATCGTTACTCTACTGGATGTGGGCATTACTGTCTAGGCAAATATTTATTGCCCATCTCTAATTGCCCTTCAGAAGGTGCTGGTGAGCTGCCTTCTTGAGCATCTTCCCTGAAGGGACCCTGGAAACAAATCCAATTCTAATTTTGGGGAAGGTATTGGATAGGAATTTAAAAGAGAATTAAGTTGCCGGGTTACGGAGAAAGAGCAGGGAGTGGGACTGAGCGAAGAAACAAGATGGCCGCTTTTAAAATTCTGTCATGGGAAATGGGCATCGCTGGCTGGGCCACATTTGTTGCCCATCCCTAATTGCCCTTGAACTGAGTGCCTTGCTCGGCAATGTAGTTAAGAGTGAACCACATTGCTGTGGCTCTGGACTCACATGTAGGCCAGACCCAGTAAGGACGGCAGATTTCCTTCACTGAAGGGATGTTAGCGAACCAGATGGGTTTTTATTACAATCCAATCCTGGTTCCAATTAGCTTAAAAATTCCGGATTTATTAACTGAATTTAAAATTCCATCCGCTGCCATAGCGGGATTCGAACTCCTGCTCCCAAATCATTAGCCTGGGCCCCTGGATTGCCAGTTCAGCGGCATTTCCACAGCAGCATCATTATTTTATGACCGCCATTCTACTTTTAAAGCTTTTCAACAGTTCTGTGAAAAAATGAGGGAGGAACATTTTTAAAGTAGGAATGGAACAAATGGAGGGAAGGAAGGTTGGAGGCTGTCAGGACAGAATCCAATCAGTAGGCCAGCTCCTTCACCAGTACAGAAATATCTACACTTTGGTTTCATAGAATCCCTATAGTGCAGAAGGAGGCCATTTGGCCCATCGAGTCTGCACCGACCACAATCCCATCCAGAGCCTATTCTCATAACCCATTTACCCTGATATGAAGGGACAATTGAGCATGGCCAATCCATCTAACCCCCATCTAACAAAAGAACATAAGAACATAAGAAATAGGAGCAGGAGTGGGCCATCTAGCCCTTCGAGCCTGCCCCGCCATTCAATAAGATCATGGCTGATCTGTCGTGACTCAGTTCCACCTTCCCGCCCTCTCCCCATAACCCTTAATCCCTTCTCTTATCAAAAACCCATCAACCCGTTTCTTAAAAATATTTAGCGAGGCAGCCTCCACCACTTCAACGGGCAGAGAATTCCAGAGATTCACCACCCTTTGAGTGAAGAAGTTCCTCCTCAACTCCGTTCTAAACCGCCCCCCCTTTATCTTGAGGCTGTGCCCCCTAGTCCTACTATCCTGAGCGGGAAGAGTCTCTCCACCTCTATCCTATCCATCCCATTCATCATCTTATACGTCTCAATGAGATCTCCCTTCATTCTTCTAAACTCTAACGAGTACAAGCCCAGTTTATTCAGCCTCTCCTCATAGCTCAATCCCCTCAACTCTGGTATCAGCCTAGTAAACCTCCTCTGCACTCCCTCCAGGGCCAAAATATCCTTGCGCAGGTGCATCTTTGGACAGTGGGAGGAAACTCATGGAGACACGGGGAGAACGTGCAAACTCCGCACAGACAGTCACCCGAGACCGGAATCAAACCGAGGTCCGGGTGCTGTGAGGCAGCAGTGCTAACCATTGTGCCCCCCCTAAGTCATTTGATTTGATTTATTATTGTCGCATCTGTTGAGATACAGCAAAAAGTATTATATCTTGCGCACCATACGGACAAAGCAGACCGTTCATAGAGTCCAAAGAGGAGAAGGAAAGGAGAGGGTGCAGAATGTAGTGTGACAGTCATAGCTAGAGTGCAGAGAAAGATCAGCTTAATAGAAGGTGGGTCCATTCAAAGGTCTGACGGCAGCGGGGAAGAAGCTGTTCTTGAGTCGGTCGGGACGTGACCTCAGACTTTTGTACCTTTTTCCCAACGGAAGAAGGTGGAAGCGAGAATGTCCGGGGTGCACGGGATCCTTAATTATGCCGGCTGCTTTTCCAAGACAACGGGAAGTGTAGACAGAGCCAGTGGGTGAGAGGCTGGTTTGTGTGACGGACTGGGCTACATTCATGACCTTTTTGTGGTTCTTGGTCAGAGCAAGAGTCATTCCCAAGCTGTTTAATTACATTGAACATCATTGAATATTGAATACCATTCTACCTCTGTAATAGGCATGAATCAGGCCCAACCATAGCTGATTAAAGTCAGAGGCCCACATTCCAACTGCTGACGTCACTGCTCCTTCTGTCTGGGGCCTCTCTCTCCGATGAGGACAATGAAATGAAAACCAGTCTCGTTTCAGAATGGAAACACGAGCCGGCTGGCCACTGTGCCCACCCCTGTCCAACGCCACCTCAGATTTTATCCGCATCAAGGAGAGGAAGCAGGAATGTTACGTTGAGTCCGAGGATCAGTCCTGGCCGTATTGAACAGTGGAGCAGGCTGGAAGGGCTGAATGGCCTACTCCTACCCCTAATTTCTCTGTTAGCCAGCCTGTTTTCCCAATTCATAAGAAATAGGAGCAGGAGTAGGCCATCCAGCCCTTCGAGCCTGCCCCGCCATTCAATAAGATCATGGCTGATCTGAAGTGGATCAGTTCCACTTCCCGACCGCGCAAAGGGTCCGTTGACCTCGGGCGGGGATTTTCCGGCTTTGGGGGCAAGCACGGCTGGAAAATCCCACCCCGGAGCGTTCCCAACCTCGCCCACTAACTCACTTTGCGCTCCCCTCCACACACACACACACCCCCCCCCCCCGCGGCAAACCTGCTCTCCGGCCTCTCAGAGGAACGCTGACACACCCCATCCCACATCCCAGTATCTACCCCCTCCCAAACCTTCCAACCCCAGCACCCCCCCCCGCCCGCCACTGCCCCACTCCCCCTTCCTCCCCCTCCCCCACAGCCCCCCTAGCCTCCATATCCACAAGCTGTAAAGGAAGACTTCAGGATTTAAGCTTGGAAAGTTAATGTTAAGACCAGGGAGCTATGGAACCATGTGACATCGATAAATAGAGGGGGGCATCGTTGTCCAGCCCTTCCCATCAATTATGGGGTGGGGGGGGGGGGCACGGTGGCACAGCGGTTAGTACTGCTGCCTCACAGCGCCAGGGACCCGGGTTCGATTCCCGGCTTGGGTCACTGTCTGTCGAGAGTTTGCACATTCTCCCCGTGCCTGCGTGGGTTTTCCTCCGGGTGCTCCGGTTTCCTCCCAAAGACGTGCTGGTTAGGGTTACGTTGGCCGTGCTAAATTCTCCCTCATTGTGCCCAAAGTGCGGCGACTAGGGGATTTTCGCATTAACTTCATTGCGGTGTGAATGTAAGCCTGCGTGTGACACTAATAAATAAACTTTAAACCCTGCGGTCGTCATAGCAAGAATGAGATATATAGTTTGGCCACGCTCACCCTGAGGCTGGAAAATCCTGCCTGAGAACAGTGGACCCTTGCACGATCCGCATCCCCCCCCCCCCACCCTTACCTGATTCCCATGAGGGGTGGGGACGTAAACTACTGCCCACAATGTTTCAGCTTTTATTGGAAGAAGTCTCACAACAACCAGGTTAAAGTCCAACTTTGGAGCTCCGCTCCTTCATCAAGTGGGTGTCCAGATGAAGGGGCGGTGCTCCGAAAGCTCGTGATTCCACGTTGGACTTTAACCTGGTGTTGTGAGACTTCTTACTGTGCCCACCCCTGTCCAACGCCACCTCAGATTTTATCCGCATCAAGGAGAGGAAGCAGGAATGTTACGTTGAGTCCGAGGATCATTCCTGGCCGTATTGAACAGTGGAGCAGGCTGGAAGGGCTGAATGGCCTACTCCTACCCCTAATTTCTCTGTTAGCCAGCCTGTTTTCCCAATTCATAAGAAACAGGAGCAGGAGTAGGCCATCCAGCCCTTCGAGCCTGCCCCGCCATTCAATAAGATCATGGCTGATCTGAAGTGGATCAGTTCCACTTCCCGACCGCGCAAAGGGTCCGTTGACCTCGGGCGGGGATTTTCTGGCTTTGGGGGCAAGCACGGCTGGAAAATCCCACCCCGGAGCGTTCCCAACCTCGCCCACTAACTCACTTTGCGCTCTCTCCCCCCCCCCCCCCCGGCAAACCTGACACTCTCCGGCCTCTCAGAGGAACGCTGACACACCCCATCCCACATCCCAGTATCTACCCCCTCCCAAACCTTCCAACCCCAGCACCCCCCCCCGCCCGCCACTGCCCCACTCCCCCTTCCTCCCCCTCCCCCACAGCCCCCCTAGCCTCCATATCCACAAGCTGTAAAGGAAGACTTCAGGATTTAAGCTTGGAAAGTTAATGTTAAGACCAGGGAGCTATGGAACCATGTGACATCGATAAATAGAGGGGGGCATCGTTGTCCAGCCCTTCCCATCAATTATGGGGTGGGGGGGGGGTGCACGGTGGCACAGCGGTTAGCACTGCTGCCTCACAGCGCCAGGGACCCGGGTTCGATTCCCGGCTTGGGTCACTGTCTGTCGAGAGTTTGCACATTCTCCCCGTGCCTGCGTGGGTTTTCCTCCGGGTGCTCCGGTTCCCTCCCAAAGACGTGCTGGTTAGGGTTACGTTGGCCGTGCTAAATTCTCCCTCATTGTGCCCAAAGTGCGGCGACTAGGGGATTTTCGCATTAATTTCATTGCGGTGTGAATGTAAGCCTGCGCGTGACACTAATAAATAAACTTTAAACCCTGCGGTCGTCATAGCAAGAATGAGATATATAGTTTGGCCACGCTCACCCTGAGGCTGGAAAATCCTGCCTGAGATCAGTGGACCCTTGCACGATCCGCATCCCACCCCCCCCCCCCCCTTACCTGATTCCCATGAGGGGTAGGGACGTAAACTTCTGCCCACAATGTTTCAGCTTTTATTGGAAGAAGTCTTACAACAACCAGGTTAAAGTCCAACTTTGGAGCTCCGCTCCTTCATCAAGTGGGTGTCCAGATGAAGGGGCGGCGCTCCGAAAGCTCGTGATTCCACGTTGGACTTTAACCTGGTGTTGTGAGACTTCTTACTGTGCCCACCCCTGTCCAACGCCACCTCAGATTTTATCCGCATCAAGGAGAGGAAGCAGGAATGTTACGTTGAGTCCGAGGATCAGTCCTGGCCGTATTGAACAGTGGAGCAGGCTGGAAGGGCTGAATGGCCTACTCCTACCCCTAATTTCTCTGTTAGCCAGCCTGTTTTCCCAATTCATAAGAAATAGGAGCAGGAGTAGGCCATCCAGCCCTTCGATTCTGCCCCGCCATTCAATAAGATCATGGCTGATCTGTCGTGGCTCAGTTCCACTTTCCCACTTTCTCCGCATAACCCTTATCTATCAGAAACCTATCTACCCGTGACTTCAATATATTTAGCGAGGCAGCCTCCACCACTTCAACGGGCAGAGAATTCCAGAGATTCACCACCCTTTGAGTGAAGAAGTTCCTCCTCAACTCCGACCTAAACTCCCCCCCCCCCTTTATCTTGAGGCTGTGCCCCCTAGTCCTGCTGTCCTTTCTAAGCGGGAAGAACCTCTCTCACCTCATGTTCATATGAAGCTTATCTTGCTGAATTATTAAGTGTACTTTTTTTTATCAACAAAGAAGGGTTACGTGTGTACCTTTTGGTGGAGAGCAAGGTTAGCAGGCATAGTTACCTGGCTGTTACCTAGAACTTTCTAAGTAGGCTTTGTATGGGCTTGCCGAATTTGCATGAAGTCAGTGATTCATTTATTCACCCCCTCACAAACAGTGACGGGGATCAGTATTGTGCGATGACAAAGCACATTCACTCATCATCCACCAAATCTAAAAACAGGGCCCCACTGAAGCAAGTATCCATCCCCGTCTCTCCCTGTTTCGTAACGTTGTTCGCTCCGCCATCCTACCTTTCTGACTTGGCTGTTCCTTGCCCATGTCTCATTTTCCAGACCCCGCCATTTCGTGCTCACCCCAAACTCTGCTGTCTTTACCCACCCTCCCCTCACCCCCCCCCTCCCACCCCGCCGCCTGACCTGCACGTTCACCGCCCTTAGCCTCGATTTTGAAGTTCTTGCCCGCTCACTGGCTTAGGCCGGAGCCTCTCTTCCTCAGAGCAGAGAATGTTGAGGGGGACCCGACTGAGGTGTACCAGACAATGGGAGACATGATGTGGAGGTGCCGGAATTGGACAGTAAGGAGTCTCACAAACCTCCAGGTTAAAGTCCAATAGGTCTACCTGGAATCACGAGCTTTTGGAGTGCTGCCCCTTCATCAGGTGAATCACTCAGCGCTCGTGATTCCAGATAAACCTATTGGACTTTAAGCTGGTGTTGTGAGACTTCTTACTGTGCCCAGGATTATGAGGGACATAGATAGATCGCTCAATGGACAGATGAAAGGGGAATCTCATTAAACCTTGCAGAACAATGAAAGGTCTGGATAGAGTGGACATGGGGAAGGTGTTTCCATAGGTAGGAGAGATTGGGTATGAGGGCATAGCCTTAGAGTAGAGGGATGACCCTTTAGAACTGAGATGAGGAGGTATTTCTTCAGCCAGAGGATGGTGAATCTGTGGAATTCATCGTCAGAGAGGAGGCCGGGTCAATGAGTGTATTCAAGATGGTGATAGATACGTTCTTGATTAGTAAAGGGTTCAAAAGTTACAGGGAAAAGGCAGGAGAATGGGGTTGAAGGACATATCAGCCATGTTTGAATGGTGAAGCAGATAGAACCATAGAACCCTACAGTGCAGAGAGAGGCTCTTCGGCCCATCGAGTCTGCGCCGACCACAATCCCAGCCAGGCCCTACCCCCATATCCCGACATATTTACCCACTAATCCCTCTAACCTACACATCTCAGGACACTAAGGGGCAATCTTTAGCATAGCCAATGAACCTAACCCGCACATCTTTGGACTGTGGGAGGAAACCGGAGCACCCGGAGAAAACCCACGCAGACACGAGGAGAATGTGCAAACTCCACACAGGCAGTGACCCGAGCCGGGAATCGAACCCAGGACCCTGGAGCTGTGAAGCAGCAGTGCTAACCCACTGTGCTACTGTGCCGCCATGCGAAGGGCTGAGTGGCCTAATTCTGCTCCTATATATTGTGGCCTTATCATCTTATGGACAGTTAGGAAGATATTTTTTTCTCCTTAGTAGAAGGGGGTCAATGTCGGAAGACACGGATGTCAGGAGCAGGAGATTTAGAGGCAAACACTTCCTCACCCAGAGGGGTGGTGGGAGTCTGAAACTCGCTGCCTGAGAGGATGGGAGCGGCAGGAAGCCTCGCAACATTGAAGGAGCATTTAGATGAGCAATCGGAACGCTTACAAGGCCACGGAGCAAGTGTTGGGAAACCGGAATAGAATAGTTGCGTGCTCGATGGCCAGCACAGACGTGATGGGCTGAAGGGCCTCATTCCATGCTGTAAATTCCTGTGGCTCGATGACTACGTCTCACGGTCAGCTGCCTAGCCTTTCCCTGTCCCTGTCAGCTCTTCCAGGCTTCGAAGATCTCTGCATCCCCTCTAATTAGAATCATAGAATCCATACAGTGCAGAAAGAGGCCATTTGGCCCATCCCACCCAGGCCCTATCCCCACATCCCTACACATTTACCCGTTAATCCCTCTAACCTACACATCTCAGGACACTAAGGGGCACTTTTTAGCACAGCCAATCAACCTAATCGGCACATCTTTGGAATTCTTGACAATTCCCGATTTCCTTTGGCCCTCCATTGGTTCCGATGACTGGAGCTGCCTCAGGCCTAACCTTTGGAATTCCCTATCCAGTCTCGGTAACTCTCTCTTTCTCCCACTTTGAAATACATCTTAACAAACACATCTTTGGCCAAACTTTTGCCTCCCGTCCTGACATCCCAGTGTGTGATCCGGTGTCAAATTCCGTTTGACAATCACTGCTGTGGGAGATTGTGTTGCGTAACTGGAGAAGCGATGGCCGAGTGGTATTATCGCTGGGCTATTAATCCAGAAAGTCAGCTAACGTTCTGGGGACCTGGGTTCGAATCCCACCGCGGCAGATAGTGGAACTTGGATTCAATTTAAAAAATCTGGAACTAAGAATCTACTGATGATCGTGAGACCTTGTCGGAAAAATCCGACAAGGTCTGGGTCACTAACTCCCCTTTAGGGAAGGAAATCTGCCATCCTTGCCCGGTCTGGCCTATATGGGACTCCAGAGCCACAGCAATGTGGTTGACTCTCAACTGCCCTCCAAGGGCAACTAGGGATGGGCAATAAGTGCTGACCCAGCCAGCGACACCCATGTCCCATGAATGAATACAACAGAAGGTGGGGAATAGAGGGATAAAAGCAAGTTACTGCGGATGCTGGGATCTGAAACCAAAAGAGAAAATGCTGGAAAATCTCAGCAGGTCTGGAAGAAGGGAAAGATTTTCTCTCCTTACAGATGCTGCCAGACCTGCTGAGATTTTCCCAGGGAATAGAGGGGTACAGGCCACATTAGCTCTTCAGTTTAAAAAGGCAGCATGTGCTGGCAACAGCCTTGATGGGCAGAAGGGCCTGCTCCTGGGTTCGTAGAATCCCCACAGGGCAAAAGAAGGCCATTCGGCCCATCGAGCCTGCGCCGACAACAATCCCACCCAGGCCTCACCCCTGCTTATTTACCCTGCTAATCCCTCTAACCTAAAAATTACACGTCACAACGAACAGAGCAGGCTCAGAGACAGTAACTCTTCACTTTTCTTCTATGAAGCCTGCGTATCATCTCATTTGTAGCTTCTGAAAACACCCAACGCCTCATCTGAGTGCGTTAGAAACGTCTTACAAGGACACTTAAGGGTTAATTTAGTAAGTCCAATCAACCTAATCCACACATCCTGAGACTGTGGGAGGAAAGCGGAGCACCCAGAGGAAACCCACGCAGACACGGGGAGAATGTGCAGACTCCGCACAGACAGTGACCCGAGCCGGGAATCGAACCCGGGTCCTCGGCGCTGTGAGGCAGCAGTGCTAGCCCACTGCGCCGCCCCTCTTAAACAGTCAAGCGTGCAACTCCATATGGCAAGTATGCAAATTTACGTTCGACAGAACGGAGTTTGGGCAAAATCTTCTGCAAGGCGGATCTGAGAGAAAGATGCCTGAATCTTAACCAACGGTGCGCGGGTTAAAGAAAAAAAGATGTTAGAAATCTAGCTGAATTCTTTACATTTTCTCACTTGGTGAAGGCAGAGAGTAGAGGTGCGATGTAATACATCCTGTCCTTCCTAACACATAGAAGTTGCACTTCACAATCAACAAAGCAGACTCAGGGTCAGGACCTAAGCTCTGAGCCAAAAACGGAAAATGCTGGAAGGTCTGACAGGGCAGCACGGTGCCGCGACGGTTAGCACTGCTGCCTCACGGCCAGGGACGCTGGGTTCGATTCCCGGCTCGGGTCACTGTCTGTGTGGAGTCTGCACATTCTCCCCATGTCTGCGTGGGTTTCCTCCGGGTGCTCCAGTTCCCTCCCGCAGTCCGAAAGACGTATCGGTTAGGGTGCAAATTCTCCCTCAGTGTACCCGAACAGGCACCGGGCTGTGGCAACGAGGAGATTTTCACAATAACTTCATTGTCGTGTTAATGTCAGCCCACTTGTGACTAACGAATAAACTTTAACTTTCAATTCCGGCCTCGGGTCACTGTCCGTGTGGAATCTGCACATTCTCCCCGTATCTGCGTGGGTTTCTTCCAGGTGCTCCAGTTGCTTCCCACAGTGTGCGGGTTAGGTGGATCGGCCATGCTAAATTGATCTGAATGTCGGGGGCATTAGCTAGGGTAAATGCGTGGGGTTACGGGAATCGGGCCTGGGTGGGATTGTGGTCGGTGCAGACTTGATGGGCCAAATGGCCTCCTACTGCACTGTAGGGATTCTGCGTCCGTAGAGAGAGAGAACAGAGGCAATGTTTCGAGTCTGGATGGCCCTTCATCGGAGCTGAACAGTTAAGCTGTATTTTTGAAGCCACATTGGGGGGAAAGTCGAAAGGGAGGCCCAAGCGGATTTGCCCACAGACCACCAGCAGTTTGCCGGTGGTATCTTTATAAACCTCTGGAGCGTTTTGCCCAGGTGGAGATGGTAGGGCCACAAAACTCCTACCCACATAATGGTGCAGAGCTGATTGAGGCCCTCTGAAGGCCTACTGAGGCCTATCGAGGCCTATTGGTATTTCTCAGTCAGCTGCCAGGACCCCAGAGACATTAGGCAGCAGCCCAACTGCCTGCCTGGACACAACCTCCGAACAACAGACCCGGGACACAGTACTCTGGGAGACATTGAGGCCCTTCCAGCCAGCCTGATTTGAGCCTCTCTCTAAAGAGATTCTCCCCACACGATGCCGCCCCAGGCATTGATACTCTATCCCTAAAACTTTAAAATGGTGGAGAGTGGCTGCCTCAAAATGGAGTCACCCTTTGCTCTCTCCTTCTGTCTCTCATACCTGAAGGCAGCCTGGTGGAAGGCCTCCGATTGGCCCTCCACCTTCGAAGGCTCCACCCAACCTCCTTTAATCATAAAACCCCCGCAGTGTAAAAGGAGGCCACTCGGCCCATCGAGTCGGCACCGACAACAATCCCAGCCAGGCCCTATTCCCATAACCCCATGCATTTACCCTAGCTAGTCTCCCTGACCCTAAGGGGCAATTTAGCAAGGCCAATCCACCTAACCTACACATCTTTGGACACTAAGGGGCAATTTAGCATGGCCAATCCACCTAACCTGCACATCTTTGGACACTAAGGGGCAATTTAGCATGGCCAATCCACCTAACCTGCACATCTTTGGACACTAAGGGGCAATTTAGTGTGGCCAATCCACCTAACCTGCACATTTTTGGACACTAAGGGGCAATTTAGCATGGCCAATCCACCTAACCTGCACATCTTTGGACACTAAGGGGCAATTTAGCATGGCCAATCCACCTAACCTGCACATCTTTGGACACTAAGGTGCAATTTAGCATGGCCAATCCACCTAACCTACACATCTTTGGACACTAAGGTGCAATTTAGCATGGCCAATCCACCTAACCTACACATCTTTGGACACTAAGGTGCAATTTAGCATGGCCAATCCACCTAACCTACACATCTTTGGACACTAAGGTGCAATTTAGCATGGCCAATCCATCTAATCTACACATCTTTGGACACTAAGGTGCAATTTAGCATGGCCAATCCACCTAACCCGCACATCTTTGGACACTAAGGGTTCAATTTAGTGTGGCCAATCCACCTAACCTGCACACCTTTGGAGTGTGGGAGGAAACAGGAGCACCCGGAGGAAACCCACGCAAACGCGGGGAGAACATGCAAACTCTGCATGGGTGGTGACCCAAGCTGGGAATTGAACCCGGGTCCCTGGCACTGTGAGGCAGCAGTGCTAATTGCTGTGCAGCCCTTAGCCACTAATTTGCCAAATTGATGTAAAAATCAAAACATGTTCCCCACGCAATATGGGCGGATATCCTTCCCCGCCTTGTCCCCTGAGATCCCCAGAAGGGAAAAAAAGCAGTAAAACAAGGAGATAAGAATGTTAACCTGAATTGTTTTTTCCCTCATGGGCTGAAATCTATCCCATAATATCAACCTCTTTATATTCCGCCCTAATGACATAAAGATCCACCTGAAGGGAACTTTTGAGTTGATTTATTGTTGTCACATGCACTCGGAAACAATGAAAATTATTGTTCCTTGCCACTATACAGACAAAGCATATTGTTCATAGAGTATGCAGAGGAGAAGGAAAGGAGAGGGTGCAGAATGTAGTGTTACAGTCACAGTCAGGGTATAGAGAAAGATCAGCTCAATATAAGACAGGTTCATTCAAAAGGGGCGGCATAATGGCACAGTGGGTTAGCACTGCTGCCTCACAGCGCCAGGGACCCAGGTTCAATTCTAGCATCAGGTGACAGTCTGTGTGGAGTTTGCACGTTCCCTCGTGCCTGCGTGGGCTTCCTCTGGATGCTCTGGTTTCCTCCCACGTTCCAAAGATGTGCATATGAGGTGGATTGAGCCTGTACCTTAGTGTCCAATGATGTGTAGGTTTGGTGGATTGGACATGCTAAATTGCCCCTTAGTCTCCAAAGATGTGCAGGATAGGTGGATTGGCCATGCTAAAATGTACAGGTTAGGTGGATTGGCCATGCTAAATTGTCCCCTAGTGTCCAAAGATGTGCAGATTAGGTGGATTGGCCATGCTAAATTGTCCCCTAGTGTCCAAAAATGTGCAGATTAGGGGGATTGGCCATGCTAAATTGCCGCTTAGTGTCCAAAAATGTGCAGTTAGGTGGATTGGCCATGATAAATTGTCCCTTTGTGTTCAAAGATGTGCAGGTTAGGTGGATTGGCCATGCTAAATTGTCCCTTAGTGTTCAAAGATGTGCAGGTTAGGTGGATTGGCCATGCTAAATTGTCCCTTAGTATCCAAAGATGTGCAGGTTAGGTGGATTGGCCATGCTAAATTGTCCCTTAATGTTCAAAGATGTGCAGAGTAGGTGGATTGGCCGTGCTAAATTGTCCCTTAGTGTCCAAAGATGTGCAGGTTAGGTGGATTGGCCATACTAAATTGTCCCCTAGTGTCCAAAAATGTGCAGTTAGGTGGATTGGCCATGCTAAATTGTCCCTTTGTGTTCAAAGATGTGCAGAGTAGGTGGATTGGCCGTGCTAAATTGTCCCTTAGTGTCCAAAGATGTGCAGGTTAGGTAGACTGGCCATACTAAATTGTCCCCTAGTGTCCAAAAATGTGCAGTTAGGTGGATTGGCCATGCTAAATTGTCCCTTTGTGTTCAAAGATGTGCAGAGTAGGTGGATTGGCCGTGCTAAATTGTCCCTTAGTGTCCAAAGATGTGCAGGTTAGGTGGATTGGCCATACTAAATTGTCCCATAGTGTCCAAAGATGTGCAGGTTAGGTGGATTGGCCATGCTAAATTGTCCCTTAGTTTCAAAGATGTGCAGAGTAGGTGGATTGGCCGTGCTAAATTGTCCCTTAGTGTCCAAAGATGTGCAGGTTAGGTAGACTGGCCATACTAAATTGTCCCCTAGTGTCCAAAAATGTGCAGTTAGGTGGATTGGCCATGCTAAATTGTCCCTTTGTGTTCAAAGATGTGCAGAGTAGGTGGATTGGCCGTGTTAAATAGTCCCTTAGTGTCCAAAGATGTGCAGGTTAGGTGGATTGGCCATACTAAATTGTCCCCTAGTGTCCAAAGATGTGCAGGTTAGGTGAATTGGCCATGCTAAATTGTCCCTTAGTGTTCAAAGATGTGCAGGTTAGGTGGATTGGCCATGCTAAATTGCCCGTTGTTCTGTAAATTAGAGGGTGGGTGAGGTAAAAAGTGTGAGATTATCGGGATAGAGTGCAGGGTGAGTGGACCGAGTGAAGATGTCAGTGCTGACACGGTGGGCCAAATGTCCTCCTTCTGCAGCGTGGGGATTCTATGATTCTACGATCACCATATTTTGCAATCAGTAAGGGCACCGAGGGTTACAGGGATAAGGCAGGAAAGGTGGATTATCGGATCAGATCAGTCAGGGCCTCGTTGAATGACGGAGCAGTTTCGATGGGCCGAATGGCTTAATTCTGCTCCTGTGTTTTATGGCAACCCCCCCCCCCCCCCCACACACACAACACCAGCTTAAAGTCCAACAGGATTATTTGTAACAGACGCCCCAAGCTTTCAGGTCACCCTCTTCCTTCGTCAGGTGGGTGGCAATTATGTCTCCATTTTGTTTGCATTTCAGTGGAATGTATTAAGTCACGGATGTCCTTTGCACAATCCCTGTTGAATTCCAAGTAATGTCTTCTTAAAAGATATAATTGTTTCCTCTTACTTCTTGGAAATTGGGTGTTGCCAGCTAGGCCGTTATTTATTGCCCACCCCTAATCGCCCCTGAAGGTCATAGACCCCTACAATGCAGAAAGAGGCCCTTCGGCCCATCGAGCCTGTATCCAACACAATCCCACCCAGGCCCTACCCACCCCGCCCCCCCCCCCATCCCTACATATCATACCCACTAATGCCCCCCAACCTCCGCATCGCTGGACAGCAAGGGGCAATTTCTTAGCTGGTGGAGACCCAGGCAGACACGAGGAGAATGTGCCAGCTCCACGGGCAGACAGCGACCTCCTCCCCCCCCCTACCCCTAGCCGGGATTCGAACCCCGGGTCTTGGAGCTGTGAAGCAGCAGCACTAACCCACTGTGCCACCGAGTGGCTGGTTCAGAACTCCCACCCACCTGGCGAAGGAACGGCGCATCCCGAAAGCTTGGGTGCGTCTCCCCGTGGGTTTTCTCCGGGTGCCCCGGCTTCCTCCCACGCCCCATAAACGTGCTCTTAGGCTGATTGATTGGTGTCAATAAATTGTCCCTAAATTGGACCTCCCTTAATCTGGCACACATATAATTCCTTAAATTTGCACCCCCTTTACTGTGGAGTCCCTGAGATGTAGACGTACATAGAAGGAGGATTGGAATGAGGCACTCACTGAGTGTTAAAATGGGCGAAGGGCCTGTTTCCTGTGCTGCTCTCTGTCTGTTGCAGATAAACCTGTCCGTGTGGAGTTTGCGCGTTCTCCCCGTGGGTGCGTGGGTTTCCTCCGGGTGCTCCGGTTTCCTCCCACATCCCAAAAATGTGCTTTTACAAAGAACAACCCAGCACGGGAAACAGGCCCTTCGGCCCAACGAGCCCGCGCCGCCACATCACCCCACACCTATTCTACCCTGCATATAGAACCAGCATAGAACCCTACAGTGCAGAAACAGGCCCTTCGGCCCATCGAGTCTGCACCGAACACAATCCCACCCAGACCCTATCCCCATATCCCTACACATTTTACCTGCTAATCCCTCTAACCTACACATCCCAGGACACTAAGGGGCAATTTTTAGCATAGCCAATGAACCTAACCCGCACATCTTTGGACTGTGGGAGGAAACCGGAGCACCCGGAGAAAACCCACGCAGACACGAGGAGAATGTGCAAACTCCACACAGGCAGTGACCCGAGCCGGGAATCGAACCCAGGACCCTGGAGCTGTGAAGCAGCAGTGCTAACCACTGTGCTACCGTGCCGGCTGATTGATTGGGTAACAAATTGTCCCTATATTGGACCTCCCTGATCCTCACACATTAGGCGTAAACTAAAATCATGAATAGGTCACTGAGACAATGGGATGGCGGCACGGGCTCGTTGGGCCGAAGGGCCTGTTTCCCGTGCTGTGTTGTTCTTTGTTGTACTTTAAGCTGGTGTCGGGAGACTTCTTTCTGTTTTTACCCCCCCCAGTCCGACGCCGACATCTTACGGCCCTACCATACGGCATGATGCCGGGAGCTCTGATGGCCCCATCCTGGGGCCTGCGTGCGACTCCAGACCCACAGCGGGGGGGCCGGTTCTTCAGAAATGGCCAAATGAGCCACACGGGGCGCCCTCCCTAACAGCACAGCGGGAGCACCCACACCACAGGGACTGCCGCAGTTCCAAAGAGGCGGCTGAACCCCTTTTAAAGGGGCAATTAGGGGTGGGCAACAAATGGCAGCCTAGCCAGTAACACTCACATCTCATGAATTAAGAGGAAACAATTACATATTTTTTTTTACATTACTTGGAATTCAACAAGGATTGCGCAAAGCGCAGCTGTGACTTAATATGTTCCATTGAATTGCAAACAAAATGATGAGACAGAAATGTTGTTCTCGCGTAAGCCACCAGATAGGAAATGATGAAAAGGAAACATAAGAACATAAGAAATAGGAGCAGGAGTAGGCCATCTGGCCCCTCGAGCTTGCCCCGCCATTCAATAAGATCATGTCGTGACTCAGCTCCACCTTCCCGCCCTCTCCCCATAACCCTTAATCCCTTCTCTTATCAAAAACCCATCAACCCATTTCTTAAAAATATTTAGCGAGGCAGCCTCCACCACTTCAACGGGCAGAGAATTCCAGAGATTCACCACCCTTTGAGTGAAGAAGTTCCTCCTCAACTCCGTTCTAAACTGCCCCCCCCTTATCTTGAGGCTGTGCCCTCTAGTCCTGCTATCCTTTCTAGGCGGGGAGAATCTCTCTACCTCTACCCTATCCATCCCCTTCATTATCTTATACGTCTCTATAAGATCCCCCCTCATCCTTCTAACCTCCAATGAGTACAGACCCAGTCTATTTAGTTTCTCTTCATAGGCCAACCCCCTCAACTCCGGTATCAGCCCAGTGAACCTCCTCTGCACTCCCTCCAAGGCCAAAATATCCTTCCACAAGTGCGGCGACCAAAACTGCACACAATACTCCAGCTGCGGCCTCACCAGTGCCCTGTACAGTTGCAGCAAGACCTCCCTACTTTTATATTCTATCCCCCTCGCGATAAAGGCCAACCTCCCATTCACCTTCTTGATCACCTGCTGTACTTGCAGACTGGAGAAAGTAGAGGCAGGTCTGCTGAGATTTCTAAATATCCAGAACACTGCGCTGAACTCCACGGTGTTTTTAATGGTTTGGAATTCGCACTTGAAGCAGGAACTTTACCCCAAGAGAGGCTCATTCCTCCATCTCATTCTGACCCTCACCCAGGAAGCCAATCTGCTTTGAGACAACTTTCTTGCCAGATTTACCTACCCCAAAACTCCGCGTGCCCTCGCTACTCGGAGCGGTCGTCTCATCACCTCTTCCGGTGCATCTCCTATACAGTATCAAAAAAAGTTGTATAGCCCCCTACGGGTGCAGGAGGAAGCCATTCGGCCCATGGAACCTGCACTGACCCACCCAGCTCCGGTCCCACATATTTACCCTGCTAATTTCCCTGACATTAAGGGACAATTTGGCACGCAGAAGGAGGCCATTCGGCCCATCATGTCAGCGCTGACACTCCAACAGAGGATCTTACTGAAGCCATCCCCCACCCTATCTCCATACATTTACCCCACTAATCCCCCCAATCTATATTCTTTGGACATGAAGGAATAATTTAGCATTGTCTGCACATCTTTGGACATTAAGGGGCAATTTATCATGACCAATCCACCTAATCTACACATCTTTAAATACTAAGGAGCAATTTAGAATGGCCAATCCACCTAATTTATACATGTTTGGACACTAAGGGGCAATTTAGCATGGCCAATCCACCTAATTTATACATGTTTGGACACTAAGGGGCAATTTAGCATGGCCAATCCACCTAACCTATACATGTTTGGACACTAAGGGGCAATTTAGCATGGCCAATCCACCTAATTTATACATGTTTGGACACTAAGGGGCAATTTAGCATGGCCAATCCACCTAACCTATACATGTTTGGACACTAAGGGGCAATTTAGCATGACCAATCCACCTAACCTATACATGTTTGGACACTAAGGGACAATTTAGCATGGCCAATCCACCTAACCTGCACATCTTTAGATACGAAGGGGCAATTTGGCATGGCCAATCTACCTAACTTGAACATATTTAGACATTGGGGCAATTTAGCACAGCCAATCCACTTAACCCTGCACATCTTTGGACAGTGGGAGGAAACCAGAGCACCCGGAGGAAACCCACGCAGACATAAGAACATAAGAACATAAGAAATAGGAGCAGGAGTAGGCCATCTGGCCCTTCGAGCCTGCCCCGCCATTCAATAAGATCATGGCTGATCTGTCGTGACTCAGCTCCACCTTCCCGCCTTCTCCCCATAACCCTTAATCCCTTCTCTTATCAAAAACCCATCAACCCGTTTCTTAAAAATATTTAGCGAGGCAGCCTCCACCACTTCAACGGGCAGAGAATTCCAGAGATTCACCACCCTTTGAGTGAAGAAGTTCCTCCTCAACTCTGTTCTAAACCGCCCCCCCTTTATCTTGAGGCTGTGCCCCCTAGTCCTACTGTCTTTTTTGAGCGGGAACAGTCTCTCCACCTCTATCCTATCCATCCCATTCATCATCTTATACGTCTCAATGAGATCTCCCCTCATTCTTCTAAACTCTAACGAGTACAAGCCTAGTTTATTCAGCCTCTCCTCATAGCTCAATCCCCTCAACTCAGGTATCAGCCGAGTAAACCTCCTCTGCACTCCCTCCAGGGCCAAAACATCCTTGCGCAGGTGCGGCGCCCAAAACTGCACACAGTACTCCAGCTGCGGCCTCACCAATGCCCTATACAGCTGCAGCAAGACCTCCCTACTTTTATATTCAATCCCCTTCGCTATGAAGGCCAGCATCCCATTCGCCTTCCTGACCACCTGCTGCACCTGCAAGCTGGGTTTTTGCGACTCATGCACAAGGACCCCGAGGTCCCTCTGCACCGTCGCCTGCTGCAGTTTTTCGCCCCGTAAGTAATAGTCCTTCCTACCATTCCTCCTACCAAAGTGGACCACCTCACACTTGCCAACATTAAATTCCATTTGCCATTTCCTGGCCCATTCGCCCAGCCTATCTAGATCCTTCTGCAGACTCTCCACACCCTCCGCACAATTTGCCTTTCCCCCAATCTTGGTGTCATCAGCAAATTTCGACACCCTGCACTCGGTTCCCTCCTCCAGATCATCTATATAAATGGTAAATAGCTGAGGCCCCAGCACCGACCCCTGGGGCACCCCACTAGTCACCAACCGCCAATCCGAATAGCATCCATTGACCCCCACTCTCTGCCTCCTATTTGACAACCAATCCTCTATCCACGCTAACACCCTACCCCCAACTCCATGTCCCCTGACCTTCTGCAATAACCTCTTGTGAGGTACCTTGTCAAACGCCTTCTGAAAATCCAGAAAGACCACATCCACCGGCTCTCCTCCATCCACTGCCCTAGACACACCCTCATAGAACTCCAGTAAATTTGTCAGACACGACTTCCCTTTAATGAAACCGTGTTGCGTCCGCCCTATCAAGCAATTCCCCTCAAGATGCCTCGCTATTTCCTCCTTAATGACGGTTTCTAACATTTTACCTACCACAGACGTTAAACTAACCGGCCTATAATTCCCCGCCTTTTGCCTGCCACCCTTCTTAAACAACGGCGTAACGTTAGCCGTTTTCCAATCTTCCGGCACTTCCCCGGAATCCAGCGACGTCTGGAAAATAACCACCAAGGCATCCACTATCACCTCCGCCATTTCTTTCAGAACCCTCGGATGCATTCCATCCGGTCCTGGGGACTTGTCCACAATCAGCCCCTCCAGTCTGTCGAGCACCACCTCTCTAGTAACAGTAATGTCATTAAGACCCTCCATTCCTACCACCTTTCCATCGCTAACACCCGGCAAATTATTCACGTCCTCCTCCGTGAAGACAGAAACAAAGAAGTTATTCAAGACCTTAGCCATATCCCTATCCCCTACCACTAGCTCCCCTTTCTCATCCTCTAAAGGACCAACGTTTATCCTAGCCAGCCTCTTCCTTTTTATATATTTATAAAAACTCTTGCTATCCTTTTTTATATTAAGTGCTAGCCCAGCCTCATAGCTTCTCCTACCCTCCTTTATCAATTTCTTTGTCAATCTTTGTTGACATTTAAACCTTTCCCAATCCTCTTCTCGCCCACTGCTCTTAGCTACTCTAAACTCCTCCGCTTTTAATTTAACACTTTCCTTCACCTCCTTCGTTATCCATGGCTTATTACCTCTCCTCCTACTGTCCTTTTTAACCATCGGAATAAATTTCTGCTGAGCACCAAGAAAGATCTCCTTAAAGATCCTCCACTGCTCCTCAGCAGACCTACCTTCCAACGCGTTCCCCCAGTCCACATTCGCCAATTCTTCTCTCATCCTACCATACTCCTCTCTATTCAAACAAAGGACGCGTGTCTGGGAACCCACTTTCTCCTCCTCCATCTGCACCAGAAACTCCACCATACAATGATCACTCTCTCCAAGAGGATCCTTCACCGCAAGGTCCCTAATTCTACCCGCCTCATTACATAGCACCAGATCCAAGATAGCTCGCTCCCTCGTCGGCTCCAACACACACTGTTCAAGGAAATTATCCCGGCAGCATTCCAAGAACTCCTCCTCGAGCCCACCTCGTCCAACATGGGTCGACCAATCAATATGCAGATTGAAATCTCCCATAACTACTGCCGTCCCATTCCTGCACGCTGCACTTATTTGCGCGTTAACAGCCCGCCCCACCTCCAGATCATTATTCGGGGGCCTATAGACGACACCCACTAGCGTCTTCCTCCCTTTTCTGTTCCTAATCTCCACCCACAACGATTCCACTTTCTGCTCCTTGGCTCCGATATCATCCCTTGCTACCACCTTGATACTATCCTTAATCAGCAGAGCTACTCCACCCCCTCTTTCCTCCTGCCTATCCTTCCTGAACACTTGATAACCCTGTACATTCATCTCCCAGTCCCTGTCACCTTGCAGCCACGTCTCTGTAATGGCCACCAGATCGTATCCATTTGTGTCGATCTGCGCCATCAGCTCATCCACTTTATTCCGAATGCTTCGTGCATTCAGATAAAGCGCTTTCATCCCAGCCTTCACCTGGACCCTACTTGCCGTAACGCCACCAATTGGGACATCCTTTGCCTCTTCCCTTACCTGTACCCTATCCTTAACTTTAGACCTCATAGCGTCACCTACCCTCGCACCCTCCCCCCCCCTAATTAGTTTAAAGCCTTGTCTACAGTCCAATGGGGAGGATGTGCAGACTCCACACTGACAGTCTTCCAAGGCTGGGATTGAACCTGGGTCCCTGTGAGGCAGCAGTGCTAACCGGTGTGCCACCCATTTCTCAACATTTTTCTCTCTCTCTTTAGCTCTGAAGAAGTCATATGGACTCAGAATGTTAGCGTTGTTTCTCTCTCCACAGATATTGTCAAGACTTGCCAAATTTCTCCAGCATTTTATTGTGTTTTTTCATACTTCCTAAGTATTCAGCTTTTAATCATTTGATAGCTACTGTTTCCAAAGAATAATTAATCCCATTCCTTTGGACAAGTGGTTGGGAGGGAAAAAAGACAAACATATGCTATCCTTGGATATAAAGCACTTTCAGGCATTCTGTGGACCATATTATGAGACAGTTTACTGAATGTCAGATGGGAAAAGGAAATGGAGGGGGAGGAAAATGAGATAATTTATAATTCAGCCCTTTCCTTTAACTATTGAATACTGTTTTTGATTTTAAAAACATACAAAATGGAGAAAGGTCTTATAATTACGAAGTGTAAGAATCCTAGAATCCCTACAGTGCAGAAGGAGACCATTCGGCCCATCGAGCCTGCACTGACCACAATCCCACCCAGGTCCTAATCCCACACATTTACCTTGCTGATCTCTGTCATGCTAAGGTGCAATTTAGCATGGCCAATCCACCCAATCTGTACATCCTTGGACACTAAGGGGCAATTTAGCATGGCCAATCGACCTAATCTGCACATCTTTGGACACCAAGGGGCAATTTAGCATGGCCAATCCACCTAATCTGCACATTTTTGGACGCTAAGGACAATTTAGCATGGCCAATCCACCTAACCTGTACATCCTTGGACACTAAGGGGCAATTTAGCATGGCCAATCCACCTAATCTGTACATCCTTGGACACTAAGGGGCAATTTAGAGTGGCCAATCCACCTAATCTGTACATACTTGGACACTAAGGGGCAATTTAGCATGGCCAATCCACCTAATCTGTACATCCTTGGACACTAAGGGGCAATTTAGAGTGGCCAATCCACCTAATCTGTACATCCTTGGACACTAAGGGGCAATTTAGCATGGCCAATCCACCTAACCTACACATCTTTGGACACTAAGGGACAATTTAGCATGGCCAATCCCCCTAACCTGCACATCTTTGCACTAAGGTGCAATTTAGCATGGACAATCCACCTAACCTGCTCATTTTTGGACTGTGGGAGAAAACCGGAGCACCTGGAGGAAACCCACACAGACACGAGGAGAATGTACAAACTCCACACAGACAATGACCCAAGCCAGGAATCGAACCCAGGTCCCTAGTGATTTGAGGCAGTAGTACTAACCACTGTGTCACTGATTTGATTTGATTTACTTTTTTTATTCATCTGTGGGACATGGGCATCACTGATTGGCCAGCATTAGCTGCCCATACTTAGTTGTCTGTGGACAGTTAAGAATCAACCATGTTGCTGTGGATCTGGAGACCCATGTAGGTAAGGAGGGCAGATGTCCTTCCCTAAATGATGTCCTTCCATGGGCAGGTTCGTCCCCAACAGCTCGGTGACACAGGACTCTGTGCTCTACGGGCTGTTTCCGGGGACGCACACCGAGACAAATATCAACTGCTGCTGGAAGGTCATCAACTCGGTGAAGGACGCACTTTGGTCCGCCCGAAACTTGCTGATCTTCCAGCAGAAAGAACTGTCCTCGACCGAGTGTTGCAGACTGGCACATTCCAAGGTCCAGGACTACGTGCTGAGGGACGGGCTGAAGCTTGGGGCAGCCGCCGCAAAGGTACAATGGGGAAAGGCCACACTGTAAGGCCTTTAACAGAGGCAGACCGAGGGCCCGGGAACTGCAGAATACCCTCGACCTGCGTAACTGTGTGCCAACCTGTCCACTAACAGCACACAGTAATCTATTGAGACATGTATATATTTTTTAAGAACTGAAATGCAAACCTTGTAAATAGTATTTGTAATATTGAGACATAGATATAGTTTTGTAAGTATTGAAAGTAGACACTGTAATTTGGATAGATCTGTAAAAATGTTTTGATTTGCTATTTGATTTGCTATTGTATATTTGAAATGGATTAGTTGAGTTTTTTTTTTATGAATAAAGTATATTTTTGAAATAAAAAAAAAAGTCCTTCCGTGGGCGGCACGGTAGCACAGTGGTTAGCACTGCTGCTTCACAGCTCCAGGGTCCTGGGTTCGATTCCCGGCTCGGGTCACTGCCTGTGTGGAGTTTGCACATTCTCCTCGTGTCTGCGTGGGTTTTCTCCGGGTGCTCCGGTTTCCTCCCACAGTCCAAAGATGTGCGGGTTAGGTTCAATTGGCTATGCTAAAATTGCCCCTTAGTGTCCTGGGATGTGTAGGTTAGAGGGATTAGCAGGTAAATGTGTAGGGATATGGGGATAGGGTCTGGGTGGGATTGTGTTCGGTGCAGACTCGATGGGCCGAAGGGCCTGTTTCTGCACTGTAGGGTTCTATGTTCTATGTAAAGGGAACGAGATGGGTTTTTCCGACAATCAACAATGGTTTCATGGTCAACAGCAGATTCATAATTCCAGATTTTTTTTTAATTGAATTCAAATTCCACCATCTGCCGTGGTGGGATTCGAACCGGGTCCCCGGAATATCAGCTAATTTTTGCGGATTAATAGTCTAACAATAATACCACTAGGCCATTGACTCCTCAGCGATTATTGTCACGTGTATTAGCATACAGTGAAAAGTATTGTTCCTTGCGCGTTACATAAGAACATAAGAAATAGGAGCAGGAGTAGGCCATCTGGCCCTTCGAGCCTGCCCCACCATTCAATAAGATCATGGCTGATCTGTCGTGGCTCAGTTCCACATTCCGGCCCTCTCCCCATAACCCTTAATCCCCTCTCTTATCAAAAACCCATCAACCCGCTTCTTGAAAATATTTAGCGAGGCAGCCTCCACCACTTCAACGGGTAGAGAATTCCAGAGATTCACCACCCTTTGAGTGAAGAAGTTCCTCCTCAACTCCGTTCTAAAACGCCCCCCCTTTATCTTGAGGCTGTGCCCCCTAGTCCTACTGTCTTTTTTGAGCAGGAAGAGTCTCTCCACCTCTATCCTATCCATCCCATTCATCATCTTATACGTCTCAATGAGATCTCCCCTCATTCTTCTAAACTCTAATGAGTACAAGCCCAGTTCATTCAGCCTCTCCTCATAGCTCAACCCCCTCAACTCCGGTATCAGCCTAGTAAACCTTCTCTGCATTCCCTCCAGGGCCAAAATATCCTTGCGCAGGTGCGGCGCCCAAAACTGCACACAGTACTCCAGCTGCGGCCTCACCAATGCCCTATACAGCTGCAGCAAGAACTCCCTACTTTTATATTCAATCCCCCTCGCTGTGAAGGCCACAAAGCATACCTTTCATAGAGAAGGAAAGGAGAGGGTGCAGAATGTAGTGTTACAGCCACAACTAGGGTGTAAGGTAAGTCCACGTTGTGATACGACCCCAGAAAGAATGCTTTCTACGGTGCATCTGTAGAAGTTGGTGAGAGTCATAGCGAAAAAGCTGGAATTTCCTTAGCCTCTTGAGGATCCTGGCAGAATTCGGAAAGGTAAAACGTTGCACCACCCGCAAACGCAATTTCAAATGGTCGCAGAAGTTTTCTTACTCAATCTCCCTCAATCTCCCCAGCTGCCCAGGCCCAAAGCACCCGAACTTCCTCCTTAAACCTTGCTGCCCCTCCACCTCACTCTCATTCAGTCACTCCCTCCTCAACCTCTTTGGCCAACCTTTCTCTCACCAACCCCAACCTCACCTCAAATTCTGTCCGATTATCGTGACACCTGTTGCATTGACGGGAATCCATCTTTTGTTTTTATTCTTTCTGGGGGTGTGAGAATGTGTTGCCCATCCCTAATTGCCCCTTGCGAAGTTGGCGCATTCTTGAACCGCTGCAGTCCCTGAGGTGTGGGCACACCCACAGTGCTGTTAGGGAAGGAGTTCCAGGATTCTGACCCAGCGACAATGAAGGAACGGCCAATATATTTCCAAGTCAGGGCGGCGAGTGGCTCAGAGGGCAACCTGTGGGTGGCAGTGTTCGCAGGTATCTGCTACCCTGGCGCTTCTAAGGTGGCAGAGGTCACGGGTTTGGAAGGTGCTGTTGCGATTTTACAACCTCTCAGATATTTTTGACCAGTTTGCTTACTCTGAGGTTTTACCTTGCCCTCATTTGCAAGATGGACAAAGGACAAACACAAGTAAAGGTTCAACAAGTTTATTAACAATAACGCTACTAACCCTTAAATTACCCACATCAAACAAGAGGATACCCCAAAATCAAGTATAGTACCCGCAAGGATGGTCAGGTTAAAACCGCAGGCTCGATTCTCAGAGTCCCTCTGGTCCATTCTCATGGAGGTGAGTCTCAATGACAGCTTCTTCCTTCTCTGGTCAGTCTTCCGAATGGTCAAGGGTACCTTCTTCATCGAGTCTTCGCTGCTGGTGTCTGAAAATGTGTTCCTTTATCCCTTGCCTGCTCGCCTTTCCAGGAACTTCTCTGGCTTCCGGCCAATGAGGTCCCAAGAGGGGGGGGGGAGATCCAATACCCAATGGGTTTCTTGATGCCTGCCTGACAGGACACCAGGGTCCGCCCCCAGGTGTCCATCTCCACGCTGTTGCTCATATGTAACCTGTTATCGGATTGAGCCAACCGCAGGAACTCTCAGTGACGGAAAGTCTGGCCCGATCTGGGCTTCTAACAATTGGCCGGTGCATTCCAGTGGGGTGCAATGATCTCCTGCTAAGTATCAGTAGGCCTTTGATAGGAGATCGATGAATCAGGCCCAGACAGGTTTGTGTATTGTACAACTGGCCCGCCTGAGGTTTGACTGCGTTTGATTTTTAACATGCCCAATGATGGCATAATTTAGGATATCCAATTTTTTCAGCCTTAAAACGAGGCCCTGTTTATGTTACAGTGCCAACTGGGGAGCACTGGGGGGTTATTGTAGAGGCCGCACACTGCTCCTACTGTGCGCCTACGGTGGAGACATTTACAGGCCAAAAATCAACACGTTCAGCCACATTTTGGGCAGCACGGCGGTTAGCTTGGCTGCCTCACGGCACCAAGGGGACCCAGGTTCAATTCCGACCTTGGGGTGTCCTTCTTTGTGGAGGTTGCACATTCTGCCTGTGGGGTTTCCTCTGGGTAGCTCTGGTTTCCTCCCACACTCCAAAAGATGTGCAGGTTCGGGGGAACTGGCCACGCTAAGTTGCCCCTTGCCAGCACGTTCTCCCCGCGTCTGTGTCTCCTGCAGTCCAAAGATTAGACGAATTGGGTGTAGGTTTGGTGACTTGCCCTTTAGCGTCCCGGGATGTTAGGGGGGATCGGTGGAGGAATCGCGTGTGGGTTACGGGGATAGGGAAAGATGCTCTGTCGGAGACTTGGTGTAGGCTTGATGGGCCGAATGCCCTCCTTTCACTCAAAGGGTGGTGAATCTCTGGAATTCTCTGCCCGTTGAAGTGGTGGAGGTTGCCTCGCTAAATATTTTTAAGACGCGGGTTGATGGGTTTTTGATAAGAGAGGGGATTAAGGGTTACGGGGAGAGGGCGGGAAGGTGGAACTGAGACACGACAGATCAGCCATGATCTTATTGAATGGCGGGGCAGGCTCGAAGGGCTAGATGGCCTACTCCTGCTCCTATTTCTTATGTTCTTATGTTGTGCACTGTTGGGTTTTCTATGGTAATTAGTGCACAATTCTTGCACTACCCACTAGAATTCGATACAAATTCATCTCACTGCAATGTCACGGAACTGACTGAGTGAATTCAAAGTGTTAATCTGTCAGAGTGTGGGCATGACATGTACCAAGAACTTAAAGTAACATTCACCGCAACCCGCAGGGTTCACAGTTTAATTATAAAGTGTAAAAGTGACAGGTGGGGCTTTTAATCTTGCCGGATTCCACTTCCTGCACAGCATGGTCAGTCAGTATAGCTCTGATCTATCCTGGCAGCAGTGCACGGGTCCTCCCCTCTGCTCGTGTCCCCCTTTCTTTTGGAGAGCGAGCGACTCCGGGTAAAGATGGAAAATTTCGTATAGGCTCGGCAAGGGTCCGGCAGCATCCGTGGAGATTCCGGTCCTATGGCCGTTCCCTCGGGACGTCGGAACGGCCGTTGGCCGGGACCCTACGCCGAGACTTTCGTGTGGCAGGTTTTCCAGTCCCGCCGAAAGTCAGTGGCCGTTTGCGCTTATCCGCCGGCCACACCTCCGGGGGACCCAGCCGTGGGAGACAGGTCACAGAGCCTGTGCAGAAGAAGATCGTTCGGCCCATCGAGCCTGCAACAACAACAACCAAATCCAGGCCCTATCCCCAGGCCCCCTGACATAAGGGGTAATTTAGCACGGCCAATCCACCTAACCCGCACATCTTTGGACACTAAGGGGCAATTTAGCACGGCCAATCCACCTAACCCGCACCTCTTTGGACACTAAGGGGCAATTTAGCACGGCCAATCCACCTAACCCGCACATCTTTGGACACTAAGTGACAATTTAGCATGGCCAACCCACCAAATCTGCGCATCTTGAGACCATAAGACATAGGAGCTGAATTAGGCCACTCAGCCCATCGAGTCTGCTCCGCTATTCAATCTTGGCTGATTTTTTTCTCTCATTCCCGTTCTCTTGCCTTTTCCCCATAATCCCTGATTTCCTTATTAATCAGGAACCTATCTATCTCTGCCTTAAAGACACTCAATGACCCGGCCTCCACAGCCTCCTGTGGCAAAGAGTTCCACAGATTCCCCACTCTCTGGCTGAAGAAATTCCTCCTCGTCTCCGTTTTAAAGGATCGTCCCTTTAGCCCGAGGTTGTTCCCTCTGGTTCTAGTTTTTCCTACTAGTGGAAACATCCTCTCTGAATCCACTCTATCCAGGCCTCGCAGTATCCTGTAAGTTTCAATAAGACACCCCCCCCATCCTTCTAAACTCCAATGAGTACAAACTCAGAGTCCTCAACCGTTGTGCATGAGTCGCAAAAACCCAGCTTGCAGGTGCAGCAGGTGGTCAGGAAGGCGAATGGGATGCTGGCCTTCATAGCGAGGGGGATTGAATATAAAAGTAGGGAGGTCTTGCTGCAGCTGTATAGGGCATTGGTGAGGCCGCAGCTGGAGTACTGTGTGCAGTTTTGGGCGCCGCACCTGCGCAAGGATGTTTTGGCCCTGGAGGGAGTGCAGAGGAGGTTTACTCGGCTGATACCGGAGTTGAGGGGATTGAGCTATGAGGAGAGGCTGAATAAACTAGGCTTGTACTCGTTAGAGTTTAGAAGAATGAGGGGAGATCTCATTGAGACGTATAAGATGATGAATGGGATGGATAGGATAGAGGTGGAGAGACTGTTCCCGCTCAAAAAAGACAGTAGGACTAGGGGGCACAGCCTCAAGATAAAGGGGAGGTGGTTTAGAACAGAGTTGAGGAGGAACTTCTTCACTCAAAGGGTGGTGAATCTCTGGAATTCTCTGTCCGTTGAAGTGGTGGAGGCTACCTCGCTAAATATTTTTAAGAAACGGGTTGATGGGTTTTTGATAAGAGAAGGGATTAAGGGTTATGGGGAGAGGGCGGGAAGGTGGAGCTGAGTCACGACAGATCAGCCATGATCTTATTGAATGGCGGGGCAGGCTCGAAGGGCCAGATGGCCTACTCCTGCTCCTATTTCTTATGTTCTTATGTTCTTATGTTCTTATGTTCTTATGTTCCTCATACAACAAGCTGTTTATTCCAGGGATCTTTCTTGTGAACCTTCTCTGGGCCCTTTCTAAGGCCAGGGCATCCTTCCTTGGATAGGGAGCTCAAAACTGCTCAAAATGGAGTCTGACCAGAGCCTGATGACAGCCTCAGAAATCCATTCATGCTCTTGTATTCTTGCCCTCTTGATATGAATGTTAACATTGCATTTGCCTTCCTAACTGTCGACTGAACTTAAGAGAATCTTGAACAATAACTCCCAAGTTCCTTGTGTTTCTGATTTCCTAAGCATCTTCCCATTTGGAAAATAGTCTATGCCTCCATTCCTCCTTCCAAAGTCCTCACACTTTTCCACTTTGGATTTCATCTGCCACTTCTTTGCCCATTCTCCTAACCTGCCCAACTCCTTCTACAGCCCCCCCTTGCTTCCTCAACACTACCTGTCCCTCTGCATAACTTTGTATTATCTGCAAACTTTGCCACAGTGCCTTCAGTTCCTTCCTCCAAATTGTTAATGTATATTGTGAAAAGCTTTGGTCCCATCACTGAGGCACACCACTAGTTACCGGCTGCCAATCTGAGAAAGACCCCTTCATCCCCACTCTCTGCCAGTCAACCAATCCTCTATCCATGCCAGGATCTTACCCTTAACGTCATGGGCTCTTTAGTTAACTGTCGCCTACATGGCACCTTGTCAAAGGCTTTCTGGAGATCTAAATAAATCACATCCACTGGTTCTCCTTTATCGAACTTCCTTGTTACCTCCTCGAACAGATTTGGCAGACATGACCTCTCCTTGACAAAGCTGACTCAGTCCTACTTTATCATGCACTTCCAAGTACTCTGTGATCTCAGAGTATAATAATGGACTCTAAAATCTTGCCAATGACCACAGTCAGGCTAACCAGCCTATAACTTCCTGTCTGCTGCCTCCCCCCTTCTTAAACAGTGGTATCACATTAGCTACTTTCCAGTCCTCTGGGATCCTCCCTGCCTCCAGTGATTGCTGAATGATCACCATCAATGTTTCCACAATTTCCTCAGCTATCTCTTTCAGAGCCCTGGGGTGTAGTCCGTCTGGTCCAGGTGGTTTATCCACCTTCAGACCTTTCAGTTTCCCCAGAACCTTCTCCTTAGTCACTACACTCACCTGTGCCCCCTGATTCTCCTGGAGATCTGGCATCCCACTGTTGTCTTCAACCATGAAGATTGATGCAAAGTAACTATTCAATTTGCGGGGCAGGCTCGTAGGGCGAGATGGCCTACTCCTGCTCCTATTTCTTACATTCTTAATTTCTCTGCCATTGCTTTGTTTCCAATTATTACTTCTCCAGCCTCCTTTTCCAACTCTCTCTTAACTTTTATATGTTGGAAAAAAAAAACCCCTTCCCATCTTCTTTTATATTACTAGCAAGCTTATTCCATCTTCTCCCTCCTTATTGCTTTTTCAGTTGCCCTCTGCTCACTTTTAAAGGCTTTCCAATCCTGTGGCTTCCCACTAATCCTTACCACTTTGCATGCTTTTCCTTTGGCTTTTATGCTTTCCTTGACTTCCCTCCTCGGCCGCGGATGTCTGGTCCTCTCCTCAGCATGTTTCCTCCTCCTTGGGATGAATTCCTGTTGTGCGTCCCGAATAACTCTCAAAAACCCCCTGCCATTGCTGTCTTCCCTGTTCGTCTCCCTTTCCCATCGACTCTGGCCAGCTCCTTCCTTTGTATTTACCTTTATTTAATCGTAATTCCAGCTTCTCCCTCTCAAACTGCAGGGTAAATTCTATCATATTGTGGTCACCAAGGGTTCCTTCACCTTAAATTCCCTAATCTACCCCATTACACATCACCAAATCCAGAATAGCTAGTTCTGTCACAAGCTGCTCCAAAAAAACCCATCTCTTAGACATTCCACAAATTCCTTCTCTTGGGATCCACAACCCATCTGATTTTTCCAGTCCACCGGTATGTGGAAGTCCCCCATGATTATTGTAATGTTGCCTTCTTTATATGCCTTCTCCGTCTCCTGATCTATTTTCTGCCCCATAACTACCAGGGGGCCTGTACACCAGGCTCTTTTTACCTTTGCCACTCCTCAACTCCACCCATAGAGATTCTATGCCTTCTGATCCGATATCACTTCTTCCCATTGATTTAACTTCATTCCTTACTGACAATGCAACCTTGCCTCCATCTGTCCGTCCTTCCCACAGGACACATACCCTTGGATATTTAGATCCCAGCCACGTCTCTGTGATGCCCACAACATTATTCCGGCCAATTTCAATGTGTGCAACTAGCTCACTAACTGTGTTCCGTATACTGCGCGCGTTTAGCTCCAACACCCTCAGTCCTACATTTGTCACCTCTCTTCTTGTACTTGTCACCTTTTGTTTTTTGCTCTTTCTGATTTCTGCCATCTTCTCTGTACTATTATATGGCCTGGAAACTTTACTAACCTCCAGCTCCATTAACCTTCACTTCTACCCTCTCCTTTTACTTTGATTTTCTAATTCCCCCACACAACTGAAACTTCCCCCCAGTTGGTATAGACCGAGGCTGGAATTGAACCCGGGTCCTTGGCGCTGTGAGGCAGCAGTGCTAACCACTGTGCCAGACCCAAAGCAAGGACAAACTGAGTGTCTTTAGTGTTAACTACAAAACAAACAGTATTGGTTAACACGTGAAGACAGAAATGATAGTCGACGTGGAGTAGAATAACACCGCTCTCTGTCTTTGTTCATTTGCGTGCGATAGAATGAAAAGTTCGTGTCGATGAGTTCAGCTCTTAAATTCCTCGGACATAAACTGTGAGGAGGACGGTGCAGAACTTCACACAGACAAAGGCAATCTGGACAGGCGGCAGATGGAGTTCAGTGCAGGAGGCTGTGTGGGGGTGAGGCGTTTTGGGGGAAGAACACAGAGAGACAAAAATAAAATAAGGGGTAAAATTCGTAAGGGGGTGCAGGAGCCGAGGGAGTGGGGTGTATGTGCGCCTCATCACTGAAGGTGGCAGGACAGGCGGAGAGTGCAGTTAATAAAGTGTATAGTATCCTGGGATTTATTATCGGAGCACAGGCTACAAGAGCAAGGAGGTTATGCTGAACTTATACAAGAACGTAAGAACTAGGAGCAGGAGTGGGCCATCTGGCCCCCCGAGCCTACTCCGCCATTCAATAAGATCATGGCTGGTCTCTTTATGGACTCAGCTCCACTTACCCGCCCGCTCACCATAACCCTTGATTCCTTTACTGTTCGAAAAATTATCCATCCTTGCCTTAAAAATATTCAATGAGGGAGCCTCACCGGGTAGGGAATTCCACAGATTCACAACCCTTTGTGAAGAAGTTCCTCCTCAACTCAATCCTAAATCTGCTCCCCCTTATTTTGAGGCCGTGCCCCCCAGTTCTATTTTCACCCACCAGTGGAAACAACTTCCCTGCTTCCATCTTATCTATTCCCTTCATAATTTTATATGTTTCTGTAAGATCTCCCCTCATTCTTCTGAATTCCAATGAGTATAGCCCCAGTCTACTCAGTCTCTCCTCATAAGCCAACCCTCTCAACTCCGGAATCAATCTAGTGAATCTCCTCTGCACCCCCTCCAGTGCCAGTATATCCTTTCTCAAGTAAGGAGACCAAATTTGTACACAGCACTCCAGGTGTGGCCTCGCCAGCACCTTATACAGCTGCAACATAACCTCACTGTTTTTAAACTCTATCCCTCTAGCAATGAAGAACAAAATTCCATTTGTCTTCTTAATTACCTGCTGCGCCTGCAAACCAACTCCTTGAGATTCCTGCACCAGGATACCCAGGTCCCTCTGCACAGCAGCATGCTGCAATTTTGTACTATTTAAATAATAGTCCAATTTGCTGTTATTCCTACCAAAATGGATGACCTCACATTTATCAACATTGTATTCCATCTGCCAGACCCTCGCTCACTCACTTAGACAAGATATTAGTTAAACCTCAGCTGGAATATTGTGCACAGTTCTGGGCACCACACTATCTGATTTGATTTAAGTAGATTTATTATTGTCACCTGTATTAGTATAGTTAAAAGTATTGTTTCTTGCGCGCTATACAGACAAAGCATCCCGTTCATGGAGAAGGAAAGGAGAGAGTGCAGAATGTAGTGTTACAGTCATAGCGAGGGTGTAGAGAAAGATCAACTTAATACGAGGTAGGTCCATTCAAAAGTCTGATGGCAGCAGGGAAGAAGCTGTTCTTGAGTCGGTCGATACGTGACCTCAGAGTTTTGTACCTTTTTCCCCGACGGAAGAAGGTGGGAGAGAGAATGTCCAAGGTGAGCGATGCAAGTATATCGGAGAGAGTGAAGGAGAGGTTTACTAAACTGGTTACAGGGATGAAGAACTTCTGTTACGAGGTTGGGACTATTACGAGACTGGAGAGGTTGGGACTTTTCTCCTTGGAAAGCGGGCTAAGAGGAGATTTGATAGAGATGTTCAAAATCATCAGGAGTCTGGCCAGAGTAAATAGGGAGAAACTGGTCCCCTTCGTAAAAGCAGTGAGAAGGAGAGGGACACAGATTGAAAGCAATTTGCAAAAAGATGTAATGTTATATAAGGAAAGCAGGCAGGAAATGGGAGATGGGGCTGGGATGAGATAAGCAGTTAGGGTGGCACAGTGGTTAGCGCTGCTGCCTCACAGCGCCCGAGACCCAGGTTCAATTCCTGGCTTGGGTCACTGTCTGTGTAGAATCTGCACATTCTCTCCGTGTCTGCGTGGGTTTCCTCCGGGCGCTCTGGTTTCCTCCCACAGTCCAAAGATGTGCGGGTTAGGTGGATTGGCCATGCTAAAATTGACCCTAGTGTCAAAGAGGTTAGCAGGCTCAATGTGTGGGATTACAGGGAGAGGGCTTGGGTGGAATTATGGTCAGTACAGACCTGATGGGCTGAATGGCCTCCTTCTGTACCGGAAGGATTCCATTCTATGATCGTATTGACTGGCAGAGCAGGGCTCGAGGGGTGGAATGGCCTACTCCTACTCCTAGTTCTTAGATTGTTGTAAGGGGTGTCGGGGGGAAGGAAGGGGTAGTTTCATGAATTCCAATCAATGTGGTCACTCGATGTGGACATTTCCCAGAGCAGTGGGAGTGTGAGGGCACTGCAAAATCCAGGCCACGGCAAACTCCTGCCGTGTCCCATAAACCCTTTAACAACAGTGTCAGTTGTTCCCTGAGTTCTTAGAACCCAACAGCTCGAAATAAACCCAATTCTGAGCACAGGGGACGACGGTTCCTGAGAAAGCGCAGCAGAGCGGGGAAGCAAGCCCTGATGGGAAATGTGCTGACAGGCAAGGGACTTAATCCCATTGGCTCTTGACTTGGAAAAAGACGTCAACCACATGTTTGTCGACTAACTGTTAGAAAGAAGAATGGTGGGTAGAGTCTTAACATTGGTTGTAAAATATTTATAGGATCGAGAAAACCCCCACGTCAAAACCACACGGGGGGGGGGTAGCAATGATCTACTGATGGTATCGCTAGACTACCAATCCAGAAACTCGGCTAACGTTCCGGGGAACCGGGTTCGAATCCCGCCACGGCAGATGGCGGAGTTGGAACTCTGTGGAAAAAGAACTATCTTGTCATTCTAAGTGGTCCGAGATCACAGGTACTGTCTAGAAGAAGCCTTGGCGAGATGCCCCAGTGCATCTTGTGCCACACAGTGCGTCGGTGGTGGAGGGAGTGAATGTTTGTGGATGGGCTGCCAAAGGAAGGGGGCATTGGCCTCCTGGTATTATCGCTAGAAACTCAGCTCGTATTCTGGGGACCTGGTTTGAATCCTGCTACGGCAGATGGTTGAATTTGATTTTTTTTTTAAAAATACCTGGAATTAAGAATCTACTGATGACCGTGAAACCATTGTCGATTGTCGGAAAAACCCAACTGCTTCCTTTTAGGGAAGGAAATCTGTTGTCATTACCCGGTCTGGCCTACATGTGGCTCCAGAGCCACAGCAAGGTGGTTAACCCGCGACTGTCCTCTAAAGGCGATTGGGTGATAAATTCTGACCCAGACAGCGACGCCCACGTCCCACGAATGAATTAAAAGAACTTTCAGGTCTGGGATTGTGTCCAAGAATCTGCTGTGCAATCTATTAGTTCGCCAGCCCGTTGTAGGGTGGCACTGCTGCCTCACAGCGCCAGGGAACCGGGTCTGACTTGGGTCTGCGCGGAGTCTGCGCATTCTCCCCGTGTCTGTGCGGGTTTCCTCCGGGTGCTCCGGTTTCCTCCCACAATCCGAAGGACGTGCTGGTTAGGGTGCATTGGGCCGTGCTGAATTCTCCCTCAGTGTATCCCGAACAGGCGCCGGAGTGTGGCGACTGGGGGGGGAGGGGCTTCACAGTAACTTCATTGCAGTGTTAATGTAAGCCTACTTGTGCCACGAATAAATAAAATTTAAACTTAAGGTGTGCCATGACATGTAAAATACTGGGGCCAGTGCCTTGGGACAAGGGGGGGGGATCACAGTTTTAGGACACTAGCTGGGCCACTTAGAACATAGAACATTACAGCACAAACAGGCCCTTCGGCCCTCGAGTTGCGCCGATCACATCAACCCCACCAATCTATAGACCTATCTATAACCCCCAATCCCATTAAACCCCATATACTCATCCAGAAGTCTTTTAAAAGACCCCAGCGAGTTCGCCTCCACCACCGATGACGGCAGCCGATTCCATTCACTCACCACCCTCTGAGTGAAAAACTTACCCCTAACATCACCTCTGTACTTCCCTCCCCGCACCTTAAATCTGTGTCCTCTCGTAGCGACCATTTCAACCCGGGCTTAGGCGTAGCGACCATTTCAACTTAGGGCTGAGATGAGGAGAACTTTCTTGCATTCAACAATCGAGGGATTGAGTTTCGGAGTCGGGAGATAATGCCGCAGCTGTATAAGGCCCTGGTCAGACCCCACTTGCTCAGTTCTGGTCGCCTCATTACAGGAAGGATGTGGAAGCCATAGAAAGGGTGCAGAGGAGATTTACAAGGATGTTGCCTGGATTGGGTGGCATGCCTTGTGAGGATAGGTTAAGGGAGCTCGGCCTTTTCACCCTGGAGAGACGAAGGATGAGGGGTGACCTGATAGAGGTGTATAAGGTGTTGAGAGGTATTGATCGAGTGGATTCTCAGAGGCTTTGTCCTAGGGCTGAAATGGCTGCCTCAAGAGGACACAGGTTTAGGGTGCTGGGGAGTAGGTACAGAGATGTCAGGGGTACGTTTTCACTCGGAGGGTGGTAGGTGCGCAGAATGGGTTGCCGTCAGTGGAGGTGGATTCGATGGGGTCTTTTCAGAGACTTTTAGATAAGTACACAGAACTTAGTAAGATAGAGGGTTCTAGGTAAGCCCCATAGGTAGGGACAACTTGTGGGCCGAAGGGCCTGTATTGTGCTGTAGTTTTTCTATGTTTCTTCACTCAGAGGGTGGCGAAACTGTGGAATTCCCTACCACAGAAGGCTGCGGAGGCCACGTCACTAAATATATTCACAAAGGAAGTAGCTTTCCACACTCTAAAGGGATTAAGGGGTTAATGGGAGAGCGCTGGAATGTGGTGTTGAGATAGAGGAACAGCCATGATCGGAGCTACGCCTGTTCCGAGAGTCACAGGATGGGATTTTCCATGTATACTTGCCTCAAGGCCGGAAAATCCCATCCAACGTCAAGGGATCTCTGCATCGTCCTGTCCCGCCTGCTCCGATTCCCATGGCGGGTGGGATAGAAATCCCACCCATAGAGGCATAGACCACAGAAAGAGGCCCTTCGGCCCATCATGTCTGTGCTGGCCATCAAGCACCTATCTATTCTAATCCCCTGGCCTTAAATGCCAGGGCGTTCCAAATGTTCATCTAAATGCTTCTTAGATGGTGTGAGGCTCCTGCCTCTTCCTCCCTTCTGAGCTGTGAGTTGCAGCTTCCCACCATTCTCAGGGTGAAGAAGATTTTCCTCAAGTCACCTCTAAATCTGTTGCCCTTTAAATTAAATCAACGTGCCCTGGCTAGTGACCCCTCTACTATCTACTACCCCTTCCTATCTGCCCTCTCTCTATCCCTCAGTAGTTTTTACGCCTCAATCAGGTTCTCCCTCTCTGCTCTCAGGAGAACAATCCCCCAGCCTCTCTCCATAGCTGAGACACTCCAGGCCCAGGCAGCATCCTGGGGAACCTCCTCTGTACCTTCCCCAGTGCAATCACATCCTTCCTATGGTGTGGTGACCGGGACTGCACACAGTACTCTAGCTGTGACCTAACCAGTGTTTTATACAGCTCCTTCCCGCTCTTGTATTCTATACCTCGGCTAATAAAGGCAAGCAGCCCATATGTCTTTGTAACCACCTTATCTACCCATCCTTCTGCCTTCAGGGGTCCTCTGTACTTCCTCAAGCTCCATTATGTACTCCCTCGTCCTGCTGGTTGTCCCCAAGTGCATCACCTCACGCCTTTCAGGGTTAAATCCCAGTTTGCAGAAGGAGGCCATTCAGCCCATCTTATCCAGGCCCTTTCCCCAGGCCCTGTCCCCGTGATACCACACATTTATCGTGGTTCATCCAGCTAACCTACACATCCTTGGAGGAAATCGGAGCACCCGGAGGAAACCCAAGCGGACACGGGGAGAACTCTGCACCGACAGTGACCTGAGGCTGGGATCGAACCTGGTCCCTGGCGCTGTGAGGTAGCGGCGCTAACCACTGTGCCCACCGTGCTGCCTATTTGACCAGCTCATCTCTACCGTCTAAAGGCTTTCCCCCCCCCACCCTTGCTATTTACCACAATAATTGTGCTGTCACCTGCGAACTTGCCGAGTATACATAAGAACATAAGAACATAAGAAAATAAGAAATAGGAGCAGGAGTAGGCCATCTGGCCCTTCGAGCCTGCCCCGCCATTCAATAAGATCATGGCTGATCTGTCGTGACTCAGCTCCACCTTCCCGCCCTCTCCCCATAACCCTTAATCCCCTCTCTTATCAAAAACCCATCAACCCGTTTCTTAAAAATATTTAGCGAGGCAGCCTCCACCACTTCAACGGGCAGAGAATTCCAGAGATTCACCACCCTTTGAGTGAAGAAGTTCCTCCTCAACTCTGTTCTAAACCGCCCCCCCTTTATCTTGAGGCTGTGCCCCCTAGTCCTACTGTCTTTTTTGAGCGGGAAGAGTCTCTCCACCTCTATCCTATCCATCCCATTCATCATCTTATACGTCTCAATGAGATCTCCCCTCATTCTTCTAAACTCTAACGAGTAAACTCTAACCTTCCCCGCAACCTCAGTTTGATTCATGTACACCAGCAAAGGACCCGGCATTGATCCCTGCGGAACGCCACAGGACACAGGCTCCCAGTCGCAAAAAAACAACCTTCAACCCTTAACATGCCCACGCATGAATAAAAGCAAAACTTGTGTCTGAGCCTCAAGGCTCTAAGTTCCCATTTCCGAGCTGGTGTTGCAAAACTGAAGGCTACTGCACCATTGTCAACAAAACTATAACGTCAACAAAATGAAGGAGATTGTCATCAACTTCAGGAAGTGTAAAGGAGAACATGTCCCTGAGTGCATCAAAGGAGAAAAGGTCGAGAGCTTTTTAGGTGTCCAGACCTGTCCTGAACTCTCCATGCTAACACTACAGTTAAGAAAGCCCCACCAACGCCTCTACTTTCTCAGGAGACTAAGGAAATTTGGCATGTCGGCTACGACTCTTTATAGACGCACTGTAGAAAGCATTCTTCCTGATTGTATCACAGCTTCCTATTCTGCCCCAAGACCACAAAGGAACTACAAAAGGTCACGAATGTAGCCCAATCCATCACGCAAACCAGCCTCCCATGCATTGACTCTGTCTACACTTCCCGCTGTCTCGGCAAAGCAGCCGGCATCATCAAGGACCCCCCCACGCACCCCGGACATTCTCTCTTCCACCTTCTCCCTTCGGGAAAAAGGTACAAAAAGTCTGAGGTCACATCCCAACTGACTCAAGAACAGCTTCTTCCTGCTGCTGTCAGACTTTTGAATGGCCCAATCTTGCATTAAGTTGATCTTTCTCTACACCCTCGCTGTGACTGTAACACTACATTCTGCACCCTCTCCTTTCCTTCCCTATGAACGGTATGCTTTGTCTGTATAGTGCGCAAGAAACAATGCTTTTCACTGTGTGTTAATACATGTGACAATAATAAATCAAATTGAATCAAATCCGTGCTGCGCTGTTGAAGGTGCTGTCTTTCAGAGGAGATATTAATGGACAACCATCTGAACAGAAAGATCCCATTGCACCATTTTGCAGAGAGCGGGGTTGGGAGGGGTGATGAGATGGTCCCAGTGTTCTGGCCAATATTCATCCCTCAGTCAGCATCTTCTGCCCGTTACCAAGTTACTGTTTGTGGGCGATTATAGAATCCCTGCAGTGCAGAAGGAGGCCATTCAGCCCATCAGGTCTGCACCGACAACAATCCCACCCATCCCCGTGGGTTGCTGTGCACCGATTGGCTGTCGCTCCTTCCCCTACTTCAGAAAGTACTTTATTCCAGTGGTTAGCACTACCGTCTCACAGCGCCAGGGACCCAATTCCCGGCTCGGGTCACTGTCTGTGTGGAGTTTGCACATTCTCCCTGTGTCTGCGTGGGTTTTCCTCCAGGTGCTCCGGTTTCCTCCCACAGTCTGTAAGATGTGCTAATTAAGTGCATTGGCCGTGCTAAATTCCCCCTCCCGGTGTACCCGAACAGGTGCTGGAGTGTGGCGACTAGGGGATTTTCACAGTAACTTCATTGCAGTGTTGGGGAGACAAAGGTTGAGGGGGAGACCTGATAGATAGAAGTCTCCAAGATAAGGAGGAACATGGACAGAATGGATAGTCAGAAGGGTTTTCCCAGGGGGCACAGGTTTAAAGGAGCGAGGGACAAGGTTAAAGGAGTGAGCTGGCAGTCTGACGCGAGGCAAGCCTGTCCCAGCCCGACCTCTCGGTGCTCCTCTGATGCTCTTGGCTGAGTGTCTTGGGGGCCCGAAGCGTTTACTTTGAAAAAGTTAGAGTGTTCAAAGCAGGCCGATTGTTTGAATACCGGGTTTGAAGGGGGGAGAGGTACAACACGGATATTAGAGGGAGGTTTTTCACACAGAGGGTAGTGGGGGTATGGAATGCTCTGCCAAGCAAGGTGGTGGAGGCAGGCACGCTGGAGTTGTTTAAGGGTAACTTAGACAGGCACATGAGTGAGTTTGGAGATGGGAGGAAACAGGAGATTATTTTAAATAAAGTTCATTAGCATTGGGACGTCCCTGGTAATGTAAAAGGATGTGGTATGGTAATAATGTTTTTCTCTTTTCATTCACAGGTTTTAAGTCGGTCAGCCTTGTTGTCCAACGAGGGGCATACACGCGATGGGTCGTACTGGGGCTGCTCTTGGTTGTTCGAGATTGGCCTAGTGCTTCATGTCGTTAGTGTGTGCCTAAACTGGACCAGATACTGGGCAAGACGACAGCTCAGTGACTATCGCTGATTGCTGTGCAGACACATGGATTTGGGCCGGTGTCTGTGGGAGTTTGCGCATTCTCCCCGTGCCTGCGTGGGTTTTCTCCGGGTGCTCCGGTTTCCTCCCACACACCCAAAGATGTGCTGTTAGGCTGATTGGAAGTAATAAGTTGTCCCGAAGTTAGTTTCCCTCAATGTGGATTACCATAAAAACAATAGATAGGGGTCATGGGTGGAGAGGGGGGACTGGTAATGTTAAAACGGCGGCGCGGTCTCGATGGGCCGAAGGGCCTGTTTCCCGGGCTGTTTTTGTCCTTTGTTCTCTGAGATGTACGAGGCACATTTTTTATCGAGAGTGGTGGGTGCCTGGAACTCGCTGCCGGGAGAGATAGTGGAAGCGGATACGGTAGTGACTTTTAAGGGGCGTCTTGGAGGGCCGAAGGGCCTGTTCCTTTGCTGTAATTTTCTTTGTTCTTTGTTTTTAATGTAAACCTACTTGTGACACGAATAAATGAATAAAATAAGCTTTAAACTAAATGCTTTTTAGCATGTTCGATCATGAGCATGCAACGTAAATTTCCTTTTATTGTGACTCTATTATATTCTCCTATCCCCTAACATAGGATTAGAGAATCCCTGCAGTGCAGAAGGAGGCCATTCAGCCCATCGAGTCTGCACCGACCACAATCCCACCTTTCCCCATAATCCCACACATTTACACTGCTAATCCCTTGACACTAAGAGAGAATTTATCTCGGCCAATCCACCTAACCTACACATCTTTGGACTGTGGGAGGAAACTGGAGCGCCCAGAGGAAACCCACGCAGACATGGGGAGAATGTGCAAACTCCACACGGACGGTGACCCGAGGCTGGAATTGAACCCGGGTCCCTGGCGCTGTGAGGCAGCAGTGCTAACCACTGTGCCACCTTGTCACCCTCACCCATCAGTTCTAATGCAATAATCTATCAGCAGGGACACTAACCGGTGTGTAATTATTCCATGTCTGCAGATAAGGTGAAAACTGCGGGGCCCACTTCACTGACAGGTGCAGTACTTGTCCGAGGTAGCAGTCTGTACCTGAAGGATGGTGTGGGGGGGGGTGTCCCAGAGCCCCGAGCTCGAAAGATACCAGGAGCCCTACTGTGGGTTTGAGCCGTTCGAACACTGAGGGGGGCCACAGCGATTGGCCTCACCCAGCAGTTGACAAGGTTACAATCTGGGGGAGGGGGCTGAGTGTAGGGTGTCGAAATTTGCTGATGACACAAAGATAAGCGGAAAAGCAAATTGTGCGGAGGGTGTGGAAAGTCTGCAGAGGGATCTGGATAGGCTGAGCGAGTGGGCGAGGACCTGGCAGATGGAGTACAATGTTAGCAAATGTGAGGTTATCCACTTTGGTAGAAATAATATTAGGGGGGAATATTATTTAAAGGGTGAAAAGCTGCAGCAGGCGACGGTGCAGAGGGACCTCGGGGTCCTTGTGCATGAATCGCAAAAACCCAGCCTGCAGGTGCAGCAGGTGATCAGGAAGGCAAATGGGATGCTGGCCTTTATCGCGAGGGGGATAGAATGTAAAAGTAGGGAGGTCTTGCTGCAACTGTACAGGGCACTGGTGAGGCCGCAGCTGGAGTACTGTGTGCTGTTTTGGTCCCCTTATTTGCGAAAGGATATATTGGCCTTGGAGGGAGTACAGAGAAGGTTCACCAGGCTGATACCGGAGACGAGGGGGTTAGCTTATGAAGAGAGATTAAACAGATTGGGTCTGTACTCACTGGAGTTTAGAAGGCTGAGCGGGGGATCTTATAGAGACTTACAAGGTAATGAAAGGGATGGATAAGGGAAGAGATAGAGAGATTCTTCCTACTTAGAAAGGATAGCAGAACTAGAGGGCACAGCCTCAAAATAAGGAGGGGGGGCAGTGTAGAACAGAGTTGAGGAGGAACTTCTTCACTCAAAGGGTGGTGAATCTCTAGAATTCTCTGCCCATTGAAGAGAATCCTGGAGAGAGTGCAGAGGAGATTTACCAGGATGTTGCCTGGTATGGAAGGGCTGTCTTACGAGGAAAGATTGAACGCACTTGGGCTGTTTTCCCTTGAGAGACGTCGGCTGAGGGGGGATCTAATAGAGGTTTATAAGATTATGAAGGGGACAGATAGAGTAGATGGTGATAAGCTTTTTCCGCTACTAGAAATGGATAGAACGAGGGGTCACGGGCTTAGGGTGAGGGGGGCTAGATATAAGACTAATATTAGAGGGCAGTTTTTCACACAAAGGGTAGTGGGGATGTGGAATGCACTGCCGAGTAAGGTGGTGGAAGCAGGCACGCTAGGGTTGTTCAAGAGTCACTTGGACAGCCACATGAGCGGTCTACATATAGGGGGATATAGCAGGCCTTACTAAGCATTGTAGGCTTGGGGTCAGTTTTAGCCTCAGGGATATAGAGTCTTTTAATAATGAAATTTTTATCCACAGGCATTTAAGTCCAGCAAGGGGCATGCATGCGGCAGGTTGTGGTGGGCTGCTCTTGGATATTGCTTCGGGAGTTGCCTACTGCTTCATGTCGTTGGTGTGCGTAAACTGGACCATCTCGAGGGCATCATGACAGCTCAGAGACTATCTCTGTTGCTGTGCAGACACATGGATTTGGGCCTGTGTCCGTGGGAGTTTGCGCGTTCTCCCTGTGGTTGCGTGGGTTTCCTCCGGGTGCTCCGGTTTCCTCCCACATCCCAAAAATGTGCTTTTAGGCTGATTGATTGGGTAACAAATTGTCCCTATATTGGACCTCCCTGATCCTCATACATTAGGCATAGACTAAAATTATGAATAGGTCACTGACCATGGGACGGCGGCGCGGGCTCGTTGGGCCGAAGGGCCTGTTTCCCGTGCTGTGTTGTTCTTTGTTCTTTATTGAAGTGGTGGAGGCTGCCTCGCTGAATATATTTAAGTCACGGGTAGATAGGTTTCTGATAGACAAGGGAATTAAGGGTTATGGGGAGAGGGCGGGAAAGTGGAACTGATCCACTTCAGATCAGCCATGATCTTATTGAATGGTGGGGCAGGCTCGAAGGGCTAGATGGCCTACTCCTGCTCCTATTTCTTACTTTCTTATGAGGTCAGCACGGAATAGGAATTTGGTGCTAGGGCGAACCGCCATCAGCAGAAGGGCTGGCGATTCCGACTGATGGGAGGAATTGGGCATGCGCGGGCGGGCAGCACACTGTGAGGTGAGTGTGCTTTGCTCTTCCCAATCATATCGGCTTACCCCAATGTGTAACAGGGCTGTTCCCTCTCTCCTACCCCCCTCCCCCCACCCCCCTCACATCTTCATCTGTCTCAGTTTACCCTCTGATTTCAGCTTCTCTGCCGTTTGGCCATTCACACCCTCTATTCTCTCTATGGGCTGCCATTAGCAGCCTTTCTCCTGGTTACAGTGGCTCATCTTTCATTCCGTTCCCCCTGCAATATAAATATCTCCCACTTTCTCTGCCTTTTAGCTCTGGCAAAGGGTCATCTGGACTCGAAACATACAGATCCAGCAAGAGATTTTCCAGCATTTTTGCTTTCAGATTCCAGCATCCGCAGTAATTTGCTTTTATCCGAGATTCCTCGGGTCATTCCCTCTCTGCCACTGATATATAGAACCCTACAGTGCAGAAAGAGACCCTTCGGCCCATCGAGTCTGCACCCAACACACCCAGGCCCTACCCCCCATATCCCTACATATTATACCCACTAATCCCTCTAACCTACGCATCCCTGGGCGCTAAGGGGCAATTTCTTAGCACGGCCAATCAACCTAACCCGCACATCTTTGGATTGGGGGAGGAAACCCACGCAGACACGAGGAGAATGTGCAAACTCCACACACAGACAGTGACCCCGAGCCGGGAATCGAACCCAGGACCCTGGAGCTGTGAAGCAGCAGTGCTAACCCGCTGTGCTACCGTGCCGCCCACGTCCTCCGAGGCCGGGGACCCTTCCCCAGGTTAGCTTTGTTTACAAACTTGCCTTCGCTCCAAAGAGTGCAAAAGGGGTCCAGCCATTCTCGCCCCAAACCTGACAAATGGGGCCCCGGGTCTATCCCCGCCCCCTCCCACCACCTCTCCGCAGCCCCCACCCACTACAGGGTGGGCATGACGGGAAAGAATTCCCCCTCAGAATCCGGACTGCCAGCAGCCCACATCTCTGTGTATGGGCGAGGCTCCTTGGCCAGGGTGACCTCAATCGGGGAGCTCGTACTCGAAGAGACCCGCTTCATGGGTCTGGTCGACGTCAACACTGGATCACTCCTCGGGGCCTTTAGGCCCCCCCTCCAGTCTGCCCGCTGGGAGGCGCCACCCTTGCCGGGGAAAACCTTGACCGAGGAGCAGAAGGCTAACCGGAGACTCGACCAGAAAAGTTTCAAATAAAAAGCGGGCGCTGGCACGAAGGAGTTGGAGTCAGCCGACTGCCGGGAATCCGACTGGGGAAAGGGAAGAGCAAAGGCGCGGCAGACAGAAACGAAAGTGGGCAATTATTACTTTGTCGGGAGGGATCAGGACAGCGATTCGAAGAAAAGGAAATGATTGGCTGGCATTCTGAGAGGCAGACAAGTGTCTGCCTCTCTCTTTCACGGAAAAGGGAATGGGGAAACGAGAGTCCCCAGCACGGCACTGACAAGTCAGCACAGAAAAAAGAAGTTGTGGTTTCTCAAGGCCGGCCAGTTTAGATGTGTGTTTGTCTTCTATGTAACCGGTGAAGCAATCAGCTGGACAGAGATGGAGCAATGCACAAAACAACTCTACAGCACGCTGCACAAGGTGGTAAAGAAATAGAGAAGCTAGACAGCAGGAGGAGGCCATTCAGCCCTTGGACTCTGCCTCTCCATTCATTTTGACCATGGCTGATCATCAAATTCAATATCCCGATCCCCATGCCCCCCCCCCCCCTCTATATCCCTCGGTCCCTTTAACCCCAAGAGCTATTTCTAATTTCTTCTCGAAATCACACAACGTTTTGGCCTCAACCACATTCTGTGGGAGCGAATTTCTCACATTCACCACCCTCTGGGTGAAGAAATTTCCCCTCACCTCAGTCCTAAAAGGTTTACCCCCTTACCCTCAAACTATGGCCCCTAGTTTTGACTCCCCCCCCCCCCCACTGTGCAAACAGGCCCTTCGGCCCAACTTGTCCATGCTGCCCTTTCTTTTTTTAAACCCCTAAGCTAATCTCAGTTGCCCGCATTTGGCCCATATCCCTCTGTACCCATCTTACCCATGTAACTGTCTAAATGCTTTTTGAAAGACAAAATTGTATCCGGCTTTACTACTGCCTCTGGCAGCTTGTTCCAGACACTCACCACCCTCTGTGTGAAAAAATTGACCCTCTGGACCTGTTTATATCTCTCCCCTCTCACCTTAAACCTATGCCCTCTAGTTTTAGACTCCCTTACCTTTGGGAAAAGATATTGACTATCTAGCTGATCTGTGCCCCTCATTATTTTATAGACCTCTATAAAGTCACCCTCAGCTTCCTATGTCCCAGAGAAAAAAGTTCCAGTCTATCCAGCCTCTCCTTATAACTCAAACCATCAAGTCCCGGTAGCATCCTAGTAAATCTTTTCTGCACTCTTTCTAGTTTAATAATATCCTTTCTATAATAGGGTGACCAGAACTGTACACAGTATTCCAAGTGTGGCCTTACCAATGTCTTGTACAACTTAACAAGACGTCCCAACTCCTGTATTTAACGTTCTGACCGATGAAACCAAGCATGCCGAATACCTTCTTCACCATTCTGTCCACCTGTGACTCCATTTTCAAGGAGCTATGAACAAATACCCCTAGATCTCTTTATTCTCCAACTCTCCCCAACGCCCTACCATTAACTGAGTAAGTCCTGCCCTGGTTCAATCTACCAAAATACATCATCTCACATTTGTCTAAATTAAACTCCATCTGCCATTCATTGGCCCAATTGATCAAGATCCCATTGCAATTGAAGATAACTTTCTTCACTGTCCACTATGCCACCAATCTTGGTGTCATCTGCAAACTTACTAACCATGCCTCCTATATTCTCATCCAAATCATTGATATAATTGACAAATAACAGTGGGCCCAGCACTGATCCCTGAGGCACACCACTGGTCACAGGCCTACAATTTGGAAAACAATTCTCTACAATCATGCTCTGGCTTACCATCTGGTATATCATTGGGTTCATGCTTTCTGAACCTACCCTGTCTAACCCTGTTAGAATTTTATAAGTTTCTATGAGATCCTCTCTCACTCTTCTAAGCTCCAGTGAATATAATCCTAACCGACTTAGTCTCTCCTCATATGACAGACCTGCCATCCCAGGAATCAGCCTGGAAAACCTTCGCAGTGGTCCCTCTATAGCACAGACATCCTTCCTCAGATAAGGAGAGCAAAACTGCCCACAATACTGAATCTACCCTGCGTAATCCTGTTAGAATTTTATAAGTTTCTACGAGATCCCCTCTCACTCTTCTAAACGCCAGTGAATATAATCCTAACTGACTTAATCTCTCCTCATATGACAGACCTGCCATCCCGGGCATCGGACTGGTAAACCTTTGTTATACTCTCTCTACAGCAAGGATATCCTTCCTCAAATCCAACAGCTTCTACATGCCGAGGAACCATTTTTGAATCTTCTGGTTTGTGTCAACTCAAGGAGACCAAAACTGCACACAATATTCCCAGAGTGGCTTCACAAATGCCTTAAACAATTGCTGCAAAGCATCCCTATACTCAAATCCTCTCGCTATGAAGGCCAACATACCATCTGCCTTCTTTACTGCCTGCTGTACCCGCGACTGATGCACGAGGACCCCAACCCCTCTCAATTTATACCCACTCAAATAATACTCAGTCTTCCTATTATTGCTACCTCACATTACACTGCCACGTAGACAGGAGGCATGCTGGCCTTTGTCGCTCGGGCCATTGAGTACAAGATATCATGTTGCAGCTTTGTCAGGAAATGGCTGAAGATTCCAAACTCGGACATTGCTCTGGCGATAATACTGAAGGCTTGCGCTCCAGAACTTGCCGCATCCCTAGCCAAGCTCCTCCAGTGCAGCGGGGACACTGGCATCTACCCCGGCAATGTGGAAAATTGCTCAGGTGTGTCCTGTACCCAAAAAGCAGGACAAATCCAACCCAGCCAATTGCTGCCCAATCATTTGCCGTCGTTACGGAAGTGACGGAAGGGGTCATCGACAGGGCTACCAAGCAACAGAGTAGTGCTTGGCATTGCTGTGCTCAGAGGCGCCCAGTTTGGGTGTCTCATGAAGCTTTTATAGAATCCCGGCAGTGCACAAGGAGGCCATTCGGCCCATCATGTCTGCACCAACAATCCCACCCAGGCCCTATTCCTGTAACTCCACATATTCACCCTGCTAATCCCCCTGACGCTAGGGTCAATTTAGCACAGCCAATCCACCTAACTCGCACATCTTTGGAACAACGATGGTTCCAAAGGGTTCCTTAACCGCCCAACAACAATCGAAAATTGGCAAAAAAATACCAGCCTCCACCTTGCCCGTAGCACCCAAATTAGGATTATATTCTCTGGATTTTAGAAGAGTGAGAGGGGACCTCATAGAAACATCAAAATTATGGACGGCACGGTAGCACAGTGGTTAGCGCTGCTGCTTCACAGCTCCAGGGACCTGGGTTCGATTCCCTGCTCGGGTCACTGTCTGTGTGGAGTCTGCACATTCTCCCCGTATCTGCGTGGGTTTCCTCCAGGTGCTCCGGTTTCCTCCCACATTCCAAAGACGTGCGGGTTAGGTTGATTGGCCATGCTAAAAATTGCATGTCCTGAGATGCACAGGTTAGAGGGATTAGTGAGTAAGGGATATGGGGGTAGGGCCTGGGTGAGATTGTGGCTGGTGCAGACTCGATGGGCCAAATGGCCTCTTTCTGCACTGTAGGATTTCTATCCTATGAAAAATTCTAACAGGGGTTAGTGAGGGTTGATTCAGAAAGAATGTTCCCCATGGTGGGAGAGTCCAGAACTAGAGATCATAGTTTGAGGATGAGGGGTAAATCTTCCTTCACCCAGAGAATCATAGAATTATAGCATCCTACAATGCGGAACAAGGCCATTCGGCCCATCGAGACTGTACCAACCACAATCCCACCCAGGCCCTATCCACACACCCCTATGCATTTACCCTAGTTAGTCCCCCTGACACTAAGGGGCAATTTAGATCATCATAGATCATAGAACACTACAGTGCAGAAAGAGGCCCTTCGGCCCATCGAGTCTGCACCGACCACAATCCCATCCAGGCCCTACCCCCTTATCCCTACACATTAGACCCAATAATCCCTGTAACCTACGCATCCCTGGACACTAAGGGGCAATTTCTCAGCATAGCCAATCAACCTAACCCGCACATCTTTGGACTGTGGGAGGAGACCGGAGCACCCGGAGGAAACCCACGCAGACACGAGGAGAATGTGCAAACTCCACACAGGCAGTGACCCGAGCTGGGAATCGAACCCAGGACCCTGGAGCTGTGAAGCAGCAGTGCTGACCACTGTGCTACCGTGCCACCCAAAACACAGCCAATCCACCTAACCCGCACATCTTTGGACTGTGGGAGGAACCCGGAGGAAACCCACGCTGACACGAGGAGAATGTGCAAACGGCGCACAGACAGTGACCCGAGCCGGGAATCGAACCCGGGTCCCTGACACTGGGAGGCAGCAGCGCTGTGCCACCCCTGAAGCCAGCTCACCACCGCCTTCTCGAGGACAATTAGAGGTGGGCATCAAATGCTGGCCGATCCAAGGGGCGAGAGTGGGGAAAAGACTGAAAGGTGCTATAGGAACGCAGGCTGTTGTTGGTTGTGGGCACAGGCACCAGAGGGTGAACACCGGCACGTGCTGCTGGGGGCTGAAGGGCTAGCTTCTGCATTATTACCTTCCCCGTTTCAATTTCCCATTTCGCGGCGGGTCGGTCCTCTCGAGAGGCAGATATCGGAAAACCACGAGAGGACACAGGAAGGTAGAATCGTTATCAGCAGGATGGACAGCTCATGGGGTTAGAAACCACAAGCTCTGAAACGTAAATTCATCACGATCTGACTGTCAATCCCATTCGACAGCCGAGGAGACGGGAGAACGTCTCCGTTCTGTTTTGTCGCCAAGAGAAACGGCCCAGAAAGAGAGAAGGAAAATGCCAACACCTCCTGAAACATCTTAGGGTAAAAATTCCCGATCCTTTCCAGTCCATTTTTAGGGAGCTGCTGCTGTAAAACAGCTGAATTTATAGACTTACCTTCTTCTGTTTTCTTTCATGGCATTGGGTGTCACCACACTGGCCAGAATGTATTGCCCATCCTTTGAACTGAGTGTCTCGCTCCACTTCAAAGGGTCAACCACACTGCTGTGGCTCACATGTAGGCCAGACCGGGTAAAGATGGCCGATTTCCTTCCCAGAAGAGTGGCACAAATGGCACAGTGGGTTCTCATGGCTGCCTCATGGCGCCAGGGACCCGGGTTCAATTCCCAGCTTGGGTCACAGCCTGCGCGGAGCTTGCATGTTCTCCCCGTGTCTGCGTAGGTTTCCTCCGGTCTCCTCCCACTGTCTACAGTGGTTTGGCCATGCCAAATTGCCCTTGAATGTCCAAAGATGTGTAGGTTAAGTGGGTTGACTAAGTTAAATTGCCCCTTCATGTCCAAAGATGGATAGGTTAGGTGGTTTGGCCATGCTAAATTGCCCCTTAGTGTCCAAAGGTGTGTAGATTAGGTGGATTGGCCATGCTAAATTGCCCCTCAGTATCCAAAGATGTGTAAATTAGGTGGATTGGCCATGCTAAATTGCCCCTTAGTGTCCAAAGATGTGTAGATTAGTTGGATTGGCCATGCTAAATTGCCCCTTAGTGTCCAAAGATGTGCAGGTTAGGTGGATTGGCCATGCTAAATTGCCCCTCAGTATCCAAAGCTGCGCAGGTTAGGTGGATTGGCCGTGCTAAATTGCCCCTTAGTGCCCAAAGATGTGTAGGTTAGGCGGATTGGCCGTGCTAAATTGCCCCTTAGTGCCCAAAGATGTGTAGGTTAGGTGGATTGACCATGCTAAATTGCCCCTTAGTGTCCAAAGATGTGCAGGTTAGGTGGATTGGCCATGCTAACTTGCCCCTTAGTGTCCAAAGATGTGTAGATTAGGTGGATTGACCATGCTAAATTGCCCCTTAGTGTCCAAAGATGCGCAGGTTAGGTGGATTGGCGGTGCTAAATTGCCCCTTAGTGCCCAAAGATGTGTAGGTTAGGTGGATTGGCCGTGCTAAATTGCCCCTTAGTGCCCAAAGATGTGTAGGTTAGGTGTATTGACCATGCTAAATTGCCCCTTAGTGTCCAAAGATGTGCAGGTTAGGTGGATTGGCCATGCTAAATTGCCCTTGGTGCCCAAAGATGTGTAGGTTAGGTGGATTGGCCATGCTAAATTGCCCCTTAGTGTCCAAAGGTGTACATGTTAGGCAGATTGGCCATGTTAAACTGCCCCTTTAGTATCCAAAGATGTGAAAATTAGGTGGGTTAGAGGAGTAAATACATGGGATTATGGGAATAGGGCTGGAATAAAATGCTCTGTTAAAGAGTCGGTACAGATTCGATGGGCTGAATGGTCTCCTTCTGCAATGTAGGAATGCTGCGATGATCCTACTTGGGAATGCCAACATTTGCGACCTGCCCTATTAGTTGCATACCACCTTGACTTGGGAACACTTCCATCACTGTCGCTGGGTCAGAGTCCTGAATTCTGCTGGTTGGCAGCACATTTGGGCCATGGCGATTCCAAAGGTTGCCCCCATATCCAACGTCCAACAGCAATCAAAGATTGGCAGTAAATACCAACTGCCAACATTGCCAGCAGCACCCAAATTAGGATTATATTCTATTGGAGTTACAAGAGCGAGTGGGGACTTTATAGAAACTTATAAAATTCTAACAGGGTTAGAGAGGGTGGATTCAGAAAAAATATTCCCCATGGTGAGGGAATCCAGAACCAGAGGGTCATAGTTTGAGGAGAAGATGTAAACCTTTCTTCACCCAGAGAATTGTAGAACCCTACAGTGCAGGAGGAGGCCATTTGGCCCTTCGAGACTGCACCGACCACAATCCCACCCAGGCCCTATCCCCACAACCCCATGCATTTACCCCATTTAGTTCCCCTGGACACTAAGGGGAAAATTAGCACGGCCAATCCACCTAACGTGCACACCTTTGGGAGTGTGGGAGGAAACCGGAGCACTCAGAGGAAACCCACGCAGACATGGGGAGAATGTGCTGACTCCACATAGCCAAGTCGGGAATCGATCCCTGGAGCTGTGAGGCAGCAGTGCTAACCACTGTGCCATTCCCAGCGGGGGGTGAATGTGTGGAATTCTCTACCACAGAAAGCAGTTGAGACCAAAATGTTGTGTAATTTCAAGAAGAAATTAGATCTAGCTCTTGGGGCTAAAGGGATCAAGAGATAGAACATAGAACATTACAGCGCAGAACAGGCCCTTCGGCCCACGATGTTGCGCCGACCAGTTAAAAAACAATGACCCACTAACCTAAACCAATCCCTTTTCATCCATAAACCTATCCACGGATCTCTTAAACGCCCCCAAACTAGGCGCATTTACAACTGCAGCAGGCAGGGCATTCCAGTCCCTCACCACCCTCTGGGTAAAGAACCTACCCCTGACATCCGTGCTATAACTACCCCCCCCTTAATTTAAAGCCATGCCCCCTCGTGCTAGCTTTCTCCATCCGAGGAAAAAGGCTATCACTGTCCACCCTATCTAAATCTCTTATCATCTTATATGTTTCAATAGGATCCCCTCTTAGCCGCCTTCTTTCTAACGAAAACAACCCCAAATCCTTCAGTCTCTCCTCATAGGATCTCCCCTCCATATCAGGCAACATCCTGGTAAACCTCCTCTGCACTCTCTCCAAAGCCTCCACATCCTTCTTGTAATGTGGGGACCCGAACTGCACACAGTACTCCAAGTGCGGCCGCACCAGAGTTGTGTACAGTTGCAACATGACGTTGCGACTCCTAAATTCAATCCCCCTACCAATAAACGCCAAGACACCGTATGCCTTCCTAACAACCTTACCTACTTGATTCCCATGGGGGAAAGGGGGAAGAAATCAGGATATTGAATTTGATAATCAGTCATGATCAATATGAGTGGTGGAGCAGGTTCTTAGGGCCAAATGGCTGCTTCTAGTTTCTACAATTCTATCCCTAGGAACAATTTGGAAAGAAGGGAGAAAAACAATGGATTAAAAGTTGTGATCAGACAAGAATGAAGTGACTATTAGCAGCCTTTGTCCTCCGCTAATCTTTCTGTGACGTTCTCCACCCCATTTCCCGGTCCTCGATGCTTGGGTTGCTAGGAACCTTACAGAGTCGGGACTGAGAGTTATCACTGATTTGAACTGAATATTTGCATTAGTCTGACAAAGGCGAGGGAGCTACAGTAAACCATTCCCCACTGCCTCACAAAATGGCCCTAACACAGCTTTAGTATCTCCCTCCACTTTACTTTCCTCTCCACCCTTGACTTGCCCCACGGGGTGACTAACCACGGGCTGTGCCACAGCAAGCCAGCCCAGCGGGTCGCTCACCTTTAGTCTTGAGGACACCTGGTGCTCCTTACAAGGAAGAAACGAAAGAGTTACACACTTCACCAGTTCCCTCAGAAATGTCTTGAAGCCACTTTGCACACGATGGTTTACTTTGCGTGGTGGGGATCATGGGAATTAGGAACGGGAGTAGATTTTTCAGCTCTTGGAGCCCGCTCCGCCATTCTATCTGATCATGGCTGATCTCCATCTCATCTTAACTCCACTTCCCTGCCTTTTCCCCATCACCCTTTATCCCTCTTTTGATCAAATATTTATCTATCTCTTTCTTGAATCCATTCATTCTGCGTCCACTGCACTCTGGGCGAGTTCCATAGATTCACAACCCTCCGTGAGAAGTAGCTTCTCTTTATCTGTGCCTTGAACCCTGTTTTACTCTACGTCTGTGACCTCTTGTTCTAGAAGGGGGAACATTTGTACTGAGTATTTGATATACCTCAGTCAAATCCTCCCTCATTCTTCTATACTCCAGTGAGGACAAACCCAGGTTACTCAACCGCTCCTCATACGACAGTCCATGGAATCAATCGCGTGAACCTCTTCAGAGCTTCCTCCAGGGCTACGACGTGGGTGGGACATATTAGTCACAGCAAGATCACACCATGATGTGCAAGTGTTGCATTCTATCTCTGTGACCACACTCCAGATGCCATGCCACAGCGTGCCTCCAGTTCCACCTCCCCAGGCATCATTGCTCTGCCATCTCAGGGTTCCAGCTACCCACTCCCTAAGCACTGGAAGTCTCCCTGAACTACCCCGTTCCTGAAGGTTCACCCTGTTGATCCCATGGACTCCTCAGGATAACCCTCCGAGGAGAAATTGATGAGACCGCGCCTGCACGGTTTAGACGAGTGAGAGGGGATCAAATTAAAGTCCGTGAAATTAGAATCATGGCATCACTGCGGGGCAGAAAGAGGCCATTTGGCCCATCAAGCCTGCCCCGACAGCAATCCTAGCCATAACCCCACGTATTTACCCTGCTAATCCCCCGACACTCATAGAATCCTACAGTGCAGAAGGAGACTTCATCGAGCCTACACTGACCACAATCTCTCCCAGACCCTATCCCCATAACCCCATGCATTTACCCTAACTAGCCCCCCCACCCCCCCTCCCCCCCCGACACTACGGTGTGAGTTAGCATGGCCAATCCACCTAACATCCTTGGACTGTGGGAGGAAACCGGCACACCCGGAGGAAACCCATGCAGACACGGGGAGAACGTGTGGACCCCGCAGGGGGATTAGCAGGGTAAATACGTGGGGATGGGGCATGGATTTGAGTATTGTTGCTGCAGACTTGGTGTGCATGTAAGGCATGGCCTCCTTCTGCACTGCAGGGATTCTATCCCAGCTGCGTCTGGGATCCCAGGATCCCTCGAGAGCCAAACCAGGGAAGGAATCTCTCTGCATCTCCCCTACCAAGCCTCAAAAAAGAATTTTGCATGCTCTGACAAAATATATATTTGTGTGTAGGTACTCCCTCTATCTCTTTGCATTGTTTCTCCTCTGTTCACGGTTAATCCTGTGCCTAGCTTTGTATATCTGTAAGCCTTAGTATTTCTGTGTGTCTCCCTCTGTCTCTGTGTCCTGTACCTCTTCCCCCGCCTTGTATTTCCCCCCCAAGTTTCTGCGGCTGTTTTACCCTCCGGCCTTACTTAATCCTACCCCCTGACTGCTGTTGGGATTTTGACGTGCCTCCTTGTCTCTCTCTCTCTCTCTCTCTCTCTTCCTGGCACTGCCTCCCAGTGTTCCTGCTTTCTCTCCACCCACCCACAACGCGCAGGGAATAGCGTTCAGTCATGCGTCACTCGACCACTTAATGTTTCTGCCAAAACCTTTCCATGGAATTTCCCGAACTTCTTGTGAAAAAGCTGTGCCTGGTTTGCTTCCAGTAAGTCAGGCTGGGTTTTTTTTTTTCTCTCTTGATGAATCAGTTTTTGCAGGCTTGCCTGGGGGAGACCAGACCTTCGCAAAAAGGTTCGCCTGGAATCAGCGTAAACTTCTTGCGCTCAAGAAATTATTCTTCTCTCATGCACTGGGTGAGGAAACTTCCCCCCCCCCCCCCCCCCCCCAGTCAGCAGCGCGCAGTGGTGACAGCAGAGACGAAAGCTTTACAAGCTGGTGAACAACAGCCAGAGTGTTAATTAGAGTGGGAGCCACGGACAGAGGAGGTAAGCACTCAGCCAGTTTGTTCCAGCTTGCAGTGAGGCGCTTTAACGACAGTACTTTGTGCCCACTCATGCCTGCTCTCCTTGGCTCAGTCCCCGCGGGGCGGCACCCGCGAAACCTCACGTTTGCCTCAGCCCGCGTGTTCTCTGGGCTCAAGAGGGTCCAGAGGGGCAAATTTTTTTTTTTCCCAGTCTGGAACGAGCTGCCTGATGGGGAGGTGCCGGCGTCGGACTGGGGTAAACACCGTGACAACGCCGGGTTAAAGTCCAGCCGGTCCGCCTGATCGTAAGCGCACAAGCTTTCGGGGTTGGCCCCTTCGTCAGGTGAGCGGAGAGCTCTGGCCTCAGACTGGGCACACAACAGCGCACACCGTTTACAGAACACTGGTTAGAATGTAAGTCTTTACAACTAACCTGCTGTTCAACTAACCTCGCTTTCTAATCAGTGTTCTGTAAACGGTGTGCGCTGTTATAGGCTCTGTCTGAGGCCAGAGCTCTCCATTCACCTGACGAAGGGGCGAACCCCTTTGCGGGTTTATTATCAAATAAATCGGTTGGACTTTAACCTGGTGTTGTCAGACTTCTTCTTACGAGCTGCCTGAGGCAGTGGTAGAGATGGGTACAATTTTGTCTTTTAAGAAGCGTTTGGACAGTAAGATGCATATAGAGGGATGGGGGCCAAAAGCGGGGAATTTGGACTAACTTAGTGGTGAAAAATAAGGGTGGCACGGACAAGTTGGGCCACACTGTAAACCTCTATGATCCTACGGCTCCTGAAGTCTCCGTGTGATGTATCTTTTAATTTAATTTATTCTGGTCACACGTATTAGTATACAGTGAAAATGATTGTTTCTTGCGCGCTGTGCAAAGCATGCCGTTCATAGAGAAGGAGGGGGAGAGGGTGTAGAATGTGGGTGTTACAGCCAAAGCTAGGGTGTGGGAGAAAGATCAGCTCGACATGATTCAAAAGCCTGATCATATTATAGAATTCCTACAGCACAGAAGGAGGCCATTTGGCCCATCGAGCCTGTACTGACCACAATCCCACCCAGGCCCTATCCCCATAAGCCAATGGGTTTACAACTAGCTAGGCCCCCTAAGACTAAGGGACAATTTGTGTATCACCAGGAGCACGATGAGAAAAGTACAAATCTTTTATTTCTAGTTTTTTGCTCATGTCATTATATAAAAATTAAAATAGGCAAATGCCCGAGTACATTCTCTCCCACCTTGCTCCTGCATTCTCTACATTGCTTTCGTTAACGCATTGTTATGGACTAGGACGAGTTTTATAAACGATGTGGAACTCTTGTTATCTATTCACTCAAGGGATATCACGAGAACGAGCATTTATATGTCCATCCCTAATTGCCCCTTGAGAAGATGCCCCTCAAGAAGGTGAGCTGCCTTCTCGAACCTCCGTGGTGCAGGTACACCCACGCTGCTGTTAGGGAGGGAATTCCAGGATTGTGAGCCAGCGACGGCGAAGGAACGGAATATTAGAGTAGGAATGCCTTGCTGCAACTGTACAAGGTGCTGGTGAGTCCACGCCTGGAATACTGCGAGCAGTCCTGATCCCCTTATTTGAGGAATGTTCATCGAATCCGACAGTTCGGGAGGAGGCCATTCGGCCCATCGGGTCTGCCACTGACCACAACCCACCCAGGCCCTATCCTCATGCAGTTACCCTATCCAGTCTCCCTGACACTAAGGGGCAATTTAGCATGGCCAATCCACCCAAACCGCACATCTTTGGAGCGTGGGAGGAGGCCGGAGGAAGCAGACACGGAGAGAACTTGCAGACTCCACACAGACAGTGTCCAGGTCCCTGGAGCTGTGAGGCAGCAGTGCTAACCACTGTGCCACCGTGCCACCAAATAGCATACAGTGAAAAGTATTATTTCTTGTGTGCTATGCAGACAAAGCATACCTTAAGTAGAGAGGCAAAAGGAGAGGGTGCGGAATACAGTGTTACATTATCGTAGCTAGGGCGTAGAGAAAGATAAACTTAATATAAGGTCAATTCAAAGGTCTGATGGCAGCAGGGAAGAAGCCGTTCTTGAGTGGGTTGTTATGTGGCATGAATCTGTAGGAGATCTTGTGGTGCAGTGGGTGGGTTCCCTGTCTCTGAATCCCAATCCTGATGCCAGCGTTGGATTGGGGTAAACACAGTAAGAATTCTGACAACACCAGGTCCAAACTGGTTGGACTTAAACCTGGTGTTGTCAGACTTCTTGCTCTGAATTCCAGCCCCACCCCAGGACTTGGTGGCCAAAAGGTAGCTGTTAAAAGGATGTTCCCTCTCATGGGTCAGTCTGGGACCAGTCTCAGAATAAAGGGGTGCCAACTTCAGGCTGAGATGAGGAGGTATTTCCTATCTCAAGAGGGTTGCGAGTCCTTGCCTCAGAGAGCTGTAAGGGGGTGGGGGCACAGAGCCCTGGTGTCTATTTAAGGCTGAGATAGATAGATGGTCAACCAGTAGAGTCCTTCCAATGGAAGGCAGGAAGGATGGAAGAGCTCACACTTTGGGGGGAGGGTGCGAATATTCCTGCTCTTCCTGGGAATCAGAGCGGGCGGGGGGGGGGGGGGAAACCATGGAAAGGTCCATTGACTTCGGGGCGGGATTTTCCGGTTTCGTGGTGGCTGGAAAATCCCACCCTTGGTGGGGAATGGCACCCCTCAAGCTCTAAGATGCTGGCTAACAGACTTGCGACCTGGTTCCCTCACGTGCTCACTGTGTACACCACAAGGGTGCCTCTGAAGGCAGACTTCTTTTCTACATATATGTTCATCCTTGGAACATGGACTCCATTGGTTGGCCAATATTTATTGTCCTTCCCTAGGAGATCAATTGAGAGTCAACCACATTGCTGGTGGTTCAGGGGTCACAAGTAGGCCAGGCCGGGTAAGGACGGGCAGATTTCCCTCCCTGAAGGACATGAGTGAATAATCAACAAAGATTTCGTGGTCATCAGTAGATTCTTAATTCCAGATTTTTTTAAAATTGAATTCAAATTCCACAATCTGCCGTGGAACACGAGCTGATTTTCTGGATTAATAATCTAGTGATAACACCACGAGGCACTGCCTCCCTCATCTTAAGATCTAGTTTAGAAGAATGAGGGGAGATCTCATTGAGACGTATAAGATGATGAATGGGATGGATAGGATAGAGGTGGAGAGACTCTTCCCGCTCAAAAAAGACAGTAGGACTAGGGGGCACAGCCTCAAGATAAAGGGGAGGCGGTTTAGAACAGAGTTGAGGAGGAACTTCTTCACTCAAAGGGTGGTGAATCTCTGGACTTCTCTGCCCGTTGAAGTGGTGGAGGCTGCCTCGCTAAATATTTTTAAGAAACGGGTTGATGGGTTTTTGATAAGAGAGGGTATTAAGGGTTAAGGGGAGAGGGCGGGAAGGTGGAGCTGAGCCATGACAGATCAGCCATGATCTTATTAAATGGCGGGGCAGGCTCGAAGGGCCAGATGGCCTACTCCTGCTCCTATTTCTTATGTTCTTATGTTCAATGAAGCCTCTCACAGAAACATTCACTGACGAAGGCAGCTACCCTGATCGGAGAAATGATAATGGCCGAATAGTCCATGTTGTATGAGGATTAGTATTGACCAGGACACCGGAGAGAATTCCTTTTGCTATTTTATGGGATTATTTACGGAGAGGGCACACGCCATCTTGGGATCCCATCTAAAAGCCCCTGACAGTAAAGCACTGGCGGGGTTCTCTATCCCATCTGTAACCGTCCCCCCCCCCCACCACCTCAATTCCGACAGTGGTTTTTCCCACGGCGGAGACAGCCCATCATCAGCTCCCCGTCCCACCAAAGTCAGCGGCGATTTACATTCCTCACCATTGTCGGGGAACCAGGGGCAGGGGTTGTCTTTGGTAGGACTGGAAGATCCCGCCAGCAGGGAGGGCTGGAGGATCCCATGAGGTGTAGGTACCTCCGCAGCGCTGTTAGTCCAGGATTTTTGACCCAGCGACAGTGAAGGAAAGGCGATGTATTTCCAAGTAAGGATGGTGAGTGAGCTGGAGGGGAACTTGCAGGTGGTGGTAGTCCCAGGTATCTGCTGCCCTTGTCCTTCTAGGTGGCAGCGGTCACAGTTTGGAAGGCGCTGTCGAAGGAGCCTCGGTGAGTTGCTGCTGGATATCTTGTAGATGGTACACACGGCTGCCACTGGGAGTGAATGTTTGTTGATGGGGTGCCACTCAAGCTGGGCTGCTTTGCCTTTGATTTGATTTATTATTGTTACATGTATTAACACACAGTGAAAAGTATTGTTTCTTGCACACTATGTGTGGAGTATAGGGCTAACGGTAGGACTCTGAATAGTATGGATGAACAGAGGGATCTAGGTGTATGTGTACATAGATCCCTGAAAGTTGGGAATCAAGTAGATAGGGTTGTTAGGAAGGCATACGGTGTCTTGGCGTTTATTGGTAGGGGGATTGAATTTCGGAGTCACAGCGTTATGTTGCAACTGTACACTACTCTGGTACGGCCGCACTTGGAGTAATGTGTGCAGTTCTGGTCCCCACATTACAGGAAGGATGTGGAGGCTTTGGAGAGGGTGCAGAGGAGGTTTACCACGATGTTGCCTGGTATGGAGGGGAGGTCCTATGAGGAGAGACTGAGGGATTTGAGGCTGTTTTCATTAGAAAGAAGGCGGCTAAGAGGGGATCTTATTGAAACATATAAGATGATTAGAGGTTTAGATAGGGTGGACAGTGATAGCCTTTTTCCTCGGATAGAGAAAGCTAGCACGAGGGGGCATAGCTTTAAATTAAGGGGTGGTAGTTATAGGACGGATGTCAGGGGTAGGTTCTTTACCCAGAGGGTGGTGAGGGATTGGAATGCCCTGCCTGCTGCAGTTGTAAATGCGCCTAGTTTGGGAGCATTTATGTTTATGGATGGAAAGGGTTTGGTTTAGGTTAGAGGGTCATTGCTTTTTAACTGGTTGGCGCAACATCGTGGACCGAAGGGCCTGTTCTGTGCTGTAATGTTCTATGTTCTATACAGACAAAGCATACTGTTCATAGAGAAGGAAAGGAGAAACACAATGTCGTGTTACAGTCATCGCTAGGGTGTAGAGAAAGATCAACTTAATACGGGAAATTCCATTCAAAAGTCTGATGGCAGCAGGGAAGAAGCTGTTCTTGAGTCGGTTGGTGCGTGACCTCAGACTTTTGTATCTTTTTCCCGACGGAAGAAGATGGAATGAAGAATATCCGGGGTGCATGGGGTCCTTGATTATGCTGGCTGTTTTGCCGAGGCAGCGGGAAGTGTAGACAGTCAGTGGATGGGAGGCTGGTTTGCGTGATGGATTGGGCTACATTCATGACCCTTTGTAGTTCCTTGCGGCCTTGGGCAGAGCAGGAGCCCATGCCAAGCTGTGATACAACCAGAAAGAATGCTTTCTATGGTGCATCTGTGAAAGTTGGTGAGGGTCATAGCTGACGTGCCAAATTTCCTTAGTCTTCTGAGAAAGTAGAGGTGTTGGTGGGCTTTCTTAACTATAATGGCAGCGTGGGGGGACCAGGACATGTTGTTGGTGATCGGGACACCTAAAAACTATCTTGGATGGTATTGAGCTTCTTGAGTGTTGTTGGAGCTGCATTCATCCAGGCAAGTGGGGAGTATCCCATCACACATTTAACTTGTGTCTTGTAAATGATGGACAGGCTTTGGGGCAGTCAGGAGGTGAGTTACAGGATTCCCAGCCTCTGACCTGCTCTTTTAGCCACAGTTTTTACACGGGTGGGTCCAGTTCAGCTTTAGGTCAATGATAACTCAATGTTGGCACCAAGGCAAGGGGAATCATAGGACCCTACAGTGCAGAAAGAGGCCCTTCGGCCCATCGAGTCTGCACCGAACACAATCCCACCCAGGCCCTACCCCCATATCCCACTTGGGGCGTCTGCAGTTTTAACATCTCCCCGAGTTCCCCATATAGAAGACAGCCACTAAGCATATCTTGTGCTGCAGTGGGAAGCATTGTTAACTCAGAGTCTGCAGCGCTGGGTTCAAATCCCACTCCAGGACTTGGCCAATATTTGGGGTGCGTTCACAATGTGATCAAGCAGATTAATAATCAGCCTGTATGTCCTTCTAATGCGTCAGGGAGCCAGAACAAGAGTGTTTGCACGTTAGTGTGGACTGTGTGGTGGTAGCTATATCGCCACAGTCACGTTAAACAGCTCTACATGATGTACTCTGGGCTGGCACGGTGGCACAGTGGTTAGCACTGCTGCCTCACAGCGCCAGGGACGACTCGCTGCTTGTGTCACCATCCGTGCGGAGTCTGCACATTCTCCCCGTGTCTGCGTGGGTTTCCTCCGGGCGCTCCGGTTTCCTCTCACACTCCAAAAACGGGCAGGGTAGGGTGGATTGGCCGTGATAAATTGCCCCTTAGTGTCAGGGGGATTAGAAGGGTAAATGCATGGGGCTATGGGAATAGGGCCTGGGTCAGTGCAGACTCAATGGGCCAAATGGCCTCCTTCTGCACTGTACGATTCAATGAAGTGTCCCCCCCCCCCCCCCCCTCATTCTGAGAGAATACCAGAGAGAGACAGGGTGAGTATTGGACCCAGTAGTCTAACATGAATTGACACTTAAACCAGAAGGCTCAAAAATGATTCCTCGGCAGACATAAGCTTTTGGATTTGCGGAAGGATGTCCTTACCCTAGAGGGAGTATAGCGAGGTTTACCAGGCTGATCCCTGGGACAGCATATGAGGAGAGACTAAATCGGTTAGGATTATATTCACTGGAGTTTGGAAAAGTGAGAGGGGATCTCACAGGAACCTCTAAAATTCTAACAGGGTTAGACAGGGGAGATTCAGAAAGAATGTTCCCCAATGGTGGGGGGAGTGCAGAACGAGGGGGGTCACAGTTCGAGGTTAAAGTGTAAACCTTTGAGAGGGATATGGTCACCGGAAGGGTAGGGGGTTTTAGTTCAGAAGGGGCAGCATGGTCGGTGCAGGCTCGGAGGGCCGAAGGGCCTGTGCTGTAATTTTCTTCGTTCATTTAGGACTGAGGTGAGGAGAAATTTCTTCACCCAGAGGGTGGTGAATGTGTGGAATTCACTCCCACAGAAAGTAATAGTGGGGAGCGTGTTGCACTGGGATAGTCCCAGCCAGGTTTTGTTCTGGATTAGTGCCAGCTTTCAGGCAGGAATGGTGTTGCAATAAGGGAGTTCCACCCAGTGCCCCTCCCCAGATCCTGGATTGAATGAAATTTCTAAGTCAGAGAGGCGGATGTGGTCAGTGAGGTGGGGAAGAATGCTGGATGCTCTTCACTCCTAGGAGCTCTCACCCAAAACTATTATTTTCTCAAGAGCAAGGCACGGCTTGCGATAAAGCTCCGGGGAAAACCCTCGCGGCTGCAGAGTTTCTTGGACACCAAACAGCATCCCTCCCGTCCTGCTCCTGCATCGTACAACGCCAAAGCAATTATCAGAGTGAGACAACAACGGAATGGTAAGGGTACCAACAGACTTCTGTTCAATGTTCAAATTGCATTAGAATTATAGAATCCCTGCAGCGCAGAAGGAGGCCATTCAGCCCATGAGTCTGCACCAACCACAATCCCACCCAGACCCTATCCCCATAATCCCATGCATTTACCCTAGCTAGTTCCCCATAACACTAAGGGGCAATTTAGCATGACCAATCCACTAAACCTACACATCTTTGGACACTAAGGGGCAATTTAGCATGGCCAATCCACCTAACCTGCACATCTTTGGACACTAAGGGACAATTTAGCATGGCCAATCCACATAACCTGCACATCTTTGGACACTAAGGGGCAATTTAGCATGGCCAAACCACCTAACCTACACATCTTTGGACACTAAGGGGCAATTTAGCATGGCCAATCCACCTAACCCACATATCCTGGGTCACTAAGGAGCAATTTAGCACGGCCAATCATCCTAACCCACATATCCTGGGTCACTAAGGGGAATTTAGCATGGCCAATCCACTAAACCTACACACCTTTGGACACTAAGGGGCAATTTAGCATGGCCAATCCATCTAACCTGCACATCTTTGGACACTAAGGGGCAATTTAACCTGGCCAATCCACCTAACCTACACATCTTTGGAGTGTGGGGGGAAACCAGAGCACCCGGAGGAAACCCAGGGAGAACGTGCAGACTCCGCACAGTCACCCAAGGCTGGAATTGATCCCGGGTCCCCGGCGCCGTGAGGCAGCAGCGCTAGTCACTGCGCCACAGGAAAACAGGAACTGGAATTTTATCATCCCTGCCCGCCACAGGAATCAGAGTGGGCAAGAGGCGGAGAATGGGAAGGTCCGTTGACCACGGGCGGGATTTTACAGTTTCGGGATGAGCGAAAATCCCCGCCCGGGGAACTCCGCGTGGGCAGTGACCCAAGCCGGGAATCGAACCCGGGTCCCTGGCGCTGTGGGTCTGCAGTTGCTAACCCACTGTGCCACCGTGCCGCCCTCCAACCCAGTAACATAACCATTATTCTATCAACCTTATTTGTGCCGTCCTTCTGTTGGCTAGCCTTTCATTGCTGTAGAAAGTGTCTTATCTCCGTTAAATGTTACGAAGTTTCTCGTTTGTGATTCATAGAGTCCCTATAGGGCAGCAGGAGTCCATTCGGCCCCTCAAGCCTGCCCCGACCACAATCCCAGCCTGGCTCTATCCTGTAACACCGCATATTTACCCTGCTAATCATCCTGACACTGGGGTTAATTTAGCATGGCCAATCAACCTAACCCGCACATCTTTGGACAGCCCCTCCTACCGTCGGTACGGAGTTTAAAGTTCTCCCCCCCCCACCCCCCCCGGCCACACACCTCCCCCCCCCCCCCCCCCCCCCCCCCCCCGCCACCCCGTTCACCAAGAGCAGGAACCTCTGCAACATTCCTGGTTGTCACGCGCTTTGGGGTGGAATTCACCAGGGAATTACCTCAGAACTCCACCGGCCAACGTCACGTCGACAGGACGGGAGCTAAAGTCGGAGTTTCCGTAGGCGCCATTCCCTCGAAATTAATCGGAAGGGTCTGTGAGGAAGTTCTGACACTCTGTGGTTGCCCCGTCTCTGAGCAGTCGCACTTCCTGTCAATTCCAGCGTTAACCCGTTTGATGTCAGGTTGACCGCGCTCCTCTGAAACTACAAAGAGTGTTCCGCCTGCCGGAAGTCGGCACCTTGCGGCGCAGAAGGCCGCCCATTCGGCCCACCCCCTGCTAGCCCTTCCGAAAGCCATTGCGGTCCACAGCCCCCGCGGATTAGCCACCCAGCCGGCAAATGGGAGAAATGCCCCTACAATGAAGCGGGCTAATAAACACAAACAAAACATCACGGCCGGCTGACCTCAGTATAAAGGCGGGAAAATTCTGGAAGTACTCAGCAGACCAGAAAGTGTGCAGGGTGGGGGGGGTTAACTGAGTTAGCCCTCAGATGTAGGCACTGGGTCAGCTCATCCCAAACTGAGTGGCACCCGAGGCCTATCTCAGAGGTTGGTTAAGAGTTGAGCACATTGCTGTAGGCCTGGAGTCACGTGTAGGCCAGACCAGGTAAGGACAGCAGATTTCCTTCCCTAAACCTCTACCACAATGGTTTCGGTCACCATTAGACTTTTTAATCCCCAACTGCCTCATGGAATTCATCACCTGCTGTGGTAGGATTTGAACCCAGGTCCCCAGGTTACTAATCCAGCAACAGTACCTCTACACCAGCACCTCTCTCATGCATAGCCAGGCAAAAAGTACTTGTTACAAGTGTTGTGGAGTAACTAAATGATCACAGAAATCGAAATGATGGGTGGAATTTTAACGGCACTTTCACCCGAGGGTTCACACAATCCTGCAGCCAAAGGGATGCCAATGGAGAACGCCGTTCTCCGAGCCTTGCCCACCTCCGGGGCAGTGACGCCCTGGCCAATGAGTTTACTTGGATATAATGGCCAGGATTTTACTGTCCCCCCATCAGAGGGATCGGAGCGGATAAACGTGCGGAAAATGGGAAGGTCTGTTGATCTCAGGGATAGACGTGCGGACAATGGGAAGGTCTTTGATCTCAGGGATAGACGTGCGGACAGTGGGAAGGTCTGTTGATCTCAGGGATAGACGTGCGGACAATGGGAAGGTCTTTGATCTCAGGGATAGACGTGCGGACAGTGGAAGGTCTGTTGATCTCAGGGATAGACGTGCGGACAATGGGAAGGTCTGTTGATCTCAGGGATAGACGTGCAGACAATGGGAAGGTCTGTTGATCTCAGGGATAGACGTGCGGACAATGGGAAGGTCTGTTGATCTCAGGGATAGACGTGCGGACAGTGGGAAGGTCTGTTGATCTCAGGGATAGACGTGCGGACAATGGAAGGTCTGTTGATTCCCACAAGAGATCAGCGGACCTTCCCGTTGTCCGCCCCTTGCCCGCTCCAAGGTAGGCGAGATGGTAAAATTCCGGCCAACATCTATACATTACCATATTCCACTGGTCGGGATTTTTCGATCTCGCCCGCGGCTGGGATTCTCCAGTCCCGCTGAGGCAGCGAGTGGATTTTTGGCTGAGAGGTGAATTCTCTGTCCTCCTCTCAGAGAGGTTGCAGGGTGTCTGGGACTCTCCGGCAGGTGTCTGCGCTAATTTTGAGGGTAAGCCAACGCATCCCCCGGAGGTGAATCCGCCCCTCACAGACATCCCTCTGTGGCTTCTGCGAGATTTATCTTTGCGCAGTTTGCTCAGCCCTTGATTTGCATAGTCAGTGAGGCTTGAACTCAGAAAGATCAATAAAGCACAAGGAAATGTGCTTTGAACTCATTTGTTTATCGCAGTTATGAATAGACGAACACAGTCCCCGAGGCCAGTCGACAGTGATATCAGCTAACTGGGGACATGCCAAGATCCTGGCCCTGATGGGACAAACTTCCTCTTTTCACACTTAGCGCTGATCCCAGAAGGAATATCAGGGAAGGTGCTAGCTCCATTCTCCCTTATTGGACTAGGGAAAGTACAAAGGCGGGGTCATTTTACGATTACGAAATGATGACAGAATTCAGCCCATTGAGTCTGCACTGATTGTCTGACAGAGTATCTCAGCCAGGGCCTGTTCCTCCACCCTTTCTCCGTAACACCACACGTTTACCGAGGCCAATCCATCGAACCTACACGGCATCAAGGAGCAGGTTAACACGGCCAATCCACCCACCCAACCTACACATCTTTCAGAAGGTGGGAGGAACCCAGAGCACCTGGAGGAAACCCACGCAGACACGGGGAGAACATGCAAACTCCACACAGACAATGACCCGAGCCGGAATTGAATCGGGGGGCCTGGTGCTGTAAGAGGACAACTTAGCATGGCCAACCCACCTAACCTGCGTATCTTTGGACACTAAGGGACAATTTAGCATGGCCAATCCACCTAACCTGCACATCTTTGGATACTAAGGGGCAATTTAGCATGGCCAATCCACGTAACCTGCATATCTTTGGACGCTAAGGGACAATTTAGCATGGCCAACCCACCTAACCTGCGCATCTTTGGACACTAAGGGGCAATTTAGCATGGCCATTCCACCTAACCTACACATCTTTGGATACTAAGGGGCAATTTAGCATGGCCAATCCACCTAACCTGCACATCTTTGGACACTAAGGGGCAATTTAGCATGGCCAATCCATCTAACCTGCACATCTTTGGACACTAAGGGGCAATTTAGCATGGCCAATCCATCTAACCTGCACATCTTTGGACACTAAGGGACAATTTAGCATGGCCAATCCATCTAACCTGCACATCTTTGGACACTAAGGGACAATTTAGCATGACCAATCCACCCTAACCTGGTCATCTTTGGACACTAAGGGACAATTTAGCATGGCCAATCCATCTAACCTGCGCATCTTTGGACACTAAGGGACAATTTATCATGGCCAATCCACCCAACCTGCGCATCTTTGGACACTAAGGGGCAATTTAGCATGGCCAATCCATCTAACCTGCACATCTTTGGACACTAAGGGGCAATTTAGCATGGCCAATCCATCTAACCTGCACATCTTTGGACACTAAGGGACAATTTAGCATGGCCAATCCACCCAACCTGCGCATCTTTGGACACTAAGGGACAATTTACCATGGCCAACCGACCTAACCTGCACATCTATGGACTGTGGGAGGAAACCAGAGCAATCGGAGGAAACCCACACAGACATGGGGAGAACGTGCAATCTCCGCACAGTCACCCAAGGCTGGAATTGAACCCAGGTTGCTGGTGCCGTGAGGCAGCAGTGCGAACCACTGTGCCATCATGCCACATGTTAGGAATGGCCAAAGCCTAATGAGGTTATAGAAGAAGAAGAAGAAGAAGAAGAGGGCGGCACGGTAGCACAGTGGTTAGCACTGCTGCTTCACAGCTCCAGAGTCCTGGGTTCGATTCCCGGCTCGGGTCACTGTCTGTGTGGAGTTTGCACATTCTCCCCCGTGTCTGCGTAGGTCTTCTCCGGGTGCTCCGGTTTCCTCCCACAGTCCAAAGATGTGCGGATTAGGTTCATTGGCTATGCTAAAATTGCCCCTTAGTGTCCTGGGATGTGTAGGTTAGAGGGATTAGCAGGTAAATGTGTAGGGATATGGGGATAGGGTCTGGGTGGGATTGTGTTCGGTGCAGACTCGATGGGCCGAAGGGCCTGTTTCTGCACTGTAGGGTTCTATGCTGGTTCTATGTTGTAGCACCTTATTAGGCCTTTGGGCCCTTCCTGTCCGTGCCGAACCATTTTTCTGCCTAGTCCCACTGACCTGCAACCTGGACCATATCCCTCCACACCCCCCTCACCCATGTACCTGTCCAAGATTTTCTTCAATGTCAAATGTGATGAGTACCAGCTGATTTTTAAAATATATTCCTTCATGAGACACGGGTGTCACTGACTGGGGTCAACATTTGTCGCCCATTCTCAAATGCCCTTGGACTGAATGGCTGGCTAGGCCCATTTCAGAGGGCAGCTCAGAGTGGGCCGGGAGTCACAAGTGAGCCAGATCCGGTTAAGGACGGCAGATTTCCTTCACTACAGGGACATGTGTGAACCAAATGGGTTTCTAAGATGATCGGTGGTAATTTCACCATCCCCGGTTTCCATAAATCGAAATTTAAATTCCATGAGCTGCCACGATGGGATTTGAACCTCCCTACCCCTGCATTACATCAGCCTGGGCCTCTGCTCCAGCGGCGTGACCACGATGTCGTCCCCTCCCTCTGGTGCTTCACCCCGAGCTGTTTCCTTGGTGAGTATTTTTTTTTTTGGCCTTGCCCTCTCAGGGTCAGGGCAAGGCGGCAGATCCCAGGATGTCCTCAAACGTAATCCATGGGTGTTGGTATCATTCTGGACGACGCACCATTCCTGACGTGTGGCGCGGCGGCACAGTGGTTAGCACTGCTGCCCTCACAATGCCAGGGACCCGGGGCAGGCATGGTGACACAGTGGTTAGCACTGCTGCCTCACAATGCCAGGGACCCGGGGCAGCACGGTGACACAGTGGTTAGCACTGCTGCCTCACAATGCCAGGGACCCGGGGCAGCATGGTGACACAGTGGTTAGCACTGCTGCCTCACAGCGCCAGGGACCCGGGGCAGCACGGTGACACAGTGGTTAGCACTGCTGCCTCACAGCGCCAGGGACCCGGGGCAGCACGGTGACACAGTGGTTAGCACTGCTGCCTCACAGTGCCAGGGTCCCGGGGCAGCACGGTGACACAGTGGTTAGCACTGCTGCCTCACAATGCCAGGGACCCGGGGCAACATGGTGACACAGTGGTTAGCACTGCTGCCTCACAGTGCCAGGGACCCGGGGCAGCACGGTGACACAGTGGTTAGCACTGCTGCCTCACAATGCCAGGGACCCGGGGCAGCACGGTGACACAGTGGTTAGCACTGCTGCCTCACAATGCCAGCGACCCAGGGTCTATTCCAGCCTTGCGGGGTTTGCACGTTGGTATCATTCTGGCAGACAAACCATTCCTGGCCGCCCCTGCCCCCACCCCCCCCCCCCCACCCTCCCCCCCCCCCGCTAAAGACTAGCAAATTTCACTTAAAGACTTGCAATTACATAGCGTCTTTCACAATCAGAGGATTTCCAAATTGCTTCACAGTACCAATGAATTGAAGTAAAATGAAGATACACAGTCAGTTTACACTCAACAAGTTTCCGGACAGGCTCCTGGTGGGAATCATAGAATCCCTACAGCACAGAAGGAGGCCATTCAGCCTATCGAGTCTGCGCTGACAACAATCCCACCCAGGCCCTATCCTTTTAACTCCCCCCCCCGCCCCCCCGACACAAGGGGAAACCCCATCCAGACCTGTTCTCCATAAGTATTTACCCCACCAACCCCCCTATCCTACACACCTTGGGACACCAAGGAGCAATTTGGCATGGCCAACCCACCTGAGCTTTGGACTGTGGGAGGGAACTGGAGCACCCGGAGGGGGAACCCGCGCAGACACGGGGAGAACGTGAGGACACTGCCCAGATGGTCACCTGAGGCCGGAATCGAACCCGGGCTCCCTGGCGTTGTGAGGCAGCATTTCTAACCACCGTGCCGCCCCAGGTAACCTCGATGTTAATCGAGGGTTGGATGTCGGGCAGGACAATGGGGATATCGTCCCCACGCTCCCTCCACTCTCCTTCCAAAATGGCGCCCAGAGAATCTTTTCACATCCACTGAGGTAAGAACATAAGAAATAGGAGCAGGAGTAGGCCATCTGGCCCTTCGAGCCTGCCCCGCCATTCAATAAGATCATGGCTGATCTGTCGTGACTCAGCTCCACCTTCCCGCCCTCTCCCCCATAACCCTTAATCCCCTCTCTTATCAAAAACCCATCAACCCGTTTCTTAAAAATATTTAGCGAGGCAGCCTCCACCACGTCAACGGGCAGAGAATTCCAGAGATTCACCACCCTTTGAGTGAAGAAGTTCCTCCTCAACTCTGTTCTAAACCGCCCCCCCCCCCCTTTATCTTGAGGCTGTGCCCCTAGTCCTACTGTCTTTTTTGAGCGGGAAGAGTCTCTCCACCTCTATCCTATCCATCCCATTCATCATCTTATACGTCTCAATGAGATCTCCCCTCATTCTTCTAAACTCTAACGAGTACAAGCCTAGTTTATTCAGCCTCTCCTCATAGCTCAATCCCCTCAACTCTGGTATCAGCCTAGTAAAACCTCCTCTGCACTCCCTCCAGGGCCAAAATATCCTTGCGCAGGTGTGGCGCCCAAAACTGCACACAGTACTCCAGCTGCGGCCTCACCAATGCCCTATACAGCTGCAGCAAGACCTCCCTACTTTTATATTCAATCCCCCTCGCTATGAAGGCCAGCATCCCATTCGCCTTCCTGACCACCTGCTGATCTAGGCCTTATTTAAATTTGTTATTTAAATGGTTCTTCTTTGACTCAGATGTGACCTCCTTGACTTTCTGACTCTGGGCCAAGAGCAACACCCTAACTGAGTCACTGAGTACATGAGGGACAAGTCAAGCCAACCTCAGCAGGATAGGTCGAGGCAACTCTCCAGGGATAGGCTTTAAGAATTAGGGCCCGTCCCCAGATCCATCTGGAATGTTGCCAGTGTTAAGTTTGGAAAGAAAATCTCCCCAGGTACTCAAACTGAGCTGTCTTAATTCCAGAATTATGTCAACCTCACCACTAGCAATGAGAACGGCGGCCATTTTGGGGAACTTGCCAAGTCCCCAAGTTCCCCAGTCGCTCGACTTTGGGTGACTGTCAAGGAGAAGGTTAACGAAATCAGAACTTCCCATCTCCAGCTAGTCAGAGGCCAGACGCATTCCCCGTCTAGCCAGCCCTGTCCGTAGAATCATAGGACCCCTACGGTGTAGAAGGTGGCCATTCGGCCCATCGAGGCCTGCATCAACCATACCCAGGGCCCTGTTGAAAAAAAAAAGTGCTTATTTATTAGTCACAAGTAAGCTCACAGTCACACTGCGGTGAAGTTACTGTGAAAAACCCCGTAACTCCCTTGCATTTACCAGGCTAATTCCAACCCCCCCGACACTAAGGGGTAATTTAGCACGGCCAATCCACCTAACCCGCACGTCTTTGGACTGTGGGAGGAAAACCGGAGCACCCGGAGGAAACCCACACAGACATAAGAACATAAGAACATAAGAAATAGGAGCAGGAGTCGGCCATCTGGCCCTTCGAGCCTGCCCCGCCATTCAATAAGATCATGGCTGATCTGTCGTGGCTCAGTTCCACATTCCCGCCCTCCTCCCCATAACCCTTAATCCCTTCTCTTATCAAAAACCCATCAACCCGTTTCTTAAAAATATTGAGCGAGGCAGCCTCCACCACTTCAACGGGCAGAGAATTCCAGAGATTCACCACCCTTTGAGTGAAGAAGTTCCTCCTCAACTCCGTTCTAAACTGCCCCCCCTTTATCTTGAGGCTGTGCCCCCCTAGTCCTACTGTCTTTTTTGAGCGGGAACAGTCTCTCCACCTCTATCCTATCCATCCCATTCATCATCTTATACGTCTCAATGAGATCTCCCCTCATTCTTCTAAACTCTAACGAGTACAAGCCTAGTTTATTCAGCCTCTCCTCATAGCTCAATCCCCTCAACTCCGGTATCAGCCGAGTAAACCTCCTCTGCACTCCCTCCAGGGCCAAAACATCCTTGCGCAGGTGCGGCGTCCCAAAACTGCACACAGTACTCCAGCTGCGGCCTCACCAATGCCCTATACAGCTGCAGCAAGACCTCCCTACTTTTATATTCAATCTCCTTCGCTATGAAGGCCAGCATCCCATTCGCCTTCCTGACCACCTGCTGCACCTGCAAGCTGGGTTTTTGCGACTCATGCACAAGGACCCGAGGTCCCTCTGCACCGTCGCCTGCTGCAGTTTTTCGCCCCGTAAGTAATAGTCCTTCCTACCATTCCTCCTACCAAAGTGGACCACCTCACACTTGCCAACATTAAATTCCATTTGCCATTTCCTGGCCCATTCGCCCAGCCTATCTAGATCCTTCTGCAGACTCTCCACACCCTCCGCACAATTTGCCTTTCCCCCAATCTTGGTGTCATCAGCAAATTTCGACACCCTGCACTCGGTTCCCTCCTCCAGATCATCTATATAAATGGTAAATAGCTGAGGCCCCAGCACCGACCCCTGGGGCACCCCACTAGTCACCAACCGCCAATCCGAATAGCATCCATTGACCCCCACTCTCTGCCTCCTATTTGACAACCAATCCTCTATCCACGCTAACACCCCTACCCCCCAACTCCATGTCCCCTGACCTTCTGCAATAACCTCTTGTGAGGTACCTTGTCAAACATGGGGAGGATGTACTAAATTCACACAGGCGGTGACCCGAGGCTGGAATTGAACCTGGATCCTGGGGGGGGGGGCGGCAGGTCTAACCCATTGTGCTGGTGTGCCATCTGGCCCTCTGCTGTACTGTTCCACGTTCAAATACGACACAAGTAAAGGCTATTTACTCAAGGGGATTTTCACAGTAATGTCATCGCAATGCGAACTCAAGCCTACTTGTGACTGATAAATAAACTTTACGGATGTCATAAGTGGGCTTACATTAACACTGCAATTAAGTTACTGTGAAAATCCTCCAGTGGCCACACTCCTGTTCGGGTACAACTGAGGCAGACGGTGACCCAAGACTGGAATCGAACCTGTATCCCTGGCGCTGTGAGGCAGCAGCGCTAACCACTGTGCCCCCCCCTACATATGGCAACAGTTATCACTTTATTAGCGCTAAGTTGGAACTTTCACACTTCAAATTATACATCGAAAGTCTAAGATCTGCAACGCCTTTAATGTTCCTTCGGCTGTAAAGTGCATAGAGATGGGTCTGAGGTCATGAAAGGCGCTACATAAATGCACGTTCCTCCTGTTGTGATCCTCCCGTTGGGACTAAGCTTTGAGGGGCTTGAACGACCTCCTCCAGCTCCTCCGCCTGACGCTGACAGGCAGCAGTGCAATCTAATCTCGCACCCCTGCTGTTCACTGCGCTTCCTGCTCCCCCCACCAGACACTTCCACCCAGTTGCGAGGCATTTATCAAACAACACCACAGCAAGTTCCTCCTTTGTGTCAGTGCTCTGCTTCTGACCACTTTCCAGGGTATTGTTCTTGCAATGTGAACTTATCTCTCAGCATCAGCCCCTCTGTCTGCAGAGATAGCTAGTCACTGCTGCCCTCAACAATAACTATTTCTATCCCCTTCTGTGGCCTTCTCTCATAGGCCACTGCTATTGTTTCTTTAGCCCTTACAAGGATATTTATTTTATTTTCGGGTTGTTCCCTTGAACCCCAGTTGTCTGCACATGAAGATAAGGACCTCTCTCCCAAGTCCACAGCAGGCGACCCCATATGAAGGGTGCCTACATCTACCCTAACTACAATAGCCGCTAGAACGTGACTCGGATGTGCTCCGCAGGCTCCCGCACACACTGTAACATATACCCAGACACGCATGCAGACACAACATGTGTCAGTGCACACATAAGCACTCGCGTACACGCATACACAAAGTGGAGTGGGGGGGGGGGGGGGGGGGGGCGGTGGGGGGGGGGGAAGGCGCAGTGGTTAGCACTGCGTACTCACAGCGCCAGGGACCCGGGTTCAATTGTCAACTCGGGTCACTGTCTGTGCAGAGTCTGCACATTCTCCCCGTGTCTGCGTGGGTTTCCTCCGGGTGCTCCAGTTTCCTCCCACAGTCCGAAAGACGTGCTGGTTAGGGTGCGTTGGCCGTGCTAAATTCTCCCTCAGTGTATCCCGAACAGGCACCGGAGTGTGGCGACTAGGGCATTTTCACAATAACTTCATTGCGGTGTTAACGTTTGTTCGTCCATGTGAGCAATAGGTAAAGATGCTGTTAACACATGTATCTGTAGAGCATAGAGAAATAGCTTAAAGTTAAGTAGACTGGATATAGTCAAGCACATTGATAACCCACTTTATGGAAACAACTGTGAGTTTAGTCACAAACATAGGACATAAGGTTCGATGCTGCTAACACAGCAATAATTAGGGATAATAAAAGGACTGCCTGTAATGTAGAGATAACATTAGAGATGTGATGTGCAGTGAAGCATACACCACATCCTGCAGGAATGTAAGAGGCCCACGTTATAAAAAGCAAATGGTCTGCAAGATGTGTTGTTTCTACAACTAAGCATAAAAGGGGGGAAAAGGTCACTGAGATAATTGGGTCGGCAGTGATTAAACTGGCAAAGGATTGATTACCGCCAATCTGAACTGGACATGTAACAGTGTTGGATAAGATGGATGAGTTTGCTAATGCACTCTTGTGATAACAGGAGACATTGTTAGGTGGGGGTAGAGGGGATGACACCTCAAGCCAATAGGGGAATGACAATATATAGATGGGACAGGGACCACCAATTAGGGGAGAACATCACATTGCAAAGCCATTACAATGCTTGTAAAAAAAAGTATAAAATGTGCTGGAAATTTATGTGAGATGTGCCTATTTCGCTAGACACCCGGTCTTGCAAGAACGTCAAATAAAATCTTGATCCTTCAGAACTTGACTTGACTAAATTGTTTAACTGTGAGCTGTGTTTCTCACAGTCCATCATCATCGATGAGGGCGTCGACACTATTAGTCATTTCGAGGCTGGTTGCGTTGTGTCTGAAGATGACTGTTTAGGTCAATTCGGGCACGGAATGTGCTGGCCCGTATATTGGGCAGACCTGTGTAGACACTGTAGTTGTTGCGCTGGTGGCTCTGGACTTGCGCAGTTTGCGCTTAAGTTGTGCTTCAGCGATACTACCTTGCTTCGTGAGCTTGACAGCCTTTGTGTATGAGGCAGCGCCAGGTGAGGCGGTTTTCTGCCAGCATTTCCCAGGTGGTCGTGCCAGTGTCAAGTGACTTCAGGGAGGCCTTGAGTGTGGTCTTTGAAACGTTTCTTCTGCCCTCCACGCAAGGGTCTTCCAGCAGAGAGTTCCCCAAAAAGGAACTGCTTGGGTACGCGCTCGTCTAACATACGGATGACATGACCTGCCCACCGGGTCTGCGCTCTCATCAGCGGTGTGTGGACTGATGGGTAGACTTGCTCTAGAGAGAACCTCAGTGTCTGATACTTTGTCTTGCCATGGGATGGGTAATATTCTGAGAAGACAAGTCATGTGGAAATGATTGAGCTGTCTTGCATGTCTTCGATACACAGTCCCCGATTCACAGGCATACAGGAGGGTAGTGAGTACTGCGGGGCTGTAGACCTTCAGTTTTGTTGCTGGGCTGATTCCTTGACGTTCCCATACAGTGGATTGCGGTCTATTGCAAGCGGAACTTGCCTTTGCTATTCTGCAGTTAACTCCTGTATCAATAGTCAGTGCTGGGGAGAGGGTGCTGCCAAGATAAGTGAACTGGTCCACTGCCTGTAGTTTCTGCCCTTTGATTGTGATTATGGGTTCTGTTTACAGTGCATGAGGAGCACGCTGGTGCGTGACTTTGGTCTTTTTAATGTTGATGGTGAGTCCAAAGTTGTCACAAGCCGTGGAAAATTTGCCCACGCTGACTTGCGTCTCTGGCCTCTGAGCCGGGCACAGTCATCGGCAAATCTCTCAGAACAGTCTCCTTCACTTTGGTAACAGCTTGAAGTCTCCTCAGGCTGAAGAACTTCCCATCCACTCTGTACGTGAGGCTGATTCCAGCAACTCTATCCTGGGAGGCATCATTCAGCATGGCAGTAAACATCACGCTGAACAGTGTGGGTGCGAGCACACAGCCCTGTTTGACGCCATTGGTGACTGGGAATGCCTCAGACGATTCTCCGCCATCCAGTACTCTGGCCATCATGGAACTGGCGTACCATCTGAATGAATTTGGGGGGGGGACAGCCGAACTTTGACATGATTCTCCACAGGGCCTTGTCCGCTTACAGTGTCGAAGGCTTTTGCGAGGTCAACAGAGATTGCGTGGAGCTCGCGATTCTGCTCCTGACACTTCTCCTGAAGTTGGCACACAGGAAAAATCATGTCAATAATTCCCGTGATCTTTGCGGAAGCCACACTGTGACTCTGGAAGCAGGCCCGGCTCCAGATGAGTGACCAGACGGTTTAGCAGGACTCTGGCAAGGGTTTTTCCTGGGATGGAGAGGAGCGAGATTCCTCGGTGGTTGTTGCGTACTTGCCCTTCCTCTTGTAGAGGTGTACGATGGATGCATCTTAAAGTTCCTGAGGAACGGATCCTTGCTTCCAAAAGGACTGGAACAATTTGGGTGAGCTTCTCGATCAGTGCAGGACCAGCAGCTTTGTAGGTCTCTGCGGGTATGGCATCTGCCCCTGGGGCTTTGCCACTGGATAGCTGACGGACAGCTTTTGTGACTTCAGCTACTACTGGTGGGTCATCCATGGCGCTGTTGATATTGACCTGGGGAATCCTGTCTATTGCCTCATCGTTAATAGATGACGGTCGGTTGAGGACAGCTCCAAAGTGTTCAGCCCATCTCTGCGGGATCTGAGCCCTCTCTGTAATGAGAGTTGTACCATCTGTACTCAGGAGGAGGGAGCACCCGAGGGATTGAGGTCCGTAGAGAGTGTTGAGGGCTTCATAGAACCGTTTTGTTTCTGTCAGCGTATCCCTGTATTTCATCTGCCTTGGCACTCAGCCAGGCATCCTGCATTTTACGCAGTTTACTCTGGACTGTCCTGCGAGTACTGGTAAAAGCGTAGGGTTTTACCAGAGTTAATGTAAACCTAAATCCGAAGATGTACAGGTTAGGTTGATTGGCCATGCTGAATTTCTCCTCAGTGTCAGGAGGATTAGCAGGGTAAATGTGTGGGGATAGACTTTGGGAGGGATTACTGTTGGTGCAGGTTCAATGAGCTGAGTAGCTCCTTCTGCACTGTAAGGATTCTATGATTTTATACTCACCAATATTCACACACAATCAGACAGACAGAGATACACACACTCTCACACACACACATACACTCACACACACACACTCACACACTCACACACACATACACTCACACACACACTCTCACACTCTCACACACACACACTCACACACACACTCTCACACTCTCACACACACACACTCACATACACACTCTCACACTCTCACACACACATACACTCACACACACACACTCACACTCTCACACACACTCACACACACACTCACACTCTCACAAACACACATACACACTCACACACACACACTCACACACTCACACATACACTCACACACACACACTCTCACACACACACATACACTCACACACACACTCTCACACACACACATACACTCACATACACACACTCTCACACACACACACTCACACACACACTCTCACACACATACACTCACACACTCACACTCTCACACACAGACACTCACATACACACTCACACTCTCACACACACACATACACTCACACACACACGCACTCACACTCTCACACACATACACTCACACACACACACTCTCACACACACACACATACACTCACACACACACTCTCACACACACACATACACTCACACACACACTCTCACACACACACATACACTCACATACACACACTCACACTCTCACACACACACACTCACATACACACTCACACTCTCACACACATACACTCACACACACACACTCTCACACACACATACACTCACACACACACTCTCACACACACACATACACTCACACACACTCTCACACACACACACTCACACTCTCACACACACACACTCACATACACACTCACACTCACACACACACTCTCACACACACACTCTCACTCACACACTCACACACACACTCTCACACTCTCACACACACACACTCACACACACTCACACACCCACTCTCACACTCTCACACACACTCACACACACACTCTCACTCACACACTCACACACACACTCATACACTCTCACACACACACTCTCACTCTCACACTCTCATACACACACACACACACTCACACATACACTCACACAGACACATACACTCACACATACACTCACACACACACACTCACACTCACACACACACTCACACATACACATACGCTCACACATACACACACACACATACACACACACACACACTCTCTCTCTCTCTCTCTCTCCCAAAATGACTCTGGGCAAGGTGTGTTCGCTTGTAACCCGGTGAATGTTCAGTAGAAATGCCAGTTTATGTGAATCACACATTCCTCTTGGACTTCTGTCAAAGGTCCATCGAGAGAACCTGGGAGGAAATTCCCTGTAAACTGAAGTGAACCTTTAACCTCACACATCAACTCCGGACGTACACTTCCGCATTGCAAACACAAAAGCAGCACCCGACCGCAAAAATAACCTCATTAACCCTTCCCCAGGGGAAGCTGCCAACGCCCCCACACTGAACACATTGAAACACTGACCCAAAGCCACTCACACTTCCCCACCTCCCCCCCAACCCCCTCACTCTCCCCTACCACCACCCATCCCCCCCACCAACACCCCCACTCCCACCAACACCCCCACTCCCACCAACACCCCCAGTCCCCCCACTCTCTACCTCCCGCCACCTCCGCCCTCCCCACAACCCACCCCACCATCTCCACCACCCACCCCCCCCCACCACCCACCCCCCCGCCACTCCCTCCCCTCCCACCCGCCCACCACCCAACCCCCACCACTCCCTCCCCTCCCAACCCCCACCACCCACCTCCCACCCCCCCCACCACTCCCTCCCCTCCCACCCACCCACCACCCACCCCCCCACCACTCCCTCCCCTCCCACCCCCCCTACCACCCACCCCCCCACCACTCCCTCCCCTCCCACCCACCCACCCCCCTCCCTCTCCTCCCACCCCCCTCCCTCTCCTCCCACCCCTCACCCCTCACCCCCTCACTCCCCTCCCACCCCTCACCCCCCACCCCCTCACTCCCCCCACCACAACCCACCATTTCCACCCCCATCACCCACACCCCCACCCACACCCTCACTCCTCACCACCCTCCACCTCCAACCCCCCCCCCACCATCTCCACCACCCCCTCACCCTTCACCTCCCCACCACCTCCCCACCACTCCCTCTACTCTCACCACCCCCACCCCCTCACTCCCCGCCTCCCCGCCCCCCCCCACCACCACTACCACCCACCATCTCCCCACCACCCATAAGGGACCAAAGAGCATTCCCACATCTACAGACGATGTTGGCAGGTGGGACCGGGATGTGGGGGGGGGGGGAGACGCATCACAAACGCATCACAAACCGGGGTAAAAGACGGAGGGGTTGGGGCAAGGACAAACCCTTGGCTGGATTAACAGGACGGGGACACCAAGAGAGGTCATTGCTAAGGGGGGGAGTGGGGGTGAGACGACATGGGGTCATTATCAGGGCTGCCATGGTCTTATTGGTTGACGTGAACAGACTCGATGGACCGAGTGGCCTACTGTACCCTTGTTTGTATGTTCAAATATTCACTGATATCTGGAGTGGTCAACTGATACATTTTTTTATAATTAGAGATAATGAGAATGTGAAAACAGAACCAGTGCCAAAGAGAAGACGACTTGTGGGATAGGAGCTACCCGAGGTCTGAACATGGAGGCAAAGGAACGGGTCGGATTTCTGGGCTGGTTTTCCGTTTTGACCCTCTCTGCGGTTCACTGCGCCGAGGAGGGTAAGGAATCCTTCTCTCTCACAGATGTTCCCTCTCCTTCCGTCCCCCTGAATGTAAGAGTGGGGCTGAACTGCTCCAGAAAGACGTGAAACCTGCTTGCCACCGACCACCTCAGTCCCGACTGTCAAAGGTGCCATCGCACGCGGAGCGCAGAATTCGGCCCAGACTCCACAGGATGGCCTGCTGGTGATGGGATCCTCTGCTCCCTCCGCGCTCCCTGTGGAATGCTCTAAGGGGCAAGGCCCGAGACGGCCCTTTAGAAACAAAATGAGGAGAAATTTCTTGGTTTGATTTGATTTATTATTGTCACACGTATTAACAAACAGTGAAAAGTATTGTTTCTTGTGCGCTATACAGACAAAGCATACCCTTCATAGAACATAGAGCACTACAGCACAAATAGGCCCTTCGGCCCACAAGTTGCACTGATCATATCTATACCTATCAGGCCTTTCTATAACCCTCAATCCCATTAAACCCCATGTACTCATCCAGAAGTCTCTTAAAAGACCCCAACGGGTTCGCCTCCACCACCACCACCGATTCCACTCACTCACTCACCACCCTTCGAGTGAAATACCTACCCCTGACATCTCCCTCTCCCCAGCACCCTAAACCTGTGCCCTCTCATAGCAACCATTTCAGCCCTGGGAAATAGCCTCCGAGTATCATCGAGAAGGAAAGGAGAGAGTGCAGGATGTAGTGGTACTGTAATAGCGAGGGTGTAGAGAAAGATCAACTTAATACAAGGTAGGTCCATTCAAAAGTCTGGCAGCAGCAGGGAAGAAGCTGTTCTTGAGTCGGTCGGTACGTGACCTCAGATTTTTGTATCTTTTTCCTGATGGAAGAAGGTGGAAGAGAGAATGTCCGGGGTGAGTGGGGGTCCTTGATTATGCCGGCTGCTTTTCCAAGGCAGCGGGAAGTGTAGACAGAGTCAATGGAAGGGAGGCTGGTTTATGTTTAGCCAGAAGGAGGTGAATCTGTGGAACTCTTTGTCACAGAACAGAATTAAGGGTTATGGGGAGAAAGCAGAAAAATGGAACTGATCCACTTCAGATCAGCCATGATCTTATTGAATGGCGGGGCAGGCTCGAGGGGTTAGATGGCCTACTCCTGCTCCTATTTCTGATGTTCTTATCTTATGGTCTTATGAATATAGTTAAGCAATTACAGCCAATATATGCACATCTAATTATAATGATTGATGCATTTTGGAGGATTAAATTTAGGTGTGAATTATAATGTAAATAGCGGAAGCCTTAGGAACATTAACATACAGAGGGATCTGGGCGTACAGGTCCATAGTTCCCTAAAAATGGCAACACAGGTAGCCAAGGTGATTAAGAAAGCATGTGGCAGGCTTGCCTTCATCGGCTGGGGCATTGAGTACAAGAATTGGCAAATCATGTTGCAGCTTTATAAAACTTTAGTTAGACCTCATTTGGAGTATTGTCTGCGGTTCTGGTCACCACACTACCAGGAGGGTATGGAAGCTTTGGAGAGAGAGCAAAACTGGTTCACCAGGATGCTGCCTGGTCTCAAGGGTGTTGGCCAAGAGTAGAGGTTGGATAAACTAGGATTGTTTCCACTGGAAAGACGGAGGCTGAGGGGAGACCCAATAGGGGTCTACCAAATGATGAGGGGTGGAGACAGGGTGGATAGTCAGAGGCTTTTTGCTAGAGTCAATTACAAAGGGGCACAGGCTCAAGGTGAGAGGGCGAAGGTTTAAGAACATCAGAAATAGGAGCAGGAGTAGGCAATCTGGCCCTTCGAGCCTACCCCGCCATTCAATAAGATCATGGCTGATCTGAAGTTCCACTTTCCCGCTTTCTCCCCATAACCCTTAATCCCCCCTGTCTATCAGAAACCTATCCACCCGTGACTTAAACATATTGAGCGAGGCAGCCTCCACCACTTCAACGGGCAGAGAATTCCAGAGATTCACCTCCCTTTGAGTGAAGAAGTTCCTCCTCAACTCCGTTCTAAGCTGCGCCCCCCCCCTTATTTGAGGCTGTGCCCTCTAGTCCTGCTGTCCTTTCTAAGCGGGAAGAATGTCTCTACCTCCACCCTGTCCATCCCCTCCGTTATCTTGTAAGTCTCTGTAGGATCCCTGTGAGGGAGATGTACGGGGAAGGTTTTTCCTGTAGGGAGTGCTGGGTGCCTGGAATGTGCTGCCAGAGGAGGTGGTGAAAGTCGGCACATGAGCAAGATTTAAGAGGCATCTGGATGGGTATATGAATAGGGAGGGATATGAAGGGCAGAAGGTCTTTTTTTTTAAGTTTAGTTCGGGCGTCGTGATCAGCACAGACTTTCTTAATCTCTCAGAACATTCTTAGTTCTATTAAAACCACACCGACATGGCTACGTCATTTGAATATGACGTCTGCTGTTGTGGCCGTAACCCTGTAGATACCAGAGCTCTCACCACCCTCGCACTCAGATCAGCCTGTTTGCGCTGTCCCTCTGTGAGCGTGAGGTCATTTCGGCAGCAGCTCGCCCCCGGAAACCCTGCGCCGTGCCCAGTTCGCGGGGCAACCCTTAGCCCCCCCCCCGTCCGTCAGTTCCCTTCCCCGGGCCCGGGACGAAGGCGAAAACATCGGAACGTGAACAGAAAACGCTGGGAAGACTCGGCAGGTCGGACGGGGGGGGGGAGAGACACGGTCGAGAGTTCCGGGTGGACTGCACCGGGGGAGGGAGGGGGGGGGGGGCCGCGACTGGGGTTGGTGGAGGGGGGAGGGGGGACGGGGGACGGGGGAGGGGGGAGGGGGAGGGGGGGGGACGGGAGGGGGGAGGGGGGGGCGGGGGGGTGGGGGGGGGGGGGGCGCATATCAGAGGCGCCATTTTGGAAAGTGTCATCATCCAAACCAACACGGCCGAGGCGATAGGGCTGAAGAGAACGGCTTGGAGGCTTCACAGGACACTACATTCCTCTTCAAAACAAAACTCGCTTCACCCCCCCGCACCCCTCCCCCACCCTCCTCACACACCCCCCCCCTCCCCACCCCACTCCCCACCCCACTCCCCACCCCACTCCCCACCCCACTCCCCACCCCACTCCCCACCCCACTCCCCTCCTCCCATCCTCAGCTTTTATCATCACATTCCCTATTGGGGTGGGGGGGGTCAGAGTTTTCCAGTCCCGCCTGCCACGGGAATCACAGCGGGCAGGAGGGAGTGGACCACACGCGTTGACCCCGAGCGGGGTTTTCCAGTCTGCCTCGCAAGTGCGGAAGGAGGCCACTCGGCCCATCAAGCCCGTGCGGACGATCAACCCCGCCTAGGCAGCCTCGCAGTTCCCGAGGGCAGCCGGGGGGGATGGGTAATAAATGCCGCTCTCTGGGGGCGGAGGAAAAGGTCTCCTCATCTCCGTCCTGAGTGGCTTACCCCGAATCCTCAGCCTGGTTCTGCCCCCCCCACCCCCCACCCCCCCCCCCCCACCATCGGGAAGGTCCTCCCTGCATCTGTAATAAATAAAGAAAAAAACTAAATCATAAATAAATAAACTGATAATACATAAGTAATAAACAGAGGTTCAGAAGGGGGTGACCAACTTGTCGCTTTTCTGTTTTGATTTTAGTACACGATGTTGCCAGCGGTTTGCAGTGTTACACGGACTACCTGTCGGCGATAGATTGTCAATGGACTGAGAGCCACGAGGCCAGGAAATACATCCCGATGGATTTATATTACAGCAAGGAGACGGATTCAACCAGCAACTCCCAGTGAGTATTGAGATGGCTTCAGCCAGGCGAGTGAGGTCAGCTTGCCAGAGTGTAGGAACGACCTGGTGATGAGCCCTCCAACCTCCTAGTGAACCTGCTCCTGGCGAGACACACCAGTAATAGGCCTCTACCGCGGCGACGTTCGTGGCCCAGGTGTCCCTGGAGAGGGAGCGCGCAGTGCCCACGGGCGCAGTCGATGCCTTCCGCGCCCGGTGGGCACCGCTGGGGGGCCGGGTTGCATTATCGAACCTGATAACCACAAGTTTCCTTTGAGATTTGATTTTGGATCAGGCTGTTCCCCCTCCTTTCGGGGAGCTGCCCCTTCTATTTCGCCCCACAGTTAACGCCGGTGAGTTTCTTATGTTGGTACCTTAAAAGATTCACCTGATGAGTCCTAATTGATGGTTAAATCGGGGAGTTTCATGCTTCCGTTTTAAAGCAGGTGTGTCAGGTTCCCTGCCTACATTCAGCAGGGGAGCAGCTGGAGAGCTGGCTGTGTACAGATGTGTGGGTGTAAATAAAGTAACTTGGTGACGGGACTTTCTGTTGCACAAGACGGCGCTATGAGGCTAACCATGCCGCCCCAGCCCCACACGAGGGACTGAATAGAAGGAGGGAATAGCTGGCATGAGACTGGAACTATCCTTCGAATGACCTCATTGAGTGAGGTCATTGACCCCACGGTGAGTGGTACCACTACAATCCTGTTTGTTCCGATGGTGTCCATGGGATGGCGAGCCGGATTGCCATCTAGGGTCTTTAGCCCCCTCTCAGCGCTCCCCGGGTTAGGGTTAGGGTTCATGCAGAGGCCTGAGAGACCCTGATCTCGTCGAGAGGGGCGGAATACGCCAACGAAATGTGGTTCTTATCCTTCCAGGCTGCAGAGGTGCAACACGAGAGGGTCACCGGAAAACAGTTCCCAATCGGATCTCAGCTGGAACTGCACCATCAAGGATAACAACTACGCGGTTGCATATCAATATCATTACACCTTCAAACCCGAGAGGCCTATGAATCTCAGCAAGTCCTTCAGACTTTCGGAAAACAGTAAGTCAGGGTTTGGGCACTGTTAAATAGGATTGGGAATCCGGGCTGGAGTTCATTACAATGGAATCGTAAAATCCCCACAGCGTAGACGGAGGCCATTCGGCCCATCGAGCCTGCGTCAACCACAATCCCACCCAGGCCCTATCCCTGTAACGGCACATGTTTACCCTGGCCAATCTCCCCCCCCCCACCCCCGACACAAAGGGCCCGATTTCACCATTTTGATTCGAAGTGCCGAACCTGGGCGCAATTCTGTTCCGACTTGGGAACCTGTTCTCAGACGCCGCCCCCACCCCGTGCGCGCTCAGCCCGAAATAAAAAGCGCGGGTCTGAATCGCGCTGAGGTTTCAGCGAGCCCGAAAGACCACAGCTCCGATCGGAGTTCTGAACTGCCCACGCGCGGTGAGAAATACAAATTTGAAAAACGCGCCCCCTATCAAATCGCTCGTGGGCCGGACCAAGCGACCCAGGAGTGAAAAGCGGGATGACGCCCCCACCCCCCCCCCCCCCCCGCCAATAGATATCGCCCCACCCCCCACAACATGACCATCCCCCTTATCCACCCACCCACCCCTCCGCTACCCAGACCGATTGTGACTGCCACTCACCCCCCACACTGATCGCCCACAGAGTGACAGCAGACCCTCTGCGCCCACCCCCCACCAGAGAACTCCTCCCTCATTCCCCTTCTCCCCACCCCCCCCCACCAAGGGGCAATTTCTTAGCATGGCCAATCAACCTAACCTACACACCTTTGGACTGTGGGAGGAAATCGGAGCACCCGGAGGAAACCCACGCAGACACGGGGAGAACGTGCAGTCTCCGCACAGACAGTGACCCAAGCCGGGAATCGAACCCGGCTCCGTGAGGCAGGGATTTTCTGCGTTTGAGTTTCAGATTCCAGCATCCGCAGTTTTTTTTGCCTTATAACCTTCTTTCTTGTTTGCAGTCAAACCACAACCTCCGTCCAATCTCAACGTCGCTGTGACAGAAGAAGGAGACTACTCGCTGTCGTGGCAAACAGTCTACTCCAGGAATTCATCCAATCCCCTCGTTGGAAAGCTACAGTATGACATTAACTACAAGCGAAGTTGGGAGCCATGGGAGGTACTGACTGCCTACATCACCCTGCAAACTTTATCAATGAGTAACAGTGCACAGATCCAGTAATCTGGGAGGATCCAGACCTTGGGAATACCCCTTTCATTCAATTTGATTGGATTTATTATTGTCACATATATTGGGATGCAGTGAGAAGTATTGTCTCTTGCGCGCTATGCAGACAAAGCATACCGTTCATAGAGTACATTGGGGGGGGAAGGAAAGGAGAGGGTGCAGAATATATCTTGCGCATTATATAGACAAAGCATGCTGTTCATAAATTATGCACGGGAGAAGGAAAGGAGAGGGTGCAGAATATATTTTGCGCATTATGCAGACAAAGCATACCGTTCCTAGAGTATGTAGGGGGGAAGAAAGAGGAGGGTTCAGAGTATATCTTGCATGTTACTCAGACAAAACATACCATTCATAGAGTATGCACACGAGAAGGAAAGGAGAGGGTGCAGAACGTAATGTTACAGCTATGGATAGGTTGTAGAGAAAGATCAACTCAATATCAGGTAGGTCCATTCAAAAGTCTGATGGCAGCAGGGAAGAAGCTGTTCTTGAGTCGGTCAGGACGTGACCTCAGACTTTTGCATCTTTTTGCTGACGGAAGAAGGCGGAAGAGAGAATGTCCGGGGTGTGTGGGGGGGTCCTTGCTTACGATGGTTGCTTTTCTGAGGCAGCGGGAAGTGGAGATGGAGTCAGTGGGCAGGTGGGTGTCTGTGTGGAGTTCGCACATTCTCCCCGTGTCTGTGTGGGTTTCCTCCGGGTGCTCCGGTTTCCTCCCACATTCTGAAAGACGCGCTGGTTAGGTGCTAAGTTCTCCCTCGGCGGACCCGAACAGGCACCGGAGCGTGGCGACTAGGGGATTTTCCCAGTAACTTCATTGCAGTGTTAATGTAAGCCTTACTAACCAAAAATTAAACTTTAAACTTTAAAAGCCATGGAGAATGACAGAGCGGCAGAATGTTTCTGAGGCTCTTGTTCTCTGTTTTATTGATTTTAAAATCAAAGAAAATGACCCTTTGCAGGGACTTCATGGCAGACGCTATTAAATTCAGGCTGAAAGTTGACTGTGATGTGTGTCTGATCTGAACGACATTCTTCCTTTGCAGAGTTCACGAACGGAAAGCCTCCAGAATGACAAGTCATCCTTTCTGTTCAGCAAGTCCTCACTGGCAGCCTCAGATATGTACGTCGCACGCGTTCGAACAAAGCCACAAAGCCAAGGTGCTTCCAGAGGTCAGTGGAGCGACTGGAGCTCGGAGCTCCAATGGAAAACCGCTCCAAATGCCGACAGACCTCCGGCAGGTAAATCCCATCGGGAATGTTTGACCAGCGGAGATGGGTGCAGCACCACAGCTTCTGGGAAGGGAATGCCAGCGAGGTACCCAAGGGAGAACGGGATTGAGGGGTGCATTGGTCACGGAATCATAGAATCCCCATGGCGCAGAAGAAGCCATTCGGCCCATCGAGTCTGCACCGATCACCCAGGCCCTATTCCTGTAACCCCACGTATTTACCCCTGATACTAAGGGGCAATTTAGCGTGGACAATCCAACTAACACGCACATCTTCGGACTGTGGGAGGAAACCGGAGCACCCGGAGGAAGCCCATGCAGACATGGGGAGAACGTGCAGGCTCCGCACAGGGTGTCCAGGACTCTCCCCCCACTCTGTCCCTGTAATCCCACACATTTATCATGGCCAATCCACCTAACCTGCACATCTTTGGACACTAAGGGACAATTTAGCATGGCCAATCCACCTAACCTGCATATCTTTGGACACTAAGGGACAATTTAGCATGGCCAATCCACCTAACCTGCACATCTTTGGACACTAAGGGACAATTTAGCATGGCCAATCCACCTAACCTGCATATCTTTGGATACTAAGGGACAATTTACCTTGGCCAATCCACCTAACCTGCACATCTTTGGATACTAAGGGACAGTTTAGCATGGCCAATCCACCTAACCTGCACATCTTTGGTAACTGGAGTATGAAAGCAGGAATGGACCTGATGGGCTGAATGGCCTATTTCTGTGCTGTAAATTCTTTGATATTCTCCCCTCTGTTCATTTGATCCATTTCCATTTGATTCCTTTCCATTCAATTGTCCCCTAAGGTGGCAAGGCTGCCCTGGTGAACCTGTGTTGTAGACGGATGGGAACAAACTCATTAAGCAGCGTCTATGGCACTGGTAGCTTCTTGCTCGATCCTTCAGTGTTAACCATCCACTTTTACTGTCCACAGCTGAAGATGAGGTGATGCCTCGAAATTTGCAGTGCACCTACGATGGGATCCAGGAGATTGAGTGTACCTGGGAAGTGACAAAAGAATCCAGTAAATACTTCAAATTCAATCTCTACTATAGAGAGGCCAACAGTTCTGAGTAAGTAATCCAACTGAAATATCCCCTAACCTCATCTTCAATTCCTCATGCACGCAGGAGACCTTTCAGCCCATCTTGGTTCATTCATCCATTTTGCTCCCATTGCAGCTTCCCAATTTTCCTGAACAAAACTCTGGGATATATCCAGGATTTCCCAATCCAGGAGCCATTACCTTGTAAGAACTACCCCCTCTCTCTCTCTCTCCCCCCCCCCCCCCCCCCCCACACACTCCAAGCCACACAACTACCTCACTCAGGAATATCCTTCACCGTCACTGAGTTAAGGCTACGCTGGTTAGCGCTGCTGCCTCGCAGCGTCAGGGACCCAGGTTCGATTCCCAGCTTGGGTCACTGTCTGTGCGGAGTCTGCGCATTCTCCCCGTGTCTGCGTGGGTTTCCTCCGGGTGCTCCGGTTTCCTCCCACAGTCTGAAAGACTGCTGGTTCAGGTGCATTGGCCATGCTGAATCTTCCTTCAGTGTAGCCCAACAGGTGCCCGGAGTGTGTGGCGACAAGGGGATTTTCACAGTTACTTCATTGCGGTGTTAATGTAAGCCTCCCTGTGACACTGATAAATGAGCTTTAAACTTTAAAACCCTGGAACTCCCTCCCGAACAGCACTGTGGGTGTACCTATACCTCATGGGCTGCAGCGGGTTCAAGAAGGCGGCTCACCACCACCTTCTCAAGGGGCAACAAAACATACTCCACTTGCTGCAGTTGGACTTCAGCTCACACCTCACTGTTGGTGTGGAATTGCATGGGGTCAATCAGCTCTTCCGGCTGCCTCACAGCGCCAGGGACCCGGGTTCAGCTCCGGCCTCGGATCACTCTCTGTGTGGAGTTTGCATGTTCTCCCCATGTCTGCCTGGGTTTCCTCCGGGTGCTCCGGTTTCCTCCCACAGCCTGAAAGATGTGCAGGTTAGGTGGATTGGCCATGCTAAATTGCCCCTTAATGTCCAAAGATGTGCAGGTTAGGTGGATTGGCCATGCTAAATTGCCCCTTAGTGTCCAAAGATGTGCAGGTTAGGTGGATTGGCCATGCTAAATTGCCCCTTAGTGTCCAAAGATGTGTAGATTAGGTGGATTGACCATTTAATTTCCTGAGCTCATGGGACGTGCCATGCAAATATAATGTTCTTGTTTGTTTCCAATGTTCACTAATGATGGCAACTCTTTCATGAACCTTATCTCGTTACTTTGCAGAACCAAAGAATGTGAGCGAGCGCAGATACTCCGCGACTACTCACATCTCAGTGTTCACGTGTGTCACATACGTGTGGACACTGAGGAGGGCCCGAACGACTATCAGATGTTCCTGAAACTTGCTGAACCGATGCAGATATTCAAACCTTACACACACAGTGAGTTCATTCACCAGGGCTGGTTTAACACTGTCCTCACGTACACCGTGCCAGTTAATCCATCAAGAGACCAAAATAGAAACTAGAAGCAGGAGGAGGCCATTTGGCCCTTCGAGCCTGGTCCACCACTCATTTTGATCATGGCTGATCATCCAAATTCAATATTCTGATCCCCCCCTTCCCCCCATATCCCTTTAGTCCCAAGAGCAATAGCTGATTTCATCTTGAAATCACACAAATACTTTCCTTTGGTAGTGAATTCCACACATGAGTGAAGAAATTTCTCCTCACCTCAATTCTAAAAGATTTACCCCTTATCCGCAAACTATGTCCCCTAGTTCTGGACTCCCCCCACCATCGGAAACGTTCTACCCGAATCTACCCTGTTAGAGCTTTATGAGTTTCCATGAGGTCCCCTCTCACTCTTCCGATCTCTGGCGAAAATAATCCTAACTGACTTCGTCTCTCCTCATATAGGGCGGCACGGTGGCACAGTGGGAATGTGCCGCCTCACAGCACCAAGGACCTGGGCTCAACTCTGGCCTCGGGTTACTGTCTGCGTGGAGTTTGCACATTCTCCCCGTGTCTGCGTGGGTTTCCTCCGGGTGCTCCATCCACGGTCCGAAAGACGTGCTGGTTAGGGTGCATTGACGGACAATATTTCCAACCCTGAGGTTCTTGGTCACAGTAAAGACCCACCCCAGGCCATGGGGGTGCCATCAGCCGCCATGTTTGTTTTCCACACTGGTGGAAGAGATCTAAATTCCAAATTAGTCTCAAATGGAAGGAGAAATGTTACTGAAGACACCTTTTCACCGTGCTTGGGTTAATATTTATCACAACCGTGGCCGTGAAATGGGGAGACGGCGCTGAGCAGAGGGTCGGCCATGATCTAGTTGAATGGTGGAGTGGGCTCGAGGGGCTGAATGGCCTCCTCCTGCTCCTATCTCCTATGTTAAAAAGTCAAATCTGAAGTGAAATGCTTTTTTTTTGTCTGTTCTTGTCAGTAAAACCAAAGGCCCCTTTCAGCTTGACCACAGAGCGATTGCCTGATGAGAATTATCAACTGAAATGGCAGATTACTGAAGCTAACTACAATTTGGAATATGAAATCCGTTACAAAAAGCTCGAAGATTCTTGGGAGGTCAGTTCTGATCTTACATCCGTGACATGGACAGCCTACACTTTGTGTGTGTGTATTTGTGCTTGTGCAAGTGTGTACATGTACGTGTGTGAATATGTATTTGTGTGCGTGTATGTGCGTGTGTGTGCATGAGTGTATATGACTGTGAGTATATATGAGTGTGTGTGCGCATATGTATACATGTATGTGTATATGTGCATGTGTATATGTGTGCGTGTTGCATGCATACGTTCATGTGTCCTTGTATGTTTATCTGTGTTGCATGCATATGCGTGAGTGTGTGTACTTGGGTACGTGAGTGTGTGTACGTGTGCGCTCATGTCCACGTTTTTGCTTTATTTATTAGTATCCAGGATTTTAAACCTTTAAATTTATTTATTACTGTCACAAGTAGACTTATATTGACACTGCAGTGAAGTTACTGTGAAAATCCCCTAGTCACCACACTCCGGCACCTGTTCGGGTACGCTGAGGGAGAATTTAGCATGGCTGGTGCACCCTAACCAGCATGTTTTTCGGAGTGTGGGAGAAAACCCACGCAGACACGGGGAGAACATGCGGACTCCGCACAGACAGTGACCCGAGCCGGGAATCGAACCCGGGTCCCTGGCGCTGCGAGGCAGCCGTGCTAACCCACTGTGCCACCGTCATTGCTGGCTGCGGATTACAGGTCCAATAGTTAGGCCCGTGAAATTTCAAGTGTAAGATTAAATTTGCGGATTACTTTTGATCGATCGGTCCTCTGAAGGGAATCGGGCGCAGATTCAAACAGCTATTTGGACCAAGAGAACGTTACAAAGTATTTTAACCCTCATATTCTCCCATGCCAGAGTGCCAAAGAGAAGAAAATTCCTCACAATACCAAATTTTGGCTGATCTCAAAGCATATACTGGACTCTTCCAGTAGATACACCTTCCGAATCAGGACTAAGGTGAAATTGCAACGTGAACAACATTCCTACAACGGACCTTGGAGTGAGTGGAGTGAGGTGGTCCAGTTGGAAACTAGACTTGGTGAGTCGTGTGAGGGTGGATGTTTCTTTAAATACTTGGGGGGCGGGGGGGTGGCATGGGAGTGGGGCATTTTGTCAAAGGGGGTTCATCGTGACACCATCAGGACCTATTTGGGCTGATAGAAATGGGCCCCAAAGATTTGATTTGATTTACTATTGTCACGCGTATTAACATAGAGTGAAAAGTTGCGTGCTGTACGGGCAAAGCATACCGTTCATAGAGAAGGGAAGGTGAGAGTGTTGTGTTACAGTCACAGCTCGGGTGTAGAGAAAGATCAGCTCAATGCCACTCAAAAGTCTGGGAAGTTGTTCTTGAGTCCGTTGGTATGTGACTTTTGCATCCTTTCCTCTGGCGGAAGAAGGTGGAAGAGAGAATGTCCGGGGTGCGTGGGGGTCCTTAGTTATGCCGGCTGCTTTGCCGAGGTAAATGGGTAGGAGGCTGGTTCGCACGATGGGTTTGTGCTACGTTCAGGATCCTACGTAGTTTCTTTGGGCAGAGCAGGAACCACACCAAGCTGTGATACATTCGGGAAGGACACTTCCTGTAAGAATTGGTGAGAGTCGTAGCCACTGGAGCAATGCAATCTCGGCACTGACCAGGCCTCCTTGGGCACTATGCAGATCGCATAATAGGAAAGCAGTTGAAAAACAATTTAATGAATGTTTCGCTGAATAACTTTCTTTGTTTTTGATTTGTTTAGATAATAAACCATTCATTATTGTGAGTGTTGTCATTGTGATGTGTTTAGTCATCGGGATCCGTCCCTGTTTCTGCCTGATAAGCAGGTAAAGTATTCTTTATATTTTTAGATTTCCCCCTCAAGTGAAACTTCCAACTGGAACTCACTAACAGATCTCTGATACTTAACCCATAACTCAATTAGTTTGCACAGAGTTTAGCATCCATCTAACTCTTTGATTCTTTGTAATTATCTCTCTGCCTTAAATTATCAGATTGTAGGTCATCCGTTCACTTGTTATGCAGCCTGTTCCATAAGAACATAAGAAGTAGGAGCAGGAGTGGGCCATCTGGCCCTTCGAGCCCGCCCCGCCATTCAATAAGATCATGGCTGATCTGAAGTGGATCAGTTCCACTTTCCCACTTTCTCCCCATAACCCTTAATCCCCCTGTCTATCAGAAACCTATCTACCCGTGACTTAAATATCTTCAACAAGGCAGCCTCCACCACTTCAATGGGCAGAGAATTCCAGAGATTCACCACCCTTTGAGTGAAGAAGTTCCTCCTCAACTCTGTTCTAAACTGCTCCCCCCCTCGCTTATTTTGAGGCTGTGCCCCCTAGTTCTGGTTTCCTTTCTAAGTGGAAAGAATCTCTCTACCTCTACCCTATCCATCCCCTTCATTATCTTATACGTCTCTATAAGATCCCCCCTCAGCCTTCTAAACTCCAACGAGTACAGACCCAATCTATTCAATCTCTCCTCATAAGCTAACCCCCTCATCTCCGGTATCAGCCTGGTGAACCTTCTCTGCACTCCCTCCAAGGCCGATATATCCTTCCGCAAATAAGGGGACCAAAACTGCACACAGTACTCCAGTTGCAGCCTCACCAGTGCCCTGTACAGTTGCAGCAAGACCTCCCTGCTTTTACATTCTATCCCCCTCGCGATAAAGTCCATTCGCCTTCTTGATCACCTGCTGTACCTGGAGACTGAGTTTTTGTGATTCGTGCACTAGGACCCCCAGATCCCTCTGCACCGTAGCCTGCTGCAGCTTTTCACCCTTTAAATAATAATCCCTCCTACTATTATTCCTGCCAAAGTGGATAACCTCACGTTTGCTAACATTGTACTCCATCTGCCAGGCCCTCGCCCACTCACTCAGCCTATCCAGATCCCTCTGCAGACTCTCCGCGTTCTCCTGTTGGCACTTTACACACACGGGTTGCACTTATCTGCTTGCATTTATCTGTTAGCACTTGTGCTTACCTGTAAAGACTGGATATACTGTCTGTACTTATCTTTTCTTGACTACCTGTTAGTGTTGGGCTACCATCACTCGGCCTATGCATTCTGTGCCTGTGTACCTTGCTGCACTTTACCTGATGAAGGAGCAGTGCTCCGAACGCTTGCTGATTTCAATTAAACTATAACCTGATGGCATGTGACCTCTCATTAAACATTTAAATGCCTTGATTGACGACAAGGGCAACAGGGGAATGGCAAATCTGCCACCTCCAAGCCCCATAACATCCACACTTTACAGTTTGGTGTCACCAGGCTGATACCGGAGATGAGGGGGTTAGCTTATGAGGAGAGATTGAATAGACTGGGCCTGTACTCGTTGGGGTTTAGAAGGCTGAGGGGGGGGGGGATCTTATAGAGACGTATAAGATAATGAAGGGGCTAGATAGGGTAGAGGTAGAGAGATTCTTTCCACTTAGAAAGGAAACCAGAACTAGGGGGCACAGCCTCAAAATAAGGGGGGGTGCAGTTTAGAACAGAGTTGAGGAGGAACTTCTTCACTCAAAGGGTGGTGAATCTCTAGAATTCTCTGCCCATTGAAGTGGTGGAGGCTGCCTCGCTGAATATATTTAAGTCACGGGTAGATAGATTACTGATAGACAAGGGAGTTAAGGGTTATGGGGAGAAGGTGGGAAGGTGGAACTGATCCACTTCAGATCAGCCATGATCTTATTGAATGGCGGGGCAGGCTCGAAGGGCTAGATGGCCCACTCCTGCTCCTATTTCTGATGTTCTTATGTCACAAGTAGGCTTACATTAACACTGCAGTGAAGTTACTGTGAAAATCTCCCTAGTCGCCACACTCTGTTCGCGTTACACTAAGGGTTAATTTAGCAGGGCCAATGCACATCTTTCGGAGGAAACTGGAGCACCCGGAGGAAGCCCACGCAGACACGGGGAGAATGTGCAGACTCAGCGCAGATGATGATCCAAGCTGGGAATCGAACCCAGATCCCTGGCGCCGTGAGGCAGCAGTGTTAACCTCTGCGCCACCGTGCCACCTCCCCGGAACTATATCCTGGGATCAAAATCTTGGAATTCCGACCCTAACAGCACTGTGGCTGTACCTATACCAGATGGGCTGCAGCGCTTCAAGGAGACTCACCACCACCTTCTTAAGGGGCAATTAGAGATGGGCATTAAATGCTGGCCAGCAATGCCCACATCCCATGAAAGAAGCCATCGAACCCAATTCACTCCAAGGTACCCTTATTCTACAGATAAATCATCCATGCTCCTCACTTAGATTCCAGTCAGTGTATCTTTCTCCTGGATATTGCCTTAGACATCCTTAGATATCTTACAAGAAAAACGTCCAAAAATTTTTCAGCAAAAGGGAATGTCTTGCAAGCATCTTGAGGGCAGGATTTTCCAGCCCCTCCCGTTGGTGGGATGTTCCGTTCCCACCGAGGTCAACAGAGACCTGAATGGCTTGCCTCATCCGCCACAGGGAACCCACCACGGCGGGACTGGAAAACCCCGGCCTGAGTCTCCTCGGCGTGTCTTCAGTGAGGCGTCATCGATATGAGATAGCCACCAATAAACCAGAGGATGAACCTGAGAGGTGGAGTTTTATTGTCACTAGATTGGTATTTCAGAGCCAAGGGCCTCTAAACAGGTCTGGGCACCTGGGTTTGAATCCCACCAGGGCCAAAGATGGAATTTGAATTCAATTAAGGTCAAAATCTGGAATTAGAAAGCAGAAAAACCCACCTGGTTCACGAATGTCTCTTTAGGGAAGGAAATCTGCCATCCTTACTCGGTCTGGCCTACATGTGATTCCAGAGCCACAGCAATGTGGTTGTCGCTCAACTGTAATAGGTGGCATGATGGCACAGTGGTGAGCACAGCTGTCCTGGGTTCAATTCCTGGCTTGGGTCACTGTTTGATTCGGCATGTTCTCCCCATGTCTGCGTGGGTTTCCTCCACGTGCTCCGGTTTCCTCCCAAAGTCCAAAAGACGTGCTGGTTAGGTGCATTGGGCATGATAAATTGCCCCTTATTATCCAAAGATGTGCGGGTTAGGTGGATTGGCCATGCTAAATTGCCCCTTAGTGTCCAAAGATGTGCAGGTTAGATGGATTGGCCATGCTAAATTGTCCCTTAGTGTCCAAAGATGTGTAGGTTAGGTGGATTGGCCATGCTAAATTGTCCCTTAGTGTCCAAAGATGTGTAGGTTAGGTGGATTGGCCATGCTAAATTGCCTCTTAATGTCCAAAGATGTGTGGGTTAGGTGGATTGGCCATGCTAAATTGCCCCTTAGTGTCCAAAGATGTGTAGGTTAGGTGGATTGGCCATGCTAAATTGTCCCTTAGTGTCCAAAGATGTGTAGGTTAGGTGGATTGGCCATGCTAAATTGTCCCTTAGTGTCCAAAGATGTGTAGGTTAGGTGGATTGGCCATGCTAAATTGCCTCTTAATGTCCAAAGATGTGTAGGTTAGGTGGATTGGCCATGCTAAATTGCCTCTTAGTGTCCAAAGATGTGCAGGTTAGGTGGATTGGCCATGCTAAATTGTCCCTTAGTATCCAAAGATGTGTGGGTTAGGTGGATTGGCCATGCTAAATTGCCTCTTAGTGTCCAAAGATGTGCAGGATAGGTGGATTGGCCATGAAAGTTGCCCCTTTGTGTCCAAAGATGTGTGGGTTAGGTGGATTGGCCATGCTAAATTGCCTCTTAATGTCCAAAGATGTGTGGGTTAGGTGGATTGGCTGTGCTAAATTGTCCCTTTGTATCCAAAGATGTGTGGGTTAGGTGGATTGGCCATGCTAAATTGCCTCTTAGTGTCCAAAGATGTGCAGGATAGGTGGATTGGCCATGAAAGTTGCCCCTTCGTGTCCAAAGATGTGTGGGTTAGGTGGATTGGCCATGCTAAATTGCCTCTTAGTGTCCAAAGATGTGCGGGTTAGGTGGATTGGCTGTGCTAAGTTGCCCCTTAGTGTCAAGGAGGATTAACAGGGCAAATACATGGGGTTAGAGGGATGGGGCCTGGGTGGGATTGTTATGGGTGCAGCCTCGATGGGCTGAATGTCGTCCTTCTGCACAGTCGGGATTCTACGATTCCAGAACTGTCATCAGTTTCAAACAGTAAAAACAAAAGAAGTCTGGACGGCTCGGACTCAGAGGGAGCGCCCGGCTCTCACAGTCAATGTCGTGAGCCACCCAGCACCCACCTCACTTCACTCGCCCCTTGCTTTACGTCTGAATCACCTCAGCCACACCGGCAGGGGGAAAGGAACTACACGGGCGGGAAGCAGCGGGCGGAATGTGACAGTCTTGTGCACCGGGGGGGCAACGGTCAACAAAATGTCTCCTGGGGCCTGCACTCAGAACGCAGGCCACGTGTGACCCTCCCCAGGCCACAGGTTGCCCACCATGGTCAGGCCTAAATGCATGTTGGTGAAAAGCAGCTGGGGAAGGATTGGGGGTGAGATGGAGCTGGGTGAACATGAGGAGGTCAGCCAAGGACGTAGGCCCGTTGGGTCACGTGACCTGCAACCGTCACTTCGGATTGGACGTATTGCTGGAACTTTGACCCCGCCAGCCTTCTATCTCCCATAGTGACGGTTTTGTCGTTGTTTTGCTTGGTTACAGGAAGAAGAGATCCTGGCTGGATAGTATTCCGGATCCGGCAAAGAGCAAGCTTTTCCTCAAACAAAGCCAGGTGATTGCTTCAGTTCTCTAAGGCACCCTCTCGTAGGCTTTATCACGTAACAGCCTCAATCGTGGGCTCACAGAAGTATAGAAGATAGGGGAGGCCGGAGGCCGTTCGGCCCATCGAACCTGCTCCGCCATTCATTACGATCATGGCTGATCGTCCTGCCTAACCCTGCTTTTATGTCGCGTCAGTCAAAGCAACAAAACTGCTTGCGTGGGTTCCCTCCGGGTGCTCCGGTTTCCTCCCACACCCCAAAGATGTGCTCTTAAGCCGATTGGTGTAACAAGTTGTCCCTAAATTAGTCTCCCCTCAATCTGGTTTCCAATGTGGAGGGCCGTAAGCGTAGACGAGGGTCACGGGGGTGGAGGAGGGGACTCGCAATGTTAAAATGGCGGCGCGGTCTCGTTGGGCCGAAGGGCCTGTTTCCCGTGCTGCTTTGCTCTTTGTTCGTTGTCAAAAACCCATGTCAAATTTAACCCGGTGATAGCGTTCTATGAATTTGAGATACTTCCAGGTTCGAAGTTCATTTATTGGCACGGTGGTCAGCGCCGCTGCTTCGCAGGGCCAGGGACACAGGTTCGATTCCCGGACTCAGGTCACTGTCTGTGCAGAGTCTGCACACTCTCCCCATGTCTGCGTGGGTTTCCTCCGGGCGCTCCGGTTTCCTCCCATAGTCTGAAAGATGCGCCGGTTAGGTGCCAAATTCTCCCTCGGTGTGCCCAAGCAGGTGCCGGAGCGTGGCGACTCGAGGATTTTCACAGTAACTTCATTGCAGCGTTAATGTCTTGTGACACTGATACATAAATAAACAATACATTCTCTGGTTTTATGTGGTCTGCACACTTGGTGAAAGTGGTAGCTTTTTTTTTTAAATTTCAAAAAACTGTTTAATTATCAGTGTCACAAGGAGGCTTACATTAACACTGCAATGAAGTTACTGCGAAAATCCCCCAGCCGCCACACTCCAGCGCCTGTTCGGGTAACACCGAGGGAGAATGTAGAATATAATCAGCGCGTATTTCAGACTATAGGAGGAAATCGGAGCACCTGGAGGAAACCCACGCAGACACGGGGAGAATGTGCACAGGCAGTGACCCAAGTTGGGAATCGACCCCGCGTCCCTGGCGCTGTGAGGCAGCAGTGCCACCCATTGCTGGCCTAACCGGCAATGCCCACTTCCCACCGAATGTAAAGATATATTCGGGCGCTGTGACGTAATAATTACACAGCGGGTTCTTAAGTAAAAGGCAGAGCGCCAATCCCTCCAGCAGTGCGCAGGGTGGCACAGTGGTTGGCACAGTTGCCTGAGTGCTAACTTGTTCAGTAAGCATCGTGGCTTTTGACCACCAAGTTATGTCCTCTGCGTTGCTCCATGAGGTGGAGATGCGGGCACTGGGCTGGGGTGGGCACAGTAAGAAGTCTCGCAGCACCAGGGTTAAAGTCCAACAGGTTTACTTGATAGCACGAGCTTTCGGAGCGCTGCCCCTTCACCTGATGAAGGAGCAGAGCTCCGAAAGCTCGTGTCACCAAATAAACCCGTTGGACTTTTAACCTGGTGTCGTCAGGCTACTTGCGCCAAGGTGGCAGACAGCCACCGGGCAACACTGGCACTGCCAGCTTAATTGGGCCTCGGTTCCTTGTTGACGTCAGTGTATTTCTTTTCTCCCTCTAGAAAGGGCAGCTGGGATCCTGGGCGCCGGTGGAAGTTGGAACTCTGGAGGAGGGCAGCATCTGCCAAGTTGTGGCCAACGAATGGCTGAATTCATCCCCCCAGCTCGTTCCAAAGTAAGTCCTTCTCCTCCCCGCGGGGCCCTGCTGTCGTCCCTTGCCTCGCTGAGGGGAAAGATGGAATCTTAGAATCCCTACAGTGCAGAAGGAGGCCATTCGGCCCATCGAGGCTGCGCTGACCACAGGCCCTATTCCCACAACCCATACATTTACCCTAACTAGTCCCCGCTGGATGGCGGGGGGGGGGGGGGGGGGGGAATCTGATTGAAACGCACAGGATACTGAGGTAGAGGGGGTGCGGAGAGGATGTTTCCACAGCTAGAGAGACCAGAACCCGACGGGACAACCTCAGAGTGGAGGGATGACACTTTAGAGCCGAGGTGAGGAGGAATTCTTTTAGCCGGAGGGTGGTGAATCTGTGTGGAGCCCGTTGCCGCAGAGGGGGCCAGGGTCTCTGAGTGTCTTTAAGACAGAGATACATCGGTCCTTGGTCATCAAGGGGGTCAGGGGTTACGGGGAGAGGGCAGGAGAATGGGGGGAGGGGGGGCTGAGAGCGGGGGGGGTGAGCGGACTCGATGGGCCGAGCGGCCTAATTCTGCTCCTATTGCTTACGGCGAGTGTGTGGTTGTAAAGTTGACGCGTTGTTTGTTGCTTGCGCCAGGGAAGAGGCAAACATCACCCAGAAGGAGAAGGAACGAGGCATTTCTTCTGCTCTGCCGACCGGCAGTCCAGCTGACCAAGGACAACTGTACCGTGAGGTTGGCGCGGCGTTGCCAGCTGGGCAAGTACAACCCAAGCGTCCGACAACGGTGAGCGAACCGTCTGACTACAATGGGCCCTACTTGTTCAACTATCAGGACGTGCAAGAGTCCTCACCGGGGATAAAGAACGGGTTTAACGCAAGCGAGAGTTACTTCAAATTTGGCCAGGGGCCACCGCCGGGATACGTCAAACTCCCAGAGGGCTCGGGAAGTCCGCAGGCAAACTCGGAACAAGCGCCAGCCTCGCCCGTGTCCACCTACGCTGCGAACCCTGCGCCGCCGGTGTACAGTGCCGCGGGCTATCACACCGGGAACGCCACGGGGCCTTGCTTTGGCCTGGAGCAACCAGCCGCTCCCACCTCCAGCTACGTGCTGTGCCCGCCTTCAACAAGCCCCGCTCCACCCGGCGCCAACGCAGGCTACGTCTGGGCAAAGGATTCGGACATCAGCCAGCCGGGCGAGGGGGCTCCCCCGCAGTCGCCCAGAGTGGAGAAGGACCCGCAGAGCTGCCCCGGCGCCCGGCTGGAGACCCCCACCATCCAGCCCTGGCAGCCAGCTGGCAGCGGCAGCTACGTGTTGACTGCTCCCGGGGGGCCGGCGGGTTGCCGCCGCCGCCACGGCGGCAGCCTCCCCGAGCAGGATGCGCCGGGCGAGGGGGAGGAGGAGAGCCCGCGGGCCGAGCGGCGGTGGGACGTGGCCCCCGAGCCATCGGTTTGGCCAGGCTCGACACGGGACCCCAAGCCTCCGTGCCTGTCAAAGCCCCCGGCGGGCCCCCAGGCGCCGGCGACCAAAGAGGAAGCCCTGGCGCTGGCAAACCAACAGAGCGAAGTCCCCAACGTCATCCTGTACCGGCAAGGAGCCAACCCCTTGCTCCTGAAGCAGGTCGGAGATTACTGCTTCATCCCTGGACCCTCTCCGATCAGCACAAACGCGTCCGCCAAGGACCACCCGCCATCATCATCATCATCGACGACCAAGACCGAATTGGCCGATAACCAACCCCTTTCCCAGGGTTTAAAGGTCACGCCGCCATTTTTGTCCCCCTATATTGCAAGTAACAACATGACTCTGTCTTAGAGCGGACGGACGGCCTGGAAACTATCTCGGGAATGGGGAACTTCAGTGGCATCGTGTTATCTCTTAAACAAGAGGGTGGGAACGGCGCCGCGAGTATTTCCTGTCAGCTAATAAGCAGCCGCCCGTCCTCCCCCCCACCCCACCCCCCAACCACCCTCCCCAACCACCCTCCCCGCCGAAGATGGTGGCTACACCTCAGCCAGAGGGCCAGCACGAACGCGACGGGCCGATTAGCCTCCCGCCACCGCTCTGTGCTTTCCCGCGACTCCCAATCTTAAAACCCCATTCAAAGTCGCTTCACAAGCGGTGGCCCTCCGTGCCCCCCCACCGCCCCCACAAGCTCTTTCTTTCTTTTGGATGGCATGGCGGAGATGACCAGTCTGGGCCCCCCACCACTCCCCCCCCCCCCCCTCCCCCGGAGGTTGGTGCCCAGATGTGGACAGTTTGGCCGATGGTGGGCGAAAAGGACAATGGCCGCTTCAGGATTCTTCAGTGAGCGACAGTAGCTACACAGCCCCCCCCCCCACCCACCCACCCACCCCACCCCCCCAGGGAAACCGCGGCGGCGGGGGTGGGGGGAGGTGGGTGGGGGGGGGGGGGTAACGTTTGTTGTTTCAATTCATTCAATGTGTTTTCTTCTTGTCAATCTGAGTTTTTTAATATGTGTACACAAAGGTTTCCGGTATTTTAACAAAATGTAATCGGATATTTATGTTTTGTCAAAGCGTTTATTCACTAAAGCTTCTTACTTGGGTCACGACGCCAAACTTTCTCCCAACATGCTCCCTTTCACAAAGCGACGTTTAAATTTTATCTTATTAGTGGGAGGCTTACATTAACACTGCAATGAAATCGCTGTGACAACGCCCCCCCCCCCCCCCCACCCCGTCGCCACAATCCTGATCGGCTGGCACTGGTAGGAGAACAGCCAGCGCACCCGAACCGGCGCACCCGAAACTGCACGTCTTTCGGGCGGTGGGAGGAAACCGGAGCACCCGGAGGAAACCCACGCAGACACGGGGAGGATGTGCGAACGCCGCACAGGCAGTGACCCCCAGCCGGGAATCGAACCTGGCGCTGGGAGGCGGCAGTGCCAACCCACTGGGGTTCATGCCATGCCTACCAGCGCCTGAGGCAGCTGGGCACCCATTCCGATTGCCGTTGCTAAATTATTAGTGCCCTGCTACCCAGTAAAAATGGGGAAATAAGAATACTGATCCAAGGCCATAACAAAAAAAGAGGAGGCCATTCGGACCCTTAAGCCTGTTCCGCCATTCAATAAGATCACGGGTAATCCAACCAACATTCCTGATGTCCACTTTCCTGCCCTTTCCCCTTGACCTTTCATTCCTTTATCGATCAAAGTTCTATCTATCTCAGCCTTAAATATGCACAACGAGCTGGGATCTTTTGGCCAAGCTCACCCTAAAACCCACCCGCGTCAATGGACCTTTGCAAGGTCCACTCCACCCCCCTCTGTTCCCTACGATGGCAGGCGTGACAGGAAAACTCCCTCCCCAACGACTCTACCCCCCCACAGCTCTCCATGACAAGGAGTTCCAAAGACTCATAACTCTCTGACAGAAGAAAGCCCCCTCAACTCAGTCTTAAATTAGCGCCTCTTTATTCTAAGACAGTGCCCTCCAGTCCCAGACTAACCCATAAGGGGGAACATCCTGTCAGCACTTCACCATGTCAAGCCCCTTTAAGAATCCCAGATGTTTCAGTGAGATCACCTCTCGTTCTTCTAAACTCCAACGAGTAGAGTCCCAACCTCGTAGAGTCATCGAATCCCTGCCACGCAGAAGAGGCCATTCGGCCCATTGAGTCAGCACCAGCTCTCTGACAAAGCATCTCGCCCAGGCTCTCTCCCCTCCCCTGTCCTATCCCTGTCACCCAAAATAATCCTATCCCCCCCCTCGAACCTACACATCTTGGGACACCAAGAGGCAATTTAGCACGGCCAATCCACCGAACCTGAGCATCTTTGGTGTGCGGGAGGAAACCGGAGCACCCGGAGGAAACCCACGCAGACATGGGGAGAAGGTGCAGACTCCGCACAGACGGTGGCCCGAGGCTGGAATTGAACCTGGGTCCCTGGTGCCAACCAACGTGCCACCGTGCCGCCCTGGTGAACCTGTTTAATCTTTCATAAGACGTAGCAGCAGAATTAGGCCATTTGGCCCATCGGGTCCACTTCAATCATGGCTGCTATGCTTCTCATCCTCATTTTCCCGCCTTCTCCCCTTAACCCTTCAACCCATTAACAATCTGTCTCACTCCTCCTTAAATTTACTCACCTGTCCCAGCACCCTCTGCAGTTTGGGGGGAGCGAATTCCACAAAGGTTCACAACCCTTCGGGAGAAGTAGTTTCTCCTCAACTCTGTTTGAAATTTGCTGCTCCTTATCCCTGAGACCTCTCGTCCCAGGACATCCCGCAAGAGGAAACATCCGCTCCACGCCTACTTTATCCACACCTTGTATCGTCCTGTACGCCCCAATTTAATCTCCCCTCATTCTTCTAAACTCCAGAGAGTATAGCGATCACAGCCTGAGGATCCACGGGTGGACTATTGAGGACGGAGGTGAGGAGACATTTCTTCACCCAGAGAGTGGTGAGCCTGTGGAATTTGTTACCACTGGAAGTAGTTGGTGCCAAAATATTGAATGTATTCAAGAGGATATAGCACTTGGAGCGAACGGGATCAAAGGTTATGGGGAGAAAGCAGGATTAGGCTATTGGGTTGGATGATCAGCCATGATGATGATGAATGGCAGAGCAGGCTCGAAGGGCCAAATGGCCTCGTCCTGATCCTATCTTCGATGTAAACTATTCAATCTCTCTTCATACGATAAACTCCTTATCTCTGGAATCAATCTAGCGAGTCTTCCCTCATCTCTGCCAAGTCCTATAAGTGGGAGGCACGGTGGCGCAGTGGTTAGCACCGCTGCTTCACAGCTCCAGGGTCCTGGGTTCGATTCCCAGCTCCGGTCGCCGTCTGTGTGGAATTTGCACATTCTCCTCGTGTCTGCGCGGGTTTCCTCCGGGTGCTCCGGTCTCCTCCCACAGTCCAAAGATGTGCGGGTTAGGGCGATTGGCTGTGATAAGGAATTGCCCCATCGTGTCCAGGGATGTGTGGGCTAGAGGAATTAGTGGGTACAATACGTGGGGATAGGGTGGGGGGTTGGATTGGATGGGGCAGTGGTTAGCTTTGTACCTGAACCATAGAATCCCTACGATGAAGAAGGAGGCCATTCGGCCCATCGAGTCTGCACCAACCACAATCTCACCCAGACCCTATTCCCATAACCCCACATATTTACCCTGCTAATCCCCCCCGACACTAAGAGGAAATTTAGCATGACCAACCCACATATCTTTGAAACTCACAGCACCTGAGACCCGGGTTTGATTCCCGAGTTGAGTCACCGTTTGCATGGACTCTGCACATTCTCCCCGTATCTGCGTGGGTTTCCTCCGGGTGCTCCACCCACAGTCCAAAGATGTGCAGGTTAGGTTGATCGGTCATGCGAAATTGCCCCTCAGTGTCGGGGGGGTGTGATTAGCAGGGTAGATGTGCAGGGTTCTGGGAATGGGGCCCCGGTGGCATTGTGGTCGGTGCCGACTCGATGGGCCGAATGGCCTCCTTCCGCGTTGTAGGGATTCTATGGTTCAAGGGCAAAGCAAGGAGGGGCAGCCCCCCCCCCCCCCCAAAAAGGAAGAGAACCGCCCCAGCCAAAAGGCAAAGCGTAAAAGGAAACTTCAAAATGTTCAGGTCAACATGTGATTAAAAGGGTCAACATTACACCCCAGCCCCCACGGTGCCCAAAGAGCATGGAAGGCTTTGATGGTGCTCTCAGACTCCGCATTCTCCCTCTCCAGGGACCAACGTACCTGCGGTAGGCAGTCGGGTGAGATGACCCCCTCGGTCGCCCGCCGTTGGTGGCACACTCGGCCAGGTCCAGGCATGGAGGCCCTGCTCCTTCCCCACCCCCACTCCACACCGGGTGTCCATGGATCCAAGATGCGGGGCTGAAGTGCAAACAAGACATCAATAAGTGGTTCATCAACTACCTGTCAAATCTGACAAGATGGGACAAAGGTATCAGATCGAGAGACGATGGAATGACAAGACTGAAAGACTCACGTTTAAAGAGCTCGGGGCATGATTTGAGGCATTTCAAAGTGTTGTGCAGCCACTGAGATAATTTTGGAAGTGTTGTTGATGTTTTAAAACAATTTTTTTTTTAATTTTACTTGAGTCACAAGCAGGCTTACATTAACACTGCAGTGAAGTTACTGTGGAAAATCCCCTAGTCGCCACACTCCATTCGGGTTACACTGAGGGGGACACCTGCGCAAGGATATTTTGGCCCTGGAGGGAGTGCAGAGGAGGTTTACTAGGCTGATACCAGAGTTGAGGGGATTGAGCTATGAGGAGAGGCTGAATAAACTAGGCTTGTACCCGTTAGAGTTTAGAAGAATGAGGGGAGATCTCATTGAGACGTATAAGATGATGAATGGGATGGATAGGATAGAGGTGGAGAGACTCTTCCCGCTCAAAAAAGACAGTAGGACTAGGGGGCACAGCCTCAAGATAAAGGGGGGGCGGTTTAGAACAGAGTTGAGGAGGAACTTCTTCACTCAAAGGGTGGTGAATCTCTGGAATTCTCTGTCCGTTGAAGTGGTGGAGGCTGCCTCGCTAAATATTTTTAAGAAACGGGTTGATGGGTTTTTGATAAGCGAGGGGATTAAGGGTTATGGGGAGAGGGCAGGAAGGTGGAACTGAGCCACGACAGATCAGCCATGATCTTATTGAATGGCGGGGCAGGCTCGAAGGGCTAGATGGCCTACTCCTGCTCCTATTTCTTATGTTCTTATGTTCTTAATTTAGCATCTAACCCGCACGTCTTTCAGACTGTGAGAGGAAACCGGAGCACCCGGAGGAAAACCCACGCAGACACGGGGAGAATGTGCAGACTCCACACAGACAGTGACCCGAGACTGGGAATTGAACCCGGGTCCCTGGCACTGAGGCAGCACTGCTAACCACCGTGCCCACCCCACGTGGGTAACTTAGGAAGAAGTCTCACAACACCAGGTTAAAGTCCAACAGGTTTATTTGGTAGCGAATGCTACCTACCTGGTGTTGTGAGACTTCTTACTGTGTTCACCCCAGTCCAACGCTGGCATCTCCATGCGGTGACTTAGGAGACAGGCCTCAGAGCAAGCTCCCAAAAAAATAAATCCCTCATGGGAAAACGACTAGGAAATCCGTTTTGGATCAGGAGAGAAAGATTGGTCAGGACACCGGCGAGGACCTCTCCCCCTCGCGGCAAGTTCTGGCCAAAGGAACTTTTGTGCCTACCTGAGGGGAAAAGTGGGGCCTTGGTTTAATGTGTCGTCTGAAAAACGGCACCTGCAACAGTGCAGGATTCCCTCTGCACTGCACTGGAGGGTGGACATGTAAGTTGGTGAGTGGGGGTGTAAAAAGTATGCTGCTTTGGCCTGGATAATATCAAGTATCTAGACTGTTCATCATAGAACCCCACAGTGAGAAAGAGACCCTTAACCCCATTGAGTCTGTATCGAATACAATCCCACCCCTTATCCCTACATATTTTACCCACTAATCCACATACCTCAGGGCAGTAAGGGGCAATTTTTTAGCACGGCTAATCAACCTAACCCACACATCTTTGGACTGTGGGAGAAAACCCACACAGACACGAGGGGAATGTGCAAACTCCACACAGACAGAGACCCGAGCCGGGAGTCGACCCCGGGTCCCTGGAGCTGTGAAGCAGCAGCGCTAACCACTGTGCTACCTTGCCGCTGCTGAAGCCACGCTCATCCAGCTAAGTGGGAGTCCCTGTGAGAATGATAAAAAGAGGCCGTGTCTACAACGCTTGGTACTGTGATCATCCCAGCCAGCGTTACAACTTGGAAAGTCAAAGTTTAGGGCGGAACGAGACTCGACAGACGCTAACTCCCATTTTGTTTTTTGAAATGTGGAGGACGGCTAGAGAATAGAGTAAGAAGTCTCACAGCACCAGGGTAAAGTCCAACAGATTTATTTGGTAGCAAACGCCACCCGCTTTCGGGGCTTTTCCCCTTCGTCAGGTGAGTGGGGAGTTCTGGTCACAAACAGAGCATTTAAAGGCACACACTCAGTTTACAGAATACCGATTGGAATGCAAGTCTTTACAGCTAATCAAGTCTTAAAGGTGCAGACAATCTGAGTGGAGAAAGCATTAAGCACAGGTTAAAGGGATATGTATTGTCTCCAGACAGGACAGTAAGTGGGAAATTGCAAGTCAAGGGGGTGACATGAACCCAAGGTCCCAGTTGAGGCCATCCTCATGCGTGTGGAACTTAGATATCTCTGCTCAGCGACTCTCACAGAGTTTGCTGATAAACTTTTAGTAAAAGAATAAAACATTTATTAAGCAACAAAGTTTTGGTGTCCTTATTTGAGGAAGGATGTCCTTGCTGTACAGGGAGAACGGCGAAGGTTTACCAGGCTGATCCCTGGGATGGCAGGTCTGTCATATGAGGAGAGACTAAATCGGTTAGGATTATATTCACTGGAGTTTAGAAGAGTGAGAGGGGATCTCATACAAACTTACATAATTCTAACAAGATCAGACAGGGTAGATTCAGAAAGAATGTTCCTGATGGTGGGGGGAGTCCAGAACGAGGGGTCAGAGTTTGAGGATAAGGGGTAAACCTTTTAGGACTGAGGTGAGGAGAAATTTCTTCACCCAGAAGGTGGTGAATGTGTGGAATTCACCATCACAGAAAGTAGATGAGACCAAAATGTTATGTGATAGGGGCAGCATGATGGCACAGTGGTTAGCACTGCTGCCTCACGGTGCTAGGAACCCAGGTTCGATTCCCAGTTTGGGTCACTGCCTGTGTGGAGTCAGCACATTCTCCACATGTCTGCGTGGGTTTCCTCCTGGTGCTCCAGTTTGCTCCAAAAGACGTGCTGGCTAGGTGATTGGCCATGCTAAATTGCTCCTTAGTGTCTAAGGGTATTAGCTAGAGTAAATGTATGGGGTTATGGGGATAGGGGCTTGGGTGAAATTGTGGCCAGTGTAGACTCAATGGGCCGAATGGCCCTCCTTCTGCGCTATATGATTCTGTGATAGTTTGAGGATAAGGGGGAAACCTTTTAGAACTGAGATGAGGGGGAATTTCTTCACCCAGAGGGTGGTGCACGTGTGGAATTCACTCCCACAGGAAGTAGCTGAGGCCGAAACGTTGTGTGATTTCAAGAAGAAATTAGATATAGCTCTTGGGGCTCAAGGGATCGAGGGATATGGGAGGGGAAGGGAGGGGAATCAGGGATATTGAATTCAATGATCAAAGTGAATGGTGGAGCAGGCTCGAAGGGCCGAATGGCCTCCTCCTGCTTCTAGTTTCAATTAACCCTCTCAGTAAGGGAAAACGAATGGTGTGGAAGGAAATACTGGGTGCATTTCCAGTTGACACGGGGGCCCATCGCAGAGGCAACCTCCTTATCCAGTTACCAGCCCAACTCACTTCACTGGTCCAGCTGGACAGTCAGCCCTCAGCCAATGGGGAAAGTCCCAGCAGCAATGAACAAAGAACAAAGAACAGCACAGGAAACAGGCCCTTCGGCCCTCCAAACCTACCCCGCTCATTGGTCCAACTAGACCATTCATTTGTATCCCTCCATTCCCAGTCTGCGACTGTCCAGGTAAGTCTTAAACGATCCCAGCGTGCCCGCCTCCACCACCCTGCTTGGCAGTGCATTCCAGGCCCCCACCACCCTCTGTGTAAAATACGCCCCCCTGATATCTGAGTTAAACCTCGCCCCCCTCACCTTGAGCCTGTGACCCCTCGTGATCGTCACCTCCGACTTGGGAAAAAGCTTCCCATTGTTCACCCTATCTATGCCCTTCATAATTTTATACACCTCTATTAGGTCTCCCCTCATTCTCCGTCTTTCCAGTTTGCCCAATCTCTCCTCATAGCTAAGACCCTCCATACCAGGCAACATCCTGGTAAACCTTCTCTGCACTCTCTCTAAAGCCTCCGCGTCCTTCTGGTAGTGTGGCGACCAGAACTGGACGCAGTATTCCAAATGTGGCCTAACCAACGTTCTATACAGCTGTAACATCAGACGCCACTTTTTATACTCTATACCCCGTCCTATAAAGGCAAGCGTGCCATAGGCCTTCTTCACCACCTGTGCTGCCACCTTCAAGGATCTGTGGACTTGCACACCCAGGCCCCTCAGTGTGTCTTTACTCCTGATGGTTCTGCCATTTACTGTATAGCTTCCCCCAGGAGGAGGCTGATACGGTCATTAATTGGCCACTTTAGGACGTCAGTTGTTTCACGGACTGGTAGTCCTTCCCCCACCACTGGTAAGATGACACCAGGGGCTGTGTGGGTCAGTAATAGCGCTGATGGTATGGTGGCCAATTTTACAGTTGGCTCCCCCCCCAACCCTTGGTAAACCCATAGAATTCAGCCCAATGTTCAAAGCCCTGGATTACTGATTGAAACCTAGTCCTTTCATCTGTATTCAAGATGTATTATAGTCAAGATTGATGCTAGATGAGTGCATCCCAATTTGATTTGGTGGTGCAGTGGTTAGCACTACTGCCTCACAGTGCTAGGGTCCCAGGTTCGATTCTGGGCTTGGGTCAGTGCAGAATCTGCACGTTCTCCCCCCGTGCCTGCGTGGGTTTCCTCTGGGTGCTCTGGCTTCCTTACACAGTCTGAAAGACTTACTGCTTAAGTGCATTGGCCAAGCTAAATTGTCCATCAGTGTATTTAAACAGGCACCGGAGTGTGCCTCCAGGAGAATTTCACAGTAACTTCATTGCACTGTTAATGTGAGCCTACTTGTGACTAATAAATAAACTATAGAATATTAGGTTGGCCATGCTAAATTGCCCCCTAGTGTCCAAAGATATGCAGGCTAGTTGGATTGGCCATGCTAAATTGCCCCTTAGTGTCCAAAGATGTGCAGGTTAGGTGGATTGGCCATGCTAAATTGCCCCTTAGTGTCCAAAGGTGTGCAGGTTAGATGGATTGGCCATGCTAAATTGCCCCTTAGTGTCCAAAGGTGTGCAGGTTCGGTGGATTGGCCATGCTAAATTGCCCCTTAGTGTCCAAAGGTGTGCAGGTTAGGTGGATTGGCCATGCTAAATTGTCCCTTAGTGTCCAAAAATATGCAGGTTAGGTGGATTGGCCATGCTAAATTGCCCCTTAGTGTCCAAAGATGTTCAGGTAAGATAGATTGGCCATGCTAAATTGCCCCTTAGTGTCCAAAGATGTTCAGGTTAGGTGGATTGGCCGTGCTAAATTGCCCCTTAGTGTCCAAAGATGTGTAGGTTAGGTGGATTGACCATGCTAACTTGCCCCTTAGTGTCCAAAGATGTGCAGGTTAGGTGGATTGGCCATGCTAAATTGTCCCTTAGTGTCCAAAGATGTGCAAGTTAGGTGGATTGGCCACGCTAAATTGCCCTTTAATGTTAGGGGGGTTAACAGGTAAATATCTGAGGTTATGGGACCAGGGTCTGGGTGGGATTGTGATCAGTGCAGGATGATAGGCTGAATAAGCTCCTTCTGCACTGTAAGGATTCTGTGATTCTATGAAGTGCGTTGCCATCGCTAAGTCGCCGCAGTGTGATTGGGAAAACCGTCATGTGACTGAAGAGAAGGAGGATGGGAGATTTCCAAAGTCAATGATCAAGAAAAGTGGACAAGCCATTATGCAGTTAAATCGATTCAGAATCGGAGACATCGACCCGGATCCTCCAATCTCGTTCGCCCCGCCGTCGCTGCCAGCAAGAATGGAGAATTTGGCACTCGACCTTGTACTCGTTAGAGTTTAGAAGAATGAGGGGAGATCTCATTGAGACGTATAAGATGATGAATGGGATGGATAGGATAGAGGTGGAGAGACTCTTCCCGCTCAAAAAAGACAGTAGGACTAGGGGGCACAGCCTCAAGATAAAGGGGGGGCGGTTTAGAACAGAGTTGAGGAGGAACTTCTTCACTCAAAGGGTGGTGAATCTCTGGAATTCTTTGCCCGTTGAAGTGGTGGAGGCTGCCTCGCTAAATATTTTTAAGAAACGGGTTGATGGGTTTTTGATAAGAGAAGGGATTAAGGGTTATGGGGAGAGGGCGGGAAGGTGGAGCTGAGTCACGACAGATCAGCCATGATCTTATTGAATGGCGGGGCAGGCTCGAAGGGCCAGATGGCCTACTCCTGCTCCTATTTCTTATGTTCTTATGTTCTTATGACCCGAACTCCATTCACTGCAGCGGGGCTGGAGAACCCCAGCAATGGGCAAGGTCAGAAAATCCCAGCCGTCATCTGTTTACAATCCAACTAATCATAGGGATAAAGTCCAGGCCTCACCTGCCACAGATTCGGGCGAGGGTCTGATGATGGAAATTTCCGTGACCTCAGGCAGGCATTGCTAGCCTTAACCCAAGCGAGTCCGTAAAATCCCGCCCAGATGTGTGGAATTTTATGGCCCTGTCACCATGGGGCTGGAAAATGCAGTGAGCCATCCAGAAGTCCATTAGCTTCAGCGGGAATGGAAAATTAAACCCAATATCTCCGGCACTGGATCACCAACGGACAGTAGCAGCCGTGTGTACCATCTACAAGATGCACTGCAGCAACTCACCCAAGGCCTCTCCAACAGCACCTTCCAAACACACTACCACCACCATCTAGAAGGACAAGGGCCGCAGATACATGGGAACACCATCATCTGCAAGTTCCCCTCCAAGTGATGGTCTAGTGGTATTATCGCTGGACTATTAATCCAGAAACCCAGTTAATGTTCTGGGGAACTCGGGTTCGAATCCCGCCACGGCAGATGGTGGAATTTGAATTCAATAAAAAATATTTGTAATTAAGAATTTACCCTCTTTCTTCTCAAGCTTTTCAAAGAGGTAAAAATTGTGCCTATTGACCTATCTTGATGCCCCATAAATAGTTCAATTTGCTATTACTGACAAGCAGGTGATAAGTTGTTTTTATAGCATTAGATCACTCTCAAAAGGTTAAACAACATCGGGCTTAAGTCCAACAGGTTTATTTGGAATCACGAGCTTTCGGAGCACTGCTCCCTCATCAGATGAATAACTCACAGGGGCAGCACTCCGAAAGTTTATGCTACTAAATAAACCTGTTAGACTTTAACCTGGTGTTATGAAACTTCTTACTGCATCCTGACTTGGAAATACGTCACTCGGTCCTTCACTGCCGCTGGGTCAAAACCCTCACCATGTCTCTCTTTTAGTCATTTGGTAATACAGCATTTGAGTATTGCTGAAATAAAAGAAACATGCTGCAGAAACTTTGCATCCTGCACTCATCAGGACAGTCACAAGAATGCCAAATTTCAAATGGAACTTCAAAGGCAATTTATGCAACATGAGAACAGGGTGCTGATTGGATAACCCTCAGCTGGTCAGCAGTAATCTCCAGATAAACAGGGAAGACCAACGCTGTCGGTTGCTGTTTTCACTGTGATGTTGTAATCCACAATCGTGGCGCAGTGGTTAGCACTGTTGCCTCACTGCGCCAGGGACCCGAGTTTGATTCCCAGCCTGGGTCACCATCTGTGCGGAGTCTGCCCATGTCTGCGTACGTTTCTTCCAGATGCTCCGATTTCCTCCCACAGTCCAGAAAATATGCTGGTTAAGTGCATTGGTCATGCTAAATTCTCCCTCAGTGTATCCGAACAAGCGCTGGAGTGTGGCATGTAAGGGATTTTCACAATAATCTCATTGCAGTGTTAATGTAAGCCTACTTGTGACACTAATAAATAAACTTTGATTTGATTTATTATTGTCACATGTATTAGCATACAGTGAGAAGTATTGTTTCTTGCGTGCTATACAGAAAAAGCATACCATTCATAGAGAAGGAAAGGAGAGAGTGCAGAATATATTGTTACAGTCACAGCTAGATCATAGAACCCTACAGTGCAGAAAGAGGCCCTTCGGTCCATCGAGTCTGCACCGAACACAATCCCACCCAGGCCCTACTCACATATCCCTACGTATTGTACTACGTAGGGTAGTACATCCACTAATCCCTCTAACCTACACACCCCTGGACACTAAGGGGCAATTTCTTAGCATGGCCAATCAGCCTAACCTGCACATCTTTGGACTGTGAGAGGAAACCGGAGTACCCGGAGGAAACCCACGCAGACACAAGGAGAATGTGCAAACTCCATACAGACAGTGACCCGAGCCGGGAATCGAACCCAGGACCCTGGAGCTGTGAAGCAGCAGTGCTAACCACTGTGCTACCGTGCCGCCCCTGGGGTATAGAGAAAGACCAACTTAGTACAAGGTCGATCCATTCAAAAGCCTGACGGCAGCAGGGAAGAAGCTGTTCTTGAGTCGGTTGGTTTGTAACCTCAAGACTTTTGTATCTTTTTCCCAACAGAAGGAGTGAAGAGAGAATGTCCGGGGTGTGTGGGGCCCTTAATTACGCTGGCTGCTTTTCCAAGGCTGCGGGTGGTGGAGACAGAGTCAATGGATGGGAGGCTGGTTTGAATGATGGCTTCATTGACGACGCTTTGTAGTTCCTTGCGGCCTTGGGCAGAGCAGGGGCCCATACCAAGCTGTGATACGATTATAAAGCGTGCTGTCTCTGGTTCATCTCTAAAAATGTAATTCTTAGCCAAGAAAGCCTGGCAACCTCAACCTAATCCTACAGATCCATCTTCTTCTGAGGGGAGAGTTTACATATTCCCAGAATCTCCCATCTTCACCCCGCCTCGGCCCAGTTGGCAGTGACCCCCTCACTCCGGCCGTGGTCAACTCCAGGCTCCATTGACCCAGTATTCCCATGGAATGGATTCAAATTTTCCCATTCCAGAATCGGAGCAGGCAAGGGGTTAGACCATGGCAAGGCCTGTTGACACGGGCAGTTTTGGGACGAGTGAGGCCGGAAGATCCCACCCACGGTTCCCGCTTTCCGTGACCTGCAGCTGATCTGGAATTCATAGAATCATAGAACCCTACAGTACAGAAAGAGGCCCTTCGGCCCATCGAGTCTGCACCGAACACAATCCCACCCAGACCCTACCCCCATATCCCTACATATTACACCCACTAATCCCTCTAACCTACGCATCCCTGGACACTAAGGGGCAATTTCTTAGCATAGCCAATCTACCTAACCCACACATCTTTGGACTGTGGGAGGAAACCGGAGCACCCGGAGGAAACCCACGCAGACACGAGGAGAATGTGCAAACTCCACACAGGCAGTGACCCGAGCCGGGAATCGAACCCAGGACCCTGAGGCTGTGAAGCAGCAATGCTAACCCACTGTGCTACCGTGCCGCCCCAAATTCAAATGAATTCTGACTACTTCATGCTCTCGGATTCACTTCGCCCCCGCACATGTGGGAAAGCAGAACAGGGCAAATCTATGCTGCAGTGGGAGACCATTCTGTCCATCGTGTCTGTCCTGGCTATAATAGGGTTAACACAGTAAGGAATCTCACAACACCAGGTTAAAGTCCAACAGGTTTATTTGGTAGCAAATTGCCACTAGCTTTCGGGGCTTTATGGTGACAGGGTCTGGGTGGTCCGCCCTGATTATGTCTCTGACTGGTTTTGCCAATCTTCCAGACAATCTTTCTCGGGGAAAGTTGCTATGGTGACAGAAGGTGTAGTTGTGCAGCAGGTCTACCCGGAGATAGGGATTGTCGCAACAAGTAATTGGACACCTTCGCAGCGTAGATGGTCCACTGAAACTCAGCAACAGGGAGCTTTAATTAAACACTTTTTTTCTTGCCAGAGAATTATGGAAGAAAGTGTTGCCAATGAAGGCAATCTCCGTCAAAGAGAAACATTTTAAAGAGCGTCTTAATGGAGGGGAAAGAGGTGCGGGGGGGCGGGGGGGGGGGGGTGTGTGCGGGAGGTGGGGAGTTTCAGGGCTTTAGCGACAAGGGAGCTGAAAGTACAGAGGTCGGAGGTCAAAGTTCAGCAGGGGCAATCCGGGATAGGTTAAATCGCGAGCGCCTGTTCGACATCAGGGTCTCCATTGGTCACTCACCAACAGAACCAGGCTGAGGTCTCCAGTGACCAGATATATTTGAGCATGGGCCCACGCGGTGGCACAGCGGTTGGCACTGCTGCCTCACAGCGCCAGGGGCCCAGGATCGACTCCTGGCCTCGGGTCACTCTCTGTGTGTAGTCTGCACCTTCTCCGCCACGTCTGCACAGTGTCAGGAAACGTTGACAAATTGCTGAGTAGCTCAGGGCGTCTTCCGCCTGCCCTCAATCCGAGCCACGATATGAACGATCTTTCTCCACGGATTTCCCATCTCCCCCACCCTCGATCCAGAGAGAGAGGCCGGTGTCCATGCTGACGTTATCCGTCCACCTGTGCCATCCCGGCACTCCTCTGCACGCGTTTTCCAAGGTGTTCAGCCTCGCATTCCATCTTCCTTCCAAACCCTTCCCTCTTCTTCACATCACGGTGGGGGGAGGAGGGGGGGGGGGTGCAGGATGGTGTTCCCTTCCAGCCTACCGCGGGAATCGTAGAGGGCAAGCTGGGGGGGGGGGAGGGGGGGGGGGGGGGGGGGGATGGGGACAGACCATGCAAAGGCCTGGTGAACAAAGAACAAAGAACAACCCAGCACGGGAAACAGGCCCTTCGGCCCAACGAGCCCGCGCCGCCACATCACCCTGCACCTATTCTACCCTGCATATCTACGAATGGAACCCTACTCAGTCAGATTCAGGGAAGAAATAGTGTCAATTTGGTAAAAACCGATTAGCCTGAGAGCACATTTTTGGGGTGTGGGAGGAAACCGGAGCGCCCGGAGGAAACCCACGCAACCACAGGGAGAATGCGCAAACTCCCACAGACACAGGCCCAAATCCATGTGTCTGCACAGCCAGCAGTGCTAGTCACCGAGCTGTTGCGGATGACTTCAGGAGGGGGTATTTTCCGGTTTTGGGGTGAGCTCGGCCGGGACATCCTGGCCCATATCCCCAAACTACGCGTAAGCTTCCTCGGTAACACTGCCTCAAACACTAGCTTCCTCCAGCAGCTGCTCATTTCTCCCCTTTGTGGAAGACTCGAGGATAACCTTGCATGAGTTTTGGATATCTGGATTAACTCAATGAAGACTAAAAGCTTTGCACAGGCAGCACTACTGTTAACACCCAGGACCCGGGTTCGATTCCAGTCTTGGACCACCTTCTATCCGGAGTCCGCACATTCTCCCCGTGTCTGCGTGGGTCTCCTCCGGGTGCTCCGGTTTCCTCCCACAGTCTGAAAGGCGCACTGGTTAGGGTGCAATGGCCGTGCTAAACCCTCCCTCAGTGTGCCCGCCAGAGTGTGGGGAACAGGGGATTTTCACAGTAACTTCATTGCAGTGTTAATGTACAGTAGGAAGTCACACAGCACCAGGTTAAAGTCCAGCAGATTTATTATTTGGTAGCGTGAGCTCTCGGAGCGCTGCCCCTTCATCGGGTGAGTGGAGGATTGGGTTCTCAGACGGGGCATATGTAGACACTGTAGCCAAACAGGCCATCTAAAATGGCATTTTGTAAAGCACTCTGGGATAACTGGGCAAGAAACTAAACCGACTGAACATAGAACATAGAATGTAACAGCGCAATACAGGCCCTTCGGCCCTCGATGTTGCACCAACCAGTGGAACCAATCTAATAACCCTCTAAGAGACAAAGAGTGAGAGGTGACCTGATAGAGGTGTATGAGATGATGAGAGGTATAGATAGGGTGGATTCTCAAAGGCCATTTCCCAGGGCTGAAATGGCTGCCACAAGAGAGACACAGGTTTAGGGTGCTGGGGAGTAGGTACAGAGGAGATAGAACATAGAACATAGAACATTACAGCACAGTACAGGCCCTTCGGCCCTGGCACCGACCAGTGGAACCAATCTAATGACCCTCTAACCTAAAGTATTCCAATATTATCCATATGCCAATCCACTGACCATTTGAACGCCCTTAAAGTTGGCGAGTCCACAACTGCTGGCTGCAGTTTAAACAGGCTGCAACCCTGATGAGTGAATACACAGGATATGGGCCATCTCCAGGATGATAAAAAGACTTTCTGGTCACACTGAGTTGTGTGCCAGATGTAAATGCACCGTGAATCTTTATTTAAGAGGAAGGTATGTGACCGATGTGCCTACAATACATACAGGCATGGCCACCGGGGACACACCCAGAGATCGGTGTGGTAGCACCCGATTGGACTCTTATCCATCAGGGGGATCAAGTCCTGATCGATTGATAGCAATGGCCAATAAAAGGGTGTGAAACCAAATGGGGTATAAAGGATGCTGCACAACCAGGAATCTCTCTCTCTCTGATCCCACGAACGAGCTACAACAATGGTGAACATCGCCAGCAAGAGGAGAGCCACCACACCCGAGAAGGAAGAAAGAGAGACCACAGCCAGAATGTCAGACCAGAGCAAAGGACCAAACTACACAGACAACTACCAAGACCAGTGCAGAGATAAAGGCCGGTATCTGCCTGGGTATTTGTCAGTCACACACAGGTAAGTCAAGGTCTTGTATTGTACTTGAATTCTAGCATTTTCTGTAAGGTAACTTATTGTTGGTCGGGTGGGTGATTATTGATTGTGTGGGTTTAACTAAATATTGTTTGTACTAATAAGACGTCTACTCAAAGTTATTTGTCCACCTTATAAGGGTTAAAACAGGCTGATTTTTACAACAACACAAACTCAGTTGAAAGATAATGGTTGGAATGCGAGTCTGAACAGGTAATCAAATCTTTACAGGTACAATGTGAGTCAGTGCGAGCGGAGAGAGGGTTGAGAACAGGTTAAAGAGGTGTGGACTATCTCAGGCTAGGACAGTTAGTGAGATTTTGCAAGTCCAGGCAAGTCACAGTGGTTACAGATAGCGTGACACGAACCCAAGACCCAGTTTTGATCTGATCTGGTACTGAAACCATTGGCCAATATCCGCACACGAGGCCAACATCAGCTCGGATCTTGGGTTCACGTTGCACTATCTGTAACCCCCGCCCCCCGCGACTTGCAAAATCTCACTAACTGTCCTAGTGTAAGATAGTTCACACACCTCTTTAACCCTCTCTCCACTGGCATTGTCTGCCTCCTGGAAAGACTTGATTAGCCGTAAAGACTCGTATTCCAAAAATTGTCTTGTAATTGAGTCTGCGTCTGTACACGCCCTGTTTGTGAACCCAATCCTCCACTCACCGGATGAAGGAGCAGCGCTCCAAAGCTCGTGCTACCAATTAAACTTATTGGACTTTAACCCGGTGTGGTGAGACTTCTCACTGTGCCCGCCCCAGTCCAAAGCTGGCATCGCTACGTAACTGTTAATGTAAGCCTACTTGTGACAATAAGAATAACCATTTAAATTATTCCCTAATCAGCATTGGTCTATCAAATTGTCAGAGGCGTAGACAGAAGTCTCACAACACCAGGTTAAAGTCCAACAGGTTTATTCGGTTTTCAGAGCACTGAGGGACTCACCTGATGAAGGGGCAGCGCTCCAAAAGCTCGTGATTCCCGAATAAACCTGTTGGACTCAAACCTGGTGTTGTGTGAGACATCTTACTGCGCCCACCTCCAGTCCCAATGCCGGCATCTCCACATCACAGGCAGTGTGAATAGTCAGAGACTTTTACCCCTGAGTTTAAGTGTCAATTAAAAGGGGTTGAAGCTGAGAGGGTGGGGCTGCTTAAGGGGGATGTGCTGGGGGAGGTTTTTCACACAGAGAGTGGTGGGTGCGTGCCTGGAATGCACTTGCCAGAGGAGGCGGTGGAAGCAGACACATGAATTAAGCGGTCTCTGGATGGATGGATGGATGGATGAATAGGGAGGAAATAGAGGGATACGGAACGAGGAAGGGCAGAGGGTTTTTTTAGTCTAGTTAGGGTCATGTTCGGCATGGGCTTGGAGGGCCAAAGGGCTTGTTCCTGTGCTGTACTGTTCTTTGTTCTCTTTGTTAAGACTGCCTGGCTAATCAATAAAACATTCTGCTGCATACATGAGACATTATTCTATTCACGACCACAACACGGGGCGGCAAAGTGGGTTAGCACTGCTGCCTCACAGAGCCAGGGTCCCAGATTCAATTCCAGCCTTGAGTGACTGTCTGTGTGGAGTCTGCACATTCTCCCCGTGTCTGTGTGGGTTTCCTCCAGGTGCTCCGGTTTCCTCCCACAGTCCGAAAGATGTGTTGGGTAGGGTGCAGAGCCCATGCTAAATCCTCCCTCAGTGTACCTGAATGGAGTGTGGCGACTAGGGGATTTTCACAGTAACTTTATTGCGGTGTTAATGTAAGCCCACTTGTGACACTAATAAATAAACACTAAAAACTTAACACAAATGTTCCTGTTTGACGCTGAGTCAAGCTTCATTCCCTATATCCTGTCCACCTACTTGGGGTGGCATGGTGGCACGGTGGTTAGCACTGCTGTCTGGACCACCTCACACTTGCCAACATTAAATTCCATTTGCCATTTCCTGGCCCATTCGCACAGCCTATCTAGATCCTTCTGCAGACTCTCCACACCCTCCGCACAATTTGCCGTTCCACCAATCTTGGTGTCATCAGCAAATTTCGACACCATACACTCGGTTCCCTCCTCCAGATCATCTATATAAATGGTAAATAGCTGAGGCCCCAGCACCGACCCCTGGGGCACTCCACTAGTCACCATCCGCCAATCTGAATAGCACCCATTGACCCCCACTCTCTATTTGACAACCAATCCTCTACCCACGCTAACACCCTACCCCCAACTCCAAGTCCCCTGACCTTCTGCAATAACCTCTTGTGAGGCACCTCGTCAAACGCCTTCTGAAAATCAAGAAAGACCACATCCACCGACTCTCCTCTATCCACCGCCCTAGACACATCCTCATAGAACTCCAGTAAATTTGTCAGACACGACTTCCCTTTAATGAAACCGTGTTGCGTCCGCTCTATCAAGCAATTCCCTTCAAGATGCCTTGCAATTTCCTCCTTAATGACGGATTCTAACATTTTACCTACAACAGACGTTAAACTAACCGGCCTATAATTCCCTGCCTTTTGCCTGGCACCCTTCTTAAACAACGGCGTAACATTAGCCGTTTTCCAATCTTCCGGCACTTCCCCGGAATCCAGCGACGTCTGGAAAATAACCACCAAGGCATCCACTATCACCTCCGCCATTTCTTTCAGAACCCTCGGATGCATTCCATCCGGTCTGGCGACTTGTCCACAATCAGCCCCTCCAGTCTGTCGAGCACCACCTCTCTAGTAACAGTAATGTCATTAAGACCCTCCAGTCCTACCACCTTTCCATCGCTAACACCCCGGCAAATTATTCACATCCTCCTCCGTGAAGACAGAAACAAAAAAGTTATTCAAGACCTCAGCCATATCCCCATCCCCTACCACTAGCTCCCCTTTCTCATCCTCTAAAGGACCAACGTTCACCCTAGCCAGCCTCTTCCTTTTTATATATTTATAAAAACTCCTGCTATCCTTTTTTATATTAAGCGCTAGCCCAGCTTCATAGTTTCTCCTACCATTCTTTATCAACTTCTTTGTCAATCTTTGTTGACATTTAAACCTCTCCCAATCCTCTTCTCGCCCACTCCTCTTCGCTACTCTAACGCCTCCGCTTTTAATTTAACACTTTCCTTCACCTCCTTCGTTACCACGGCTTATTACCTCTCCTCCTACTGTCCTTTTTCACCATCGGAATAAATTTCTGCTGAGCACCAAGAAAGATCTCCTTAAAGATCCTCCACTGCTCCTCAGCAGACCCTCCCTCCAACGCACTCCCCCAGTCCACATTCGCCAATTCTTCTCTCATCCTACCATACTCCCCTCTATTCAAACAAAGGACGCGCGGCCGAAACCCATTTTCTCCTCCTCCATCTGCACCAGAAACTCCACCATACAATGATCACTCTCATACTTACGTGGCGAAAATCTGCAGCAGGCGACGGTGCAGAGGGACCTCGGGGTCCTTGTGCATGAGTCGCAAAAACCCAGCTTGCAGGTGCAGCAGGTGGTCAGGAAGGCGAATGGGATGCTGGCCTTCATAGCGAGGGGATTGAATATAAAAGTAGGGAGGTCTTGCTGCAGCTGTATAGGGCATTGGTGAGGCCGCAGCTGGAGTACTGTGTGCAGTTTTGGGCGCCGCACCTGCACAAGGATATTTTGGCCCTGGAGGGAGTACAGAGGAGGTTTACTAGGCTGATACCAGAGTTGAGGGGATTGAGCTATGAGGAGAGGCTGAATAAACTAGGCTTGTACTCGTTAGAGTTTAGAAGAATGAGGGGAGATCTCATTGAGACGTATAAGATGATGAATGGGATGGATAGGATAGAGGTGGAGAGACTCTTCCCGCTCAGAAAGGACAGTAGGACTAGGGGGCACAGCCTCAAGATAAAGGGGGGGGCGGTTTAGAACAGAGTTGAGGAGGAACTTCTTCACTCAAAGGGTGGTGAATCTCTGGAATTCTCTGCCCGTTGAAGTGGTGGAGGCTGCCTCGCTAAATATTTTCAAGAAGCGGGTTGATGGGTTTTTGATAAGAGAAGGGATTAAGGGTTATGGGGAGAGGGCAGGAAGGTGGAGCTGAGTCATGACAGATCAACCATGATCTTATTGAATGGCGGGGCAGGCTCGAAGGGCCAGATGGCCTACTCCTGCTCCTATTTCTTATGTTCTTATGTTAAATATTTTTAAGACGCGGGTTGATGGTTTTTGATAAGCGAGGGGATTAAGGGTTATGGGGAAAGGGCGGGAAAGTGGAACTGAGCCACGACAGATCAGCCATGATCTTATTGAATGGCGGGACAGGCTTGAAGGGCTAGATGGCCTACTCCTGCTCCTATTTCTTATGTTCTTATGTTCTCACAGTGCCGGGGACATGGGTTCGATTCCCAGCTTGGGTCACTGTCTGTGTGGAGATTGCATATTCTCCCCGTGTCGGCGTGGGTTTCCTCCGGGTTCTCCGATTTGCTCCCGCAGTCGGAAAGATGTGCTGGTTAGGGTGCATTGGCCGTGCTAAATTCTCCCTCAGTGTACCCGAACTGGTGCCGGAGTGGGGTTTTCACAGTAACTTCATCCACAATCGTCCGTGGTAAGTGTGTGTGAGTCTGTGTATGTGTGTGTGTGTGTCTGTGTCAGTGTGTGTGTGCGTGTGTGTGTCTGCGTCAGTATGTGTGTGTATCTACTTCCAAGCATTACCAAATAAACATATTTCAAGTGAGCTTACATTAACACTGCAATGAAGTTACTGTGAAAATCCCCGAATTGACCGGCACCTGTTCGGGTACACGGAGGGGGAATTTAGCACGGCCAACGAACCCTAACCAGCACAGTCTTCCAGGCTGTGGGAGGAAACCCACGGGGGGAGAATGTGCAGACTCCACACAGACAGTGACCCGGGCCGGGGATCGAACCCGGGTCCCTGGCGCCGTGGAGCGGTGCTGCTCACCCCTGCGCCACCACCTCCCCAAAGATATGACACAGTGAGCACGTGA